>CAJQUW010010032.1:0-461639 GCA_907163375.1 Prostheceraeus crozeri
TTAACAGTACGAATGAGTAGTGCTACAAATCTTAAGATTTCCACTCATACCAGATATTGGGCAAAAGCTCATCAATTTTAGTTCCTTGCCACGAGAAAGCTCTATTGAGTTCTTTTAAGAACTGATTAATCCAATGGTTACAGTAGCATTGGATCTGTACACTTGCGGATTGGAGAACGCCATCAGTCCTCAGGACTACTTTCATTAATAATTTGAATTATTAAGCATTATATTCTATTATAAATGGCTGCTGGGATGATTTTCATCATTGTATGAGAACTAATATCCTTGACTCTATGTTTCTCCGTGATAAATTCGTCAAATGGAATTACTCACATCATTCACACCGCCCGACTCCTCACGATCTAAATCTAATGATTGTGCGCGTTCAATGCAGTGTCAATGATTCTGTTCGTCAGAATTCAGACTTCAATTCGCATTACGTTCAATGGAAAATGCATCTTCTTGCCCCTCGGGTGTGGTTCTAAGCGTGACCATCAGGATTTAATGTAAAATGTCATTTCTAGACCAAACAACGCAGACAAAGGCATTTATCTCTGTGTCTCCATCACACTCATGACAGTAGTATATAGTGTGACATCCGGCGCGACGCTTCGCTTCGCTTTGCTTCGCTTCGCTTGCGCCGGATGTCACACTTTTGCGAAGTTTTTTCAAAAATCAAAATTTCAAAAATTTCAAAAATTTAGGTAGACTTCAAATTTCACGTGGCCGAAGGCCGAAGGTCGAAAATTTAGGCGTTTTTAAAAATACCCAATTTTTCAAATTTTTCAAAATCTCAAGTGTGTGATTATGACATTTTTCATTGCTCAAATCATGACCGTTCAAGGACACCGAAAATCATAAAAGTTAAGAATCTCAAATTTGTGATTATGACATTTTTCATTGCTCAAATCATGACCGTTCCAGGACACCGAAAAAATCAGAAAAGTTAAGAATCTCAAATTTGAGAATTACAATTTTCACCCTCGCCAAAATCATGACCGTTCCAGGTCATCTAAAACCGGACACCGAAAATCATAAAAGTTGAGAATTTCAAATTCATGAATTTTATCCATCTTTCAGGTTTTTAAAATATATCATGTGACTAATAATATTTCTTGAAGGAATTGACATATTCCTTAACAATAAGTTTAGGTACTTTTACAATTGTCATTCAATTGTAGAGAACATCTGCTTCTCGCATTTATGAATAAAATGCATTTCAGTGTAAGGAGCTGTGTCCTCCAACTCAAACATTTGAAAGGAAACAATGTATGAAAGAACAAACAGCTGCTACTAACTCTGTGAAACAATGACATTTTAATTGTACGTTAGGCGAGTTGCTTTAATTGTTGCCAGCGCGGCAGCACACCCGAATGACGTTAAAACATTTGCCAGCGGTACTGTTTCATTTCTCTCTCCCTTCTGTCATTGTATCGTGTGGATCAGATTGTGTCTTCATAACAAAAATGCCCAAACGTACCGCAGCAGAATCTTTTCGCATATTACATGCCACTGCTTTTGCAGTTAATAAGTGATTCAGAACAAGAGACGGCCAAGAATATTTTGAAGATTGGGAAGCGGAAATACGTCAACAAGCACCAAGAGAAGAATAAGTAAAAAAGTGGAGGAGGACTTCAAAACAAAATTGGAGCAATAATCTTACTTTCGACAATGTGCAAGTGTTTCAATGTTAATGAAGAAGATTTTGTTTCAATCGAAAGCAGTTTTTGGTATAATAACCAAGTTAATTGAAAGTGATAAGTTGCCCAATTCGACATTGTTGAAAAGTGCTGCTTTCCAAGGTCGTGGGTTTAAGAAAATAATTAGAATTATGTGAGAGAAGAAAGAAGATATTTGTAGAAAAACTGAAAGAATTTGAAATTCCTTACAATGTAAGTTATTGTTATTTCTTAATGAAATTATCAGATCTAATTCTACCACACGTTCTCTTCTTAAATTTAGCAATGCCAATTAGCTTCGTACGACAGAATTTTAAAGAACTTGAACAATATATAAAAGATCTAAACAAACCACCTCTTATGGAAGAAATGAGTTTTGGTTCGCAAAGTCAATAAATACTTTAAGAATTTATTCTCTCTCTTTCAATTTTATCAAGCTATAGTATGATCTGTTCTCATATTTGTAAATGAGAAAAGTATTCTCTATTGTCTTCTAGCTACTATTGCAGTAGACTGGTTTGAATATTGGAACAATTGTTGCTCTTCTGGTGTTTGAAGTGTTTAAAATATATTTTCATGATAGAATGACAAGACTTACTTCTATAAATCAGCTGGCGATGACGTTGATGGATTCATGTTCATTCAACCGTGCACTCACACCGTGAGTATGGCCGCTTGTTTTCCCACTGATCACTGAGAGGAGAATTATATTTCATTCCTCTTCAGAGTCTGTTGTCATGAGTTGTATTTTATGCAATGTATATATTTCTGCGGTAGATTGTTTGTATTTTACTTTGATAAATTTATTGTTCTAACAGTGATCAGTGATGATTGCTTCAACCAATCAGATCGCGTCCACGTGTGGACAAAATGCTCAATTCACTAAACTCTTCAACAACATGGAAATACAATATAAACAGCATGAGATGTTTTTACTTCTCGGGTCTGAATGGGTTATGAGTTGAGTTAGTAGAATTTATTTCATTTAAAATGAATAACATAAATGACTCCTTAAAGCATTATGGTAAACAGACTACGACAAATTTCGACCTAAAGAAAATTGCTAATCAATTAGGAATAAAGAACTTTCATGTATTAATGAGAGAAAAATTACATTTATTAAAAAATGTGCCTCAAGTAAGCAAAGCGCCGGGCAAACCCCTAAATTTCGTAACCAATCTCCATACGTCAGATAAAAAAGGCATTCATTGGTCAGCAGGCGTTAAAAATCATCAGCAGAACTATTATTTTGACCGCCCGGAGGCTGAGAACTATTATTTTGATTCATACGGTTTGCCCCCTACAAATGAAGTAAAAGAATTACTTGGAACGGGAACATACAATACGTTTCTAATTCAAACACCAGGCACTACCTATTGTGGACAATTATGTTTATACGTTTTGTACAAATTACAAAAAGGAGTACCATTTCTAGATATTATGTTAGAGCTAAACAATCTATAACTCAAGCGAAGCTAGCTAAAGCGCCACCTAAAGGTTAAAGCTCTGTTTTCTGTAATTCATTTTGATAAAAACGGCCTCTGATATCCTCATTATCTAAATCTTTAATTTCAAAAGTAATCGGATAACTTTGATTTATTTTGCAAAACTTCAATATTTCTTTAGTCCAATAGCCAACAAAGCCTTTTTCAAATTTATTCTTATATTTAAATATTCTAACTCTATCTCCAATTTTAAATTTCGGCTTAAGTTTCTGCAAATTCGGATTACTCTCATTCAAATTATTATTCTCGAATATTTTCTTTCGTATCAAATCAGGGTCGTCAGAAGCATTCTTTGGAGTTTCTTCAATACCAGAATGTACTTTATTATTGTACTCTTCTACAACTCCTGGTAATATCTTCAACCATTTCTGATTTCTTTGCTCAGTAAATTTCTTGAATAATTTATTTTTTAACGTCCGATTGAATCTTTCTATCACTACGGCCTTCCCAGCGTTTTCAGTTGAATAAACAATTTCAAATAGTGGCTGAACGTTTCTGTTATAAAATTCCGATCCTTTATCAACAAACAATTTTTTTGGCTTTCTATTACTTTCTTTAAAGATTTCTTCAAACGCATATTTAACTGATAGACCACTTTTATTTTTAAAGGTTTTACCCAAGCGTATCGTGTATATAAATCTATAACGGTCAATGCGTATTTATAATCTTTTTCATTCGGCATATGAATAAGATCAGCACTCCAAATATCATCTTTATTAAATACTTTTACTTTCAATAAATATTTAGGCCTTCTGTCTTCTTTATGAATTTCAGACGCGTAGGTTCGAGCGTTGCTCTCAGAGTTATTAGTTCGAGCGTTGCTCTCAGGGTTATTAGTTCGAGCGTTGCTCTCAGAGTTATTAGTTCGAGCGTTGCTCTCAGACAGCTTAGCTGTCGTTTCATTTAAACCCTGACCGAATAATATTTTAGCTTGTAAAGCTTTCTTAACAAACATTCTTTCAATTTTTTCTCTAAATGTAGGATTTTGAATACTATCTAATTCTTGAATCATCTTCTTATCAGCTGCATGTCGAGAACTTAGATCATGATTTCGATAAGCTAAATCATGCCTGTAAGCTGCGGCATCTACTCTATTTATCGGTTCTTCACCTGGTTTCGGATTATTATTCTCATCTAGTCTTATATCTAATCGAGTTCCTGGACCGGTATATGAATGACCAGGAAGATGTTTTTCTTTCGAATATTTACTCCAAATAAATCCAGGAAAGTTTTCTAATGTTTTTTGTATATCACCACCGAAGTGGTGTGGAACTTTGTTCTTGTCACCACCAATATGCTGACAGTTTGAGTTTTTATTTTTGTTTAATAGATAATTTAATAAATCTAAATTAGAAATTTTTAATTTAATTAAATTTTCGGAATTTTTAGAATTCATTTTAAAAGATAAAAAAAATTTAAAAGATAAAATAAAATAAATGTTTTACCTAATAGAACCAAAGGTTCAGAGGCTTTAGCCGATCGGACCAAAGGTCCTGAGGCTTTAGCCGATCGGAGCGAAGCTCCTCTGGTTTTAACCTATCGAACCAAAGGTTCTGAGGTGATTACCGAATCATACTAGGACTTAGATATATTCCAGAACCATCTTTAGTTTCTTTAATTTCAATTAAATCATCAACATTGTGGAGAATATTTTTAAGAACTCGTTTTCCTTCATCAACTAATTTTAATTTACTAATAAAATTATCTACTACTCCTTCACCTCCTAGCAACTTTCTCTAACTCTCTATTATGACGTTTTTGTTCTTCTAATGCTGCCTTCTCTGATTTATTTTTATTTACTGCTTGGACAATACCAGCTGTCCCGCCTGCAACACTTCCTGCTGCTGCTATGCCTCCTATTATTAGTGGAATTAATGGGAGAATCCCGCCATTCTTATCTTCTTGTAATTGAATATTCTCTATCATTGGTTTACTTATGTAATACTTTTTTTTATTAATCGTAATAGTTTTAGGGGTATTTTTGTCAACAATATTACGTAATTTTAATTCAACAGTTTTATTATTAATATTACTTTTCGCTTGCGACATTTTTAATAAAAAAATTTTAAGTTACGAAAATTTTAAGTTAAGAATTTTTAATCTATTCTAGTTACGAAAAATTTTTAAGATATCAAAATTTTAATCTATTCTAGTTACGAAAAATTTTTAAGTTAAGAATTTTTAAGTTAACAAAAATTTTAATCTATTCTAGTTATGGAAAAAAAATTAAATTAATTAAACGACGAAGTCTTGGGCTTTAGCCTATCCTAGCCATCTTCCCATTAAGAACTTCAATAGAATATTTTACATCTTCTAGCAATAAACTATAAGCCATCAATGAAGTTGTGGAATCTTTCTTTTCAATATTAATTGTTACATCACAACCAGTCTTGATAATATCTTCAGATTGTGCACTTAAATCGAAACAGAAAACAGGACATAAATGTCTCCAATCTCCAGGAGTTAATTGTGGTTCAACTCCAAATTCTATACAAAGATTTCGATAAGAATCATATCCTTCCATAAATTGATTATTGGTATCATCGAATCTTAATGGATCAATTGGATATCGAGTTTGATTTAATGAAACTTGTAAACTTCGAATTGTATTAATATGAAAAATATTATTGTTCTTATCAAAACTTGGAGAATTATTTCTTTGAAATGTTAGTAATTAATATCTTGGAGTATTCGCAGTTCTAGTAAAATGCCAGTTAAATCTTTGCTCTGAAAAAGTTACTGAACTAGCAGTACGCTTTAGAAAATTTACTGGAATTGGTTTGTTAGTATTTAATCTTTTTGCAATAGCTGTTTCAATCTCTAAACTAGGAGTAATATGCTTAATCCACCATTCAAGTCTATCAATTTTTAAATATGCTTTTTTTACAGTCTTACCAAAAAAGATTAATTCATTATTTGCTGTACGATGAATTATTAATTTAAATTTTAATTGATATGATATTTTGACATAATCTAAATAACCGAATAATGGAGACAATGACCAATTTACTGTTTGCTTACTTTTCTTGTTAAATTCACGTCTTTCTTTATATGCAGTATTGTTTGTTTTATTTAAATGTTTTGCAATTTTTTTCTACATCTTTCGCAATTCCTGCGGCATCTGTTCCAGCGTGAGTTAAATCATCAATAATTATACCATCATTAGTATCAGGAAACCAACCTTCGACTTTATACTTTTTATTATCTTCACCAATTATTACAAATCTAAGCATTGTATCAATTACACCTGGGGAATCACTTATTGTTTCTATATTTTGAGTTGCAACATCTAAACGCATTTGTGTAAATAATCTTGGAAAAAAATTATTTTCTAGTGTAATATTATCGGTATCTGGTAATGGTGTTGTAAAATTAGCATCACTATATAAAGAATATTCACAGTGTTAAAATGAATCAGGTAAATATAAATAGCTCTGCTGATTATCAACTTCAAAAATTAAATCACCTCCAGTGTTTACTCTACTGGAAGATCCGGGATTCATAGCAATTCTTATATAGTCATTCTTTTTTTTATTATAAATGACGAACGGAGGATCGTCTAATCTAATTTATTTTCGATAAGCGAAGACATTTTTATAAAAAATAATTTGACTTTTTTGTTTTTCTCACAGATAGAAAAAAATTTTTACTAAAATATAATTTTAGAATTTTGCTAGACCAGCTCCGCTACAGCTTTGCTGGTTAGACCGAAGGTTGCTGCTCACGCCATTACCTCTTATTTCTTCAATTGTTTTTTCATTATGTTTACTATCACCCTCTACAGCTATGTTAGCAATTTTGTTTTTTGTTTCATCTGAAAGTTTTTTTAATTTTTTTAGTTCTTCAGAATCATTCTTGAGTTTACGAATAGCTTCTAGTTGTTTTAATTCGTTTTGTGATTTAACAGCATTTGATATTGCACTAGCTGTACTACCTGTAGCAGCTGCTCCTTTTGCAGCAGATGTAATCAAATCTTTATTATTTTTAATTAAGTTAACGATACTTCCAATACCAGAAAAGATGCCATCCCCTTCTTTTTGAACGGTTTCTCTATTATCATAATGGTAAACCGGATTCATACGTGGTTCATGAGCAATTTTTTGATTTGAAGCAAATTGTTTAAGATTGTGTTTATAAATTATAGGCATTTTTTAGGATTAAATTTGACTTTTGAGAAAAAATATTTACGATCGGCTAAAGCCTCGAGGAGCTTCGCTCCGATTGGTTAGTAACCTGAGGAGCTTCGCTCCGATTAAGATTTACGTTTGTGAATGGACAACAACTTCGAGATAACTTTATTAATTGACTGTTGCACTTTATCTATTGCGTCAAGCAGCGTGTGATGTACTTTAATTTCTTTTCTATTAACTTGCATTTTCTGCTGATTAATCTTCACCGCCGTTTTAAGAGCATTTAACTTAATTTTAAGAACATCTAATTGTCTTTTAACAGAATCTAACTGTTCTTTATTTTCTTTAGAGTTTTCTTGTAAATTGTTCTTTAATTCATTTTCTAAATTGATTTTAAGAGTTTTCATTTTATCAACTCTTTGATTAAGTGAGTTTACTTCATTTATTATTCTATTCATCTTTTTCATTTGTTGAGTAATTTTAGAACTCAATTCATCAACACTTTTTTGGAATGTAGTTGTAACTGCTTTAAATTTTTTTTAATTCTTTCAGGTTAATTTTTCTATTTCATCTTCTAATTGTTCTTTTAACATTTTTATCTGATGTTTATTTTTAATTACAGCAGATTTTAAATTTAAAGAAAGTAATATTAAAATTTTTGATTGTTCAGAAATCTTTTTAAAAAGTTTTGCTATATCTGCTTCTAGCTCTCTATCCTTTTTATCAAGTTTTAATAATTTTTCGTTTAATGATTTGTCATTAAGTTTAAGCAACTTCAATTCATTCATCAGTGGAACCAAAAACATCGTTTATATATTTTTCTTTTAAATCATTGATTTGTGTATCAACATATTGTTTATTTGTTAACTCTGTATTTTGTTGCGGAAGAATAGAAAGATGCAATGGACAGATAAAACGTCTCCAGTTTTCATGATATAATTTTCTATCTCTATTTCTAATTCACGATTATTCGGGATATATGCACCTCCACCAACATTTGGTAACATCATTTTTTAACAATAAAAAAATAAATTTTTTTCTAATAAAAATAAAAAAATGGAAAATCCAAATTTAAAAAAATTATATTCGCCCGCATCATCCTGTTCTTCTTATTCGACGAGATCAACGGGATTTGAAAATAAATGTTTTGATAATAATAATAATAATAATCCATGTATAGATGTTAATCTTTTGTTTCAATTACAATCCGAAATATTTAGAGAACAGACTAAAGGTTTACCTTCTATAGAAACTAATTATTGTTTATTTCCAGGTGATCCATTTATTAAATTTATGGATATAGTAAGTAAATATAATGATGTAGCTTATGTTGAATTAAATAAAGAAAATATGGTTATAATAGGTCATAATAATGTTTATGGATTTATTAGAGCAGTGTTACAATTAGTAATACTGATTGGATAGAAACTAAAATTATTAATTATATCAATATTAAAGAATTAGTTAAAAAATTAAAATCTTTTTCGAAAGAAAAAATTAGATTATTTGTTGACGATCAAAATCAATATAACATTCACATAGAGAGTAAAAAACATAATGAAGAATTATTATGTCAAGTTTATTATAGAGATACAATTTATAAACAAGAAACATTAGAAATGCCGCAAAGATATGATGATGATACGTATATAGGATTATATTCAAACTTAAATATTAATTTATTAAAATCTTATATAAATGGTTTAGCTCAACAAGAGAAAATTTATATGTGGTCAACACCTTATACTATTAACAATGACCATAATCATAATCATAATAAACGAACCGAAGATTCTAGGGCTTTGCCCGATCTTAAAGAATCTTATGATAATAATGATGATTCTGTAACATCTGAAAATGGTGTAAATGTTAAAAAAGATTATAAAAATATTAGTAATTATAAAAATTTATCTAAATTTCATTTTCTTACAATTGAAAATAATAATGATGGTATAGTTGAAGATACTGTTAGACAACTATGTGTCGGGTCTACAAAATTTAAATTAGGATTTACATCTAATCAATTTAAAATTTTATCATCTTTAATAAAAACTAAAAGTGATTCAGATTATGGTGGTGTTATTAAATTTTCCAAAAGAGATCAAAGACCAATATTTTTCTCTATTATATTATTATCAGATAAAAGATGTAATTTAGAATTAGATATTCCAATAAGTGAATGGTATCCTATCATGGAAGGGCATCCTATACCAAAAAGTGTAATTTATGATGATGAAGAAACAATTTATGATGATGATGAAGAATCAATTGATGATGATGATGAAGAATCAATAATTAGTGAAAATAAATTTAAATTATCTTTTGATAAAACATTATATGATGAAACTTAATATGATAAAACTTAATAGAAAATACCAAAATATTCGATAAATATATTTTCATATGTAATAAAATTTTTAGATGTAATAAGTTTTTAGATGTAATAAATTTTTTAGATGTTATAAATTTTTTAGATGTTATAAATTTTTTAGATGTTATAAAATTTTTAGATGTTATAAATTTTTTAGATGTTATAAAATTTTTAGATGTAATAAAAAAATTATTATTCCCACGTGTCATCATCATCACTTAAATTACTCTCACAGATTATTGTTTGAAATATTTCAGCTTGAATATCTTCTCCGTTATAAGGTAACATAATTTCATTTTCATCAGGTGCTTGACGTTTAAGAATATTTATTTGACCAGAAAATTTTTTTTCTTCAGTATTATTATTTTTATCAGGAATACTAATTCCAGTTTCTAAAGATCTTTTCCATGGTTTATTAGCTGTAGTCGATAATGTTTTCCCCGAATATAATTTTAGAAAATCTTCTACTTTTACTTTATCTTGTGAATATCCTTTGAATGTTTTCTTTTCACTAAGTCTCCCTTGCTCATCTACAGTAATACAGTATTTTACTTTAGGTGCAATAAACATTGCAAAAATAATTCCACCATTTCCATAATCATTTTTCCCTTGACTCAATTCTCCTCCAACATATCCAGCAGCGTCTAATTTATTAAAGAGCTCATTGGAAATATATATTGAATCAGTATCTGTATAATGAATGTATTTTTCTTTGAAACCATTAATTTCTAAAATAAAGTTATTCATGATTCTTCTAGAGTGAGAAAGAATGAAAGAACCTAAGTGTGATGGCATGAATGACGTCTTCCCATCTTTTACAATATTAGTTTTGAGAAATTCATCATCTTCCATTTCTACTTTTGCTAAATATTGTTCATCATTTAATTTTTCATAATCTTTTACTTCTTGAGTGAAATTTTTTCTCAATGTATTCTCATTCCATAAATGATATTTAGTGGTTATATCTTTTTGCACAGTTTTGCCATATAGCGAATTCATCAATAATTTAATTTAACTCATCACCTACAGTATTTCCTTCTGTTTTATATCTTTTTCTCAAATTAAAAAGTTTTTCAATATAATTTCGAAATGGTGAAACTTGATAATTTTTTTCATAAATTATACCATCAGTAATATGTAAGATTTTCCCCCACATCTAACAATTTCTTGTATGTCTACAGAAGTTAATACATCATAACATATACCATTTCTAAACCTGATTACTTTTACATGAGAATTATTATTTTGATTTTTAACTTTATCTTTTATAGGAACTGGTTGGAAAAACATATCATTCGGATATTGAAACACAACAGAGAATATTCCAGTTTTAGGTCTAAATGTTTGAGTATTAAATTTATATACTATTTCCCGCTCTTCTTCTTGACGAAATTTTCTAGCTGATTCAGCTTTAGGGTATTCTGAATTTTCATCATACATAGCTGATGGATATAAAGATTTTGCATCAAAAGCCATTAGAAATTCATTTTTTTGTTCAAGTAGTTGATTTGAAATTTTCTTACAAATTTCAGTTTTATCTCCTAAATCTCGATACTGTTTCATTAAATCTATTAAATTACTTCCCGGGGACAAAGTCCCACCAGCGTAGCGACCAAGGGACAAAGTCCCCCCAGCGCAGCGACCAGGTAAATACTGTTTTAATATTGGTAACAAGATGCTGCAAAATGGCGATATGTATTTTCTTATATTTGCTGAAACTCTTCCACCTTTAACAGATTTTCTAATATAATTTCTAGCCCATAAATCTATATGAGAATGAATATTTATATTGTCATTTTGTACGCTTTTCATCCAACCGTTAAATGTTAAAGCAGAGGATGTTAAATTAGTAGTTATATCTTCACCAACTAAATCTTGCATAACATTATTATATTTGTAGATACAAAAAGCTAAAGAAAGAATATCGTTAACTAAATATGGTCTCCATTCAATTTCTTTTTCTTTATAATTTTCATGTGTTATGTCTCCAATTTCATAATTTAATTTACACACATTCGTAGGAATTTTAAAATTCTCACACCATTTAGAAAGACTTGTTTTTACATGTTGATAACTACATTTCATTATAATAGTTTGAAGTGCTAATTTACCTGACGGTGAATCTTTTTTCATATTGTTTTTAAATCTAAAAGATTTTTGAATGTATCTACTAACACATTCAGTTGTATAAGGATTTTGTAATGAAGCAGTCAATATTCCTCTTGAAGTTTTAAGAGGCGGTTTAGATAATTTAAAATTAGCTTTTATCGGAAAATAGGAATCAAAACCTGATGAATTGTGAGCTATTAAAGTTACTCTAGAATAATTAAATTTTCCAAGAGTTTTAAAAAATTGATGGATCGGACATACGTCCTCTGGGTTTCCCCTGATTGTACATTCATCATCCTCAGTTCTCGTAAATATTTTCACACAATTTTGAAGTTTATTAAATTCTAATTCAGTTAAATTATTATACTCATTAATCTGTTTTTTAAGTTTTTTAATTTCATCTTCATCTTTTGATCGTTTAATTTTAATCATATCACTTAACAAACGTGTTTCTAATTCTTTCAATCTTTGTTTCGGTAAACAACATATAAATTTATTAAAATTAATAGCTCCTACAGCATAAGGAATAGGATGAGCTGTTGAACAGTTAGGATCGGGAAAAGTTTCGAGATCCCAAATATATGTTGAACCATAGTCAATTTTTTTCTTTGTTATGATTTTATATGGACGCGTTGTTAGATTTTCATCAGTAACTGTTTTATATATGGGTTTGAAATTATTTTCAATTTCTCTAATAGCTTTTAATTTATGAGATTTATTAATTAAACAATAGTGACCAATTGTTGAACCTGCGTGAAAATAATTGTAATAAACATAATTATGAAACGTTTCAATTCCTCTAGGATTTAAATGACGATTGGCAGGACTATAATATTGAACACATTCTCCAAAATATTTATTGAATTGAGAAAATTTGCAGTTTGACATTACTCCTGTTCTAGATGTGGCTTTCTCTTTATATAAAAAATTATTAAACATTTCTTTCATCATTTCTCCTTGTTGTTCATTAAAACCTCGTAAAACATTATAACATTTAATAAAACAAAAATCTTCAGAAGGAATATAACAATATTCACCGAAATATTCTTTGATTCTATATTTCATATTAATCCCTGCCCCTCTATGCGATCTTTGTACTAACTTCATTCCAAAATCTTCATATTTAATATTACCTGTAAAAATCCATTCGTTAGCATCGGATTTCTCATCAAGATTCGAAAACCATGTTTCAAATGATTTTTTATTATACAAGGTTACGTAAAAATTTTGAATTATATTTTCCTGATCTTTAATAACTTTTCCAAGTAAATTAATAATTTTACCATTTGCTAAAAGTTTCCGCATATCATTTACTACATTAATAAAAGATACATTTTCATATTTTATTTCATTTGGATTAAATAAATTACATAAATCATCACCAAGTTCATCCTTAATTCTATCATCAAAAAAGATATCAGTAATAGGAGTTTCAAATATTTCTTTTGTTCCACTTTTCTGTTTTTTAGTATTACGTCTAATACTACGCCTAGTACGTTTCTGTTTTTTAATACGTTTACTACGTTTACTATGTTTAATTTGCGCATCAAACTCAGCAGTTTGTTTCTTGATTAATTCATCAATCCTAGACGTTTGTCCGAGAGACATTTCACGATTCATATTTTTTAAAAGAAAAAATGAATTTTTACATAGAACCTCGGTTCCGTTTTTGCATATACACAGGAATATGTAATTGATGTAATGTTTCTAATTCATGTGCTGTTAAATGTTCTTTCTTAACCAACCACCATAAATTATTATACGCCAAAAATACTCGGAAACTTCTTAAACAAAGTGGAAAGTCTTTTGTTTTAACACACGGTTTAATACCATGTTTTGTTTTATAATCTGTAACGAGCGCTACGTATTTATGATGATAATAAAATCTAACTTCTTTCTTCGAATTTACAGGATTTGTAGGATGACGATAATCTTTTAAAACTGGTACATGCTCTATCTTATGATCATTCAACATATTTTTTTTATTTTTATTAACAAAAAATTTATAAGAAAAAATTATTCGGTCACTCCGTTCGATCACTCCGTTCGATCACTCCGTTCGATCACTCCGCGAAAATATTTTCTATAACTCTTTCATGAATTTTTTTATCAATATTAATTGTGATAAATCCATAATCTTTTGACCAAGCATTGTTACACGATTGTTTAAATTCATCTTTATTTCTTACGCATAAATCTCTTAACAAATCACTTAAGTTTCTTGCATTTATTTCAAATAGTATAAATATATTTGCATTCTTTCTAATAACACTTCCGTCTAATGAATACATACTTTGTGTTAAATAAAACACACTACAGTTATTATGTCTACCTCTTGTGAAATAATTTCTCTGAACTGACTGATTTCTATCATTAACACAATCATCAAAAATTACACAATGTTTCATTGTTTTATCTAGTTTACTAGGATCTTGCATATTACCACTATCATCTATTAATTGTATCTTTATATGGTTATTTTTATTAGATTCTACTAACTGATTATTTTTTGCTGCTTCTTCACACCACGAACTTATTTCTTCTTCATCTTCAGATTTTTCATATTCTTTGAATAATGAAGCAATTGCTGTTTTTTTAAGATTATTTTCAAATCCATATTTTAAAAATTGATAGACGGGTTGTGCTGCCGTTGTTGTATAAATTATAAGATTGTTATAATCCAAAAAATTTGGAGTCGTTAAAAATTTTAAAAAATGATAAGGTTTTCCCCAACCTGATCTTCCCCAAATAACGGACAAAACGATATTAGATAAATTTGGATGATGATTAAATTTAAGTTTCTTTTTATTTAATGGGGTAGTTCACTCATTTTTTAATAAAAAAATTTATTTTTATTTTTTTTTATTTTTTGTTTCTAAAGAAGAAGAAAATTAAACTTCTCTAGCTTCGCGTGGGAGTTTATACCTCCCGAACGGGAGTTTATACCTCCCGAACGGGAGTTTAAACCTCCCGAACCAAAAGATCTATCATAATCTCTTCACCTCCAAAATTTATTTCTTGTCCTTTCTCATCAGTGATTCTAATGCCAATGTTGTTAATAGTTTTTCTTGTAATAGGAAAATATATTAATGTTTGTGGAATTACATTTAATCTATAACCAATGGGTACAGTAAAAGCTGGAAAACTGAATATTAAATTTGATAATTTACCATTTATATATCCTCCTTCAATAATGTCACAATGTACAACAATTGAATTTATTTCAGTTATTTTTGGAATCTTCTCACCTAAATGATAACCTTGACTATAGGTTTGTTTATTGAATCCTAATAGCTTTGACAATGATCTATCATGATTAAAATCAACTTGATGATTTTCGTCTAAAGTAAGAGAAAATTTATTAACTGCCGGTTCAACTGCAAAATGTAATTGTTTCTTATCTTTAAATGGTATACCTAAATGTCTCTTAATTTCATTTGATATTGATTCAACTTCGTAAGAACCAGGAAGAAAAGTTAGTATTTTCCACGTTTTGCCTTTATCAGTAGAATATCTAAATTGATCATTCACATCTTTGATAACGTTTTGAATAGTGTTAAATGTGGAGAAACTAGTCAATGCATTTTGATAATTTTTATTTTGTTCCAAATGTGGAATGGGTTCTAAATTACAGGTGTGTGATGAAGTAGTTGTTATAATTTTTAATGTCGTACTAAATTTTGATGAACCCAAAATCTCTGTTAGATTTTCTAAATGATTATTAATTTTGTCTAAATCTGCTGAACACATTTTTAAACTTAAAAAATTAAATAAATATTTTTTTATGAAATATTTTTTTATAAAAAATTAAAAACAACAACATATTTCACCTACGGGCGAAGCCCTGGAGGATATCAGAGATGTCCGGTTATTCTTTTATAATCCTCTTCATTTAGAATCTTCTTTTCTAACAGTCTTTTCAATATAGCATGAATTTCATTGAAACTAGAATTATGTCCTTCTTTTATTGCAGATATTAAAATATTTAATCTATTTAGTAATTCTTGTGGATCATCTGGTAAAAATACAGTTGTTTCAGTTTTCTGTTTTTCAGATAAACCTTTCCCTACTTTAACTCCCGTTGATAATAAATTTTCTAATTGTTTATAACGTCTAAGAGATTTTACTGCACCAACTCTGTCTAACATAGCTTTATATTTTATGAGATCTTCTACAGCATAATTATTTAAATCTGCTCCTCTTAAAAGATTAACAAAATTTCTATCTAAATTAAAAGGAGATTTATCTGGTGAAAAAATTATACCTCGAAAAGGTTGTGGAAATATCTCTTTTTGTCCGAGATAAAATCTAGGTATTGTTTTTCCATCTATAAATGAAATAGAATGTTCAAATTGCATAGATTTCGGTAATTTCTTATTAATGTTTGATTCTAGTAATCCATAGTCATCTAATATAGTTTTGTGCTCTGGATCTGTTATATCAATTTGTTTATCATTATTTGTACTTTCTTTTTCAAGAGTTTTAAATGGTTTCATAGTTTTCTCAAAATCAGTTTTTACTTGCTCGGTTTGCTGCATTTTTTCAAACATATCAGATTGAATACCAGCTTTTATCATTCTATGCTGAAGATGATTTTCTTTCATAATATTTCTTTGTTTTATTAACTCTTCTAATTGTTTTATTCTTTTAAAATTATCAGCTCTAATTTTATCCATTTTTAAAATATAATATTTGAATTTTGTGGTAACATTGGAATACAGCAAAAACATTTTACTGAACAAATTATTTTTTTATTGCTTTGTTGTCTGACATCTTTTCGTTTAAAGTTTTCTCGTTTTAAGTTTTCTCGTTTTAAGTTTTGTTTAATAAAGTTTTGTTTAATAAAGTTTTGCTTAAATTTTCGCTTAAAGTTTTTAGCTCTTCTAAAAAAAATTTGTCATTTTCTTCATTAGAAATTTTAGCATCACTAGAAATTTTGCCATCCTTTTTATTTTTATCATCAACTTTTTCTGTCTGTGATTGAAATGATATTTGATTTACTTCATTAGCTATTTGATCAAATTTTTCAATCTCATCTAACGTAATAACATTATCATCACATACTCTTTGAAAGTAGTAATGTAGTTTATCATAGACTTCTTTAATATGTAAATGCTTAGTTTTTAATGATTTTCGTTTCTTAGTTATTAAAGATTTATCTAACATTGTAACAAGTGAAGTTGCAAAAACACCCGTACCTGTTAAAGCTGTAGCAACTACTGGAATTACTAAAACACCTGAAGATATAACAATTGTTAAAGCACCTAAACTTATTGTTAAGAATATGCCAATTCCTTGTGTTACATTCTTAACTTTAGTCCATCTCGTTCTTAAATTTTTATAATGCTCTAATCTTAATAATAATTGAGATTCCTTATCTTTCATATACCTAACTCTATCTTTGTGTTTTTCTTTATTCATTTTTTCAATGTTAATCTTTTCAATGTCCATTAAAGTAGAACTACGTTCATATGATAATGAAGGATATATTCTTGCAGTTTCATCCATTTCTGAAGTTCCTTCCACTTTTGTTTCTTCCATTTTTAAAGAAATATTTTTAGTCACATGATATATTTTAAAAACCTGAAAAATGGATTTAAAAGACGTTTTTAAAAATACTATTTTTCGGTGTCCGGTTTTACATGACCTGGAACGGTCATGATTTTTGCGGGGGTGAAAATTGTAATTCTCAAATTTGAGATTCTCAACTTTTATGATTTTCGGTGTCCTGGAACGGTCATGATTTGAGCAATGAAAAATGTCATAATCACAAATTTGAGATTCTTAACTTTTATGATTTTCGGTGTCCTTGAACGGTCATGATTTGAGCAATGAAAAATGTCATAATCACACACTTGAGATTTTGAAAAATTTGAAAAATTGGGTATTTTTAAAAACGCCTAAATTTTCGCCCTTCGGCCTTCGGCCACGTGAAATTTGAAGTCTACCTAAATTTTTGAAATTTTTGAAATTTTGATTTTTGAAAAAACCCCGCAAAAGTGTGACATCCGGCGCAAGCGAAGCGAAGCAAAGCGAAGCGAAGCGTCGCGCCGGATGTCACACTATATACTACTCATGACCACATATTTATAACTCTGCTACCATGACAGTGCTCTATCGCCTAGAAGATCATGACTTTGCAGAAATATATATATTTTTCCAACAGAAATTTTAAGGAACATAATGACTGAATTATAATCATCATCAACATGTCAAATGTCTAGAACTGCTACCGCCAAGACTATTCCACGTCTGCAGATAAGATTCTGTATATTCAAATTGCTGCATTTAGACATGACTAGAAATTATCAGATTTGCTGTCCAATTTATATGAAGCTTACATTTGGTTATTAAGTGGCACTATTTGCAGTAAATTCACTGTCAGTTCTGGTAGACGGAGGTCGCTCCGCTTCATGGTGTCGTGTTTTGAGATTTTCGACATTTTCCTGTGCTTATTGTCACTGTTGTGTGTCAAGTTTTATTTCATTTCGGAGCTTGGAGTACCATCAATAATTTGGTTTGTGTGGATTTGCCAATTTCCGTGTCCAGTTGTTCCAATTTGGAGTTGCTTTTTATGTGAATTGACTTGGTGAACATTGTTCCACGACAGCATTTGGTTCATCGTGTCGATCAACATGGATTTCCACAGTGTCCACTGTCTTGTCATGCATTCTTTTGGAATAAGCATTGTCGGTAAAGTGTGATCTTCGTAGTAATTCCATTGCAACGAGTGCCTTGTGTCTGCGACCTTATACGACGCATTGATCTCGCGTGTCTGAAGAGTGACTGTAGCGGCTGGTATTGTCAGCTGTTCCATTCAATAATCAGCTGTTATCTATTGCTACATCAGAAGATCCCTCGTTCGATTTCTCTCTGAATATCGATTTTTCGTGACGCAACTTGTGACGTACGTAAAGTGACGCTACTGTGATTCACTGTTCTACGGTCTAAACAAGAAATACAATGACTACTGCCAACGAGATCATTGCGATGACTGAGCAAGACATAGTGGCTCGAAGGAACTCCTGTATGAAACAGGAGCTCCTACAAGCTGTGCTGCTATTTAAACAAAAAGAAAAAAGTAAATCTGCTGTATCTAGACCCACAATTGAAGAGATATCTAACGTCATTGATAAAAAGTTGGAAGAAAAGTTATTACCGTTTATGAATGTCATTCTTGACCATAATTTCTTGAGCATGCACAAGGTGTGACAAGCAAGAGCCTTTTAGCCGACATCAACAATTTTGAATGAAGTCATAGACCAAGAAGCGCTATTTCAAGAAATGCAAAAAGGAATTTATGTACCAAAAATCAAAAGGTCTGGATAAACTTGTTTCAGAAGTGTTAAAGAATGATAGTGCACATTAAGTCATATCAACTTAGCGCTGCGGCTGATATGTAGTGAAATCAAGGATTGGGACGAACAGAGGAATAATCAAAAATTCTGGGGTTGCGGGCATCATTCAATTCATCCACGAAGCAGCAAAATTGTTGCGCAATTGACATTGGTTTAGGTGCTCCAAATATGGGAAAATTCATTGGTGTTCATTGTTTTTCTGAGACCCATCGCAAATGGTAAACCCCGATTGTTGTAAGCGTTGACATTAAAATGATGTTCCAACATGAAAATAAGAGCAGTAATTACATGTAGATGACCGTCGAAGGGTGAAGGAGAAAGGGAGACAGTGATAGATTCTCATCTCATCTCTTTCATGAATAATGCACACATTAATGTGAAGAGTCCACTGTAGTCATTTCTGCGATTTGTCGATTCTATTCCAACACTATAGGACACTCCAAAGTGAAAATATATCGATCAGAATCACGCAAACACTGCTGCCTTGCTTAAAATTGACATTCCTAAATGTTTTGAAATCTCTTTAAGAAACTAAGTTTGGAATTTGTAAAAGTATATATCCAGTTGACCACTTCAGGTCTCAGAGGGTTCGGAAAAAGATATGAAGGAGATCAGGTCTTTGGGGTTAAATTGGTTGTCCTGATACTGAGAATAATCAGGTCTGGTCTCAATTTTGTTTTCTTTTCTTGTAGATCTATTCGCTTCGTGATATTCTAGGGAATGATTCTATCGTCTACATGGGAAGAATCAATCTTGCATTGTATAAATCATTCAGCGACATCTTAAGGAATTCCATATCTCACTGTGTGTCACTACACTACCTACCCGAAAATCAGACGAACCACAGGTGGCCGGGACTTTCAGTTGGAATAAGTATCGGAAATTGTACATCATGGAACTTCTTGTGTCAAGGTATGGATTTAGCGTACTCTTTTCGTGACGAAATGTCAATTATATTTCCTTATCAGTTATACACTTAACCATGTACTATCTTCAGAGCGAAGTGGAACACGAAACGAAGCCACTTTAAATGTTCAAAGCAAATCTGAACACGGTAAGAAGATTCTACGATTAACCCATTAGAGCTCACGTTAATCATTTGACTACCTTCAGTAAATTCTCACTTGGTATCTATCAGTCGAATATGTTATTTAACAATTATCATTTTCGACAAGGAAATACCACTACTGAAATACATCTAGCGTTAAAAGATTTTTTAATTTTTTGGTTTGGAGGACCCTTTAAATTAGAGAATTTGGGTTTGTTTCGATCTATTTTATTTATTCATGTCAACACAAATTGTTCAATGCTGAGTGGAAAAAACTCGCAAGTGTAGTCACTGGACGCTCATAATGAGATATTTGAATAGTCAACTTAAGTAAAATATACTGATTATTCAAGATATTAGAATAAAAAAGTAAGTGGTCGTCAATTGACGACCGCAAACTCATCCGATATCAAAATAAGAAGATTTGAAAATATCGACTAGTTCATTAAAACTAATCATGTCAGATTACTTGCGATGCACTGCAGGTATTAGAAAAGAAATGATGTGATAAATGACAATTTTCGATAACTTGATAGAAATAGATGATCACAAAATTCAATCATACATCATTTTCTATGTCTATTAGCTTCATACATCTCCATATACATAAGTTACTATTGTCACTGCGGTAGATGCACATTGTCATTCATCTGTGAGTATTGCTGTACTCTGTTCATTGTGTGTAGGTAGCAAGGAGATCTAGATATCTATGGTATATATATATATATATATATATATATATATATATATATATATATATATATATATATATATATATATATATATAGTTATCTAGTTCTCATCGGTAGGTAGTCTAGATCTAGATTTTTGAATTTAAATTTTCATTCGTCACGGATATAGGTACTGCACTGATATTGAGTATCTTGTGTTCTCTATAATTGTGAGTGACTTTTCAAACGTCGGTGAACGATGAAGAAATTATTTTCGTTAGATCAACGAAGCCATTGATTTGGTAACAGAAATGGACGACGACGATTTAGTCGAGATTAGACCGACACTGTTGACATTGCTGAACTCCCTCCAGATTGTGTTGAAAATGGCAGTGACTGTGAAACGATTGATGAAGATGACTTCAAGACACAGCTGGAAAGTTAGAAGTCCATTTCCATGGTGATATCTGTGATGATTCAATCGTAATAGAAAAGCCGTCTACATCTGTCAGAAATCGAAAAAGAGTGGCTGTTTGGATGCACCAGATACTACTTTCTACAATAATTCATTTGAACTTTCAAATCTTCGTGAGATATTATCTAAAAAGAACTCCTATGATTTTTTTCCTCATTGACGCGGAATGTGTTTGAAAAAATTCGTGATGAAAAAGTGACTTGCACGAGGCAGGAAAATGATCTATCTTTTCAATGCACAGTGGAAGACATCAAACTTTTTGTCGGAATTTGAATCATTTCTGGTCATCGATTTTATCCCAGAGAAACCTTGTACTGGATAACGGATGAGGACTTTGATTGTGCTGCAGTCCGAAGTTCAATGACAAAGAATCATTACAAGGAGATAGAGAAATGATGGATTCACTGATCGATGCTACAAGATTCACCCTTTGTTCGATATTCTTAACGAAAATTTCCAACAATTTGGGTATTTCAGTAACCGCTTTTCTGTAGATTAAAAGATTTTTGAGTACTTCTATAGGCATTATGAGGCAGTTTATTCGTGGAAAGTTAATTCGATTTGGTTTTAAGGAATGGGCCTTGTGTTACACTTACAAATTTGATGTTTATCAAGGAAGAGAAGAAAAAGAAAAGTCGAAGAAACAATACGAAAATTGGAATCTCTGTGCTAGAATTGTGTTATCTATGATTGAATCCTGTCTTGTTGGGAGTGAAATATATTTTGATAACTTCTTTACTGATTTATCTTTGATACACAAACTCACAAGCAGGGACTGCACCCGTGAGAATGAATCGGATTTCAAGATGTCCATTTACACCAATAAATGAATGGAAGAAGACAGAAAAGGAACATACGAAGTAGTATCAAAGATAAAAATAGGTGCATGTGTATGTTTACTTATCTTTTTAACGTTTCTATAGTGAATTCTCACGAGCTTCATAAACTTATTGATGCTGGATCAAACTGTTTTACTTACTTTTTTTCGGATTTACATTATTTCATCCATCATGAAAGAGATAGGATCAGTTTTCTCAAATAAATCCCCTGGAAACAAGGGAAATAAGATTCCAAGAATTTTGGAGCTAGTCTGAAGCACACAATTCGGAGAACAACAAACGGGAAACAGAGAAAGTGTGCCGTTTGTAAGAAGACCATGTGCAAGGAGTGTATGTTGTGTGACAAAGGAATACACGTTGAGTGCTTTGCAATTTGGCATTGTGAGTGACTTCATGTTTTTGATTAAATTTGAATAAGATCTTGTAGTTGCGAGTAGTTGTGTGCTTTGAATTTTAGTAATATTGCATGGGTTGTAAGTGTAAAGGTACACATAAGATGATTTTTTTCATGAATAATGAAAATATACAATATGTAATACAAATTATACTATCTGAAAATTCAGATCAGATACTATTTTAAAATTCTACATTTTTATTGAAAGACATCGGATAAGTCCACGGCCGTCATTTGACTATCATTAAATTTAAGGGGTTATAATCATCAGATGTTGATAAATCCTTGTTTATAACATTATTGTAGGTCATTAACCATATTTCTGCAAAACAAATCAGAAAAAATATCGAAATCCGTGTCTGGACTCTAATGGGTAAAATTCAATATTAATTACACTGTAAACCAAACTGTGCCCAATATGTGACCGATTATGTGCCCGACGCATTTTCGTCACATCGGTCAAACTTCCATGTGACCAATGATGAATCATTATAAATCATACACATACGGCGATACGGCGAGTAATTGATAAGACTAATTCAAATTGATTATACGAATACTTTGCGTTGTGTTTTGTTCAAGACTTTCATTGGTAAGAAGATAATATCACATTGAACTTGGTTTGATTTATCGTTTAGCTCAACTGTTTACATTTTAACTATTATCTTTGAGAAAATCGGGCTAGTGTGAACAGCGCTATGCTACACTGTAAACCAAACTGTGCCCAATAAGTGACCGATTATGTGCCCGACACTTTTTCTTCACATCGGTCACATTTGGTCACATATGTGACTTCCATGTGACCGATGATCATGCACATATGGCGAGTACTTGATGAGAATAATTCAAATTGATTTTCCGAATACTTTTCGGTATGTTTTGTTCAAGAATATCAATGGCAAGAAGATAATATTACATTGAACTTGGTTTGATTAAAAAATGTTTAATGACGATAATGATTGCACAGTTTAAAAATGTGACACATTCTTCGTCACATATCAGTCACATTTGGTCACATATATGACGGATGATGAATCACCATGGACCATGCATATGCGGCGAGTGTTCGATGAGAATAATTCAAATTGACTTTCCGAATACTTTGCGGTGTGTTTTGTTCAAGGACATAACTGGCAAGAAGATGTTATCATATTGAAAACTGTTTTAATCAAGATAATGATTGTGTGATTGAAAAATGTGACACATGTCTTCTTTTAATCTGCTTGATCTCGCCGGGAAGTTGTATCATCGTGCGTGTTGTAAGTGAAGTTGTATTATCTTGCCTAGACAGCTTGAAACAAATGAGGTTCATGTCAATGATCTGCTTGTTTATTACATTTAGAATGACAAACTGGGAGAAATTACATAATGACGTCCTATTCCCAAATAATCGCAATGTCCTGACTTCAATCGCAATGTCCTGAGAAGTTAGTCTATGCAAGATTGAATCAATGTATAGATGATTCAATCAAACAATTTTATCGGCAAAAACAGCAATAGATAATGCTACAGCCATCGATTGTTTCATTGACGTATAGATAAGGTGTTTACTACATCAACTTATCTTTCTGTTTTTGAAGATCAGGTGGCGGTTGGCGTTGAGCAACACACACTGATTAAGACATTCTGAAATAAACATTGATGGTTAATTCAAAAGTAAATGGAAAGTATAATATGTATCTAATGATTTGCAAATATTTGTTGTTCTTTCCATAATTTCCTCAATTGAAAGTATAGTCTTTTCTTCCCACCAGGAAGTGGAATTCATTTAAACCATAATTTATAGCTCAATTAAATTTAGAGGCAGTACTTCTACTCTCTAAAACCTAAACGAGTAGTGGGTTATAATTATCACAATAATTGGAAGAAGCGATAATCATGAGCGGTCGGGCAGATACTAGTCATATATTAGTCACATTAAGTCACATATCAGCCGTGTTGCATGTGACCGATTTGGTCACATAAAGTCACATATCTGCCGAGCAGTGGCAAACGTCACATATGATGGGCACATAATCGGTCACATATTGGGCGCAGTTTGGTTTACAGTGTAGGGACTTTACCCAATTCATGCATGATAACCTTTGAGTATGAGATCAAATCATTAGCGTGCACGACTCGAAAACATCATCCGAACACACTCTTCATCTCATTATCTGCTTAGAACGTAAAGGACTTTTCGCTCGATTTTTGCCACCAAGATTAGATAATGACCGGAATTTGCCTAGACCATGTTCAGATTTAAGATTTTAGACTTCTTTGAGCAGTGGAAAATCTAGAATCTGAAAAATAACTTTTTTTCAGTGAAGTGCAGTTTGTGAGTTGGAAAATGTGAAAATGAATGATTAAAGAAGATAATTTCAAATACAATATGAAAACATGGTTTTGCTCCAAGCCATATAGAATGCTCGTTAATATACATCATATGTACGGCAGTATTGCAGTATTGTCTCGTTCTCCTCCGGGATTAGCCGCAATTCAGGAGAATCTTCCACAATTAGTTCAATATTGCTTTTATACAAGACAAGAATGTAGTTAAACATACACATTTCGAAATATAATCACTACCTTTACCAAAGTATAATCACAGAGAAAATATTTCCTTATTGTTACGTTCTGGTGACGTAGCATTGAGTAGATATTAGGCAGTGTCAACATAACTAAGTTAGCGTCCTTGAAAACTTTTATTGTCCTTCTTCAAAGGTTGTCTCAAAGATCATTTCGGATATACTTACAAAGGAAATACACATGTATCAGCAAGTGGGAAGAAATGTCTATCTTGGAGATCTGTTGAAAAAGTCGATGCAGGTTTTACATGGATACAAAAACATTCGGACGGTAAGCATCTTCGTGTAAATTTCCAATCAGTTGCTGATGATAATGTATAGTATTCCTGATTGATGCTTCTTGTCAATCATTGGCTAATCTGTAAATGTGTCGTGAAAAGGATTGAATCATTTAAGCCCCGCAGCCTAATCTGCTGGACTGCTCCAACTACCCATGTCATGTGCTCATACCTACAACTCCTCAGACGCTGAGTGAACAATGGGAACTCTACTACTTATATGCCGTGTAGTGGAGATGATGAGCATGCCATGTGCATAGAAATTCTCATAGAAATTCATGGGGAAATGTCTGTCAGCATGCATCCACGTCATGAGCAATAGCAGCAACTTTTAAACACTACTCATATTAGCCTACCAATAGATATTATTTAGCTTGAATTTTGTAATCTGGTCAAATTACAAAAATTTCACAATTTTAAATTCAAACCGTCGAAGTCTAAACAAAATCTACAAGAGGATTATCATTTTCTTTTCTAATTGACACGAGAACACTTTCTTTTATGATGTCCTTTTCTTGTTTGTTCTTGTTCTCCGATTTAATCGCATGAATAGAGTCGGTGGAAAGGACTCGCCATTCAATGATGAAGCTGTTGTCTTGCCTTTATCATTATTAATTGTTGGATTTTCATTGCATTCACTTTGACAACGTTTTCCGCCACATACATAATTTTTGCCTTCAGATAATAACAGCAAAAGTCAGTCAAGCTGGTTATTAAGAGATGCAGGTCCGAGACTTCATTTCAGCGGGGACCTGTTTCAATACAATCATGACAATCCAAGAGATTATTGTCGAAACAATCCCAAGTGGCCATTTCGGGTATCGGATCCTGTCTGCATCGTTCAAGATCCAATAACCAATGCGAATACTATTGAGATTTGTGCAGTTCCTTTCTGCGCCAAGAACAGTAAGTTGCGTTCCTATCAATTAAGAATATTCACAAGGACATTGAATTCACAGTCACATGTACAATTGTACGTGGAAACTGAAGAATATCAAAGAAATGCACTGATCAACACAATTTTATTCCGATTGGTGCAATGCCCTTCCATTGAGCTTCTTTCCAACAACTATCTTCATATGAGCAGCTTCACTGTTCCACAGTTGGTCGTATCTGTCAGCACGCTCGCACCTTGCGGTGCTGTAGCAACTTCTTCCCCTTCTTTCTTCGCTTCGCGCTAACGGATCTTATCCATATTTTACCCATCCACTTAGCTCCTGCTACTTATCTGTTTGTGCTGCTTATAACGGCTTATCCGTTCTTTTACAGCCAAAAATCAAAACGATCTATACTGATTGTAATTCATATCGTATTCGTGGTTCACTATGTACAGAAATCAGATGTAAAATCAACACACAAATGAATACAAACGATTACAACCGTGAAAACGTTCACCTTCTTGGCTGTACAATAAAACATATGTTGAATTCAAGAAAATACGTTGCCTAATGATCTCCTTGACAATAAACACAAATAGGCAACTTAAACATATAACGATTTTTACCAAGATTTTTAGGTGAAGAAGCAATAAAACGATAAAATTGGTTCTACTCATATTCAATAACTGTAAATGTGCAAATATACCGTCACACTCCCACCAACAACTTTCCTGCGTGACAAGTTGTTCAAATGAGTTAAACATATAAAAACTTCTTAACAAATATGCACACAGTTCATTTCATTTAAAGAATTCTGCAACAAGCAAGACTACAACATACCAATAAAGAGGCTTCGTTCACTTTTTGTTCATAGTCTTTACACACCATAACTTGTAGAGTCCAATTTCTAAACAATCTTCACCAATCTTCTTTGTACAACCAGGTATGGATATTCCTGAATTCGGGAGTGATATCCATACCTGGTTGTACAAAGAAGATTTTCTATATTTACAAAATAGAAGTTAAACCAAGTGTTCATATCAAACATATATACTCGTACATGAATCAGCATAAGAAATATAAACTTTACAAAAATTACACCTTTTATATGCATTCAGGATACAAATTCAATAAAAAATCATTGCGGCTATTCAATCAGTAGTACATCAATAAATGGCAATTATCACTTGTTCATAAAGATGCACGATGCATTGAATTACTTTTAACATTTAAACAGTACGTAAGCTTATTGCAATAAAGACTATCTCAGACAAACAAACAATTCAAAGAATGCCTATAACTATTCACACTCAACAAGAAAATGACTTTCTGAATAGTCCGTTCTATGACCTTGACCTTTCCTTTGTCTACAATTCTGACAAGACATCACTACTCTCAATCATTTCCTTGACCAATCCTAAGCTCCATTCGTTTCTAGGAAGACCATCATCCACGACTAAAACAACATCTCCCACCATCATATTTCTAGATCTACTAGCCCAACACTTCCGCTGATTGATACTTTCCAAATATTCTTTCTTCCATCTGTTCCAGAATTGCTTGGATAAGTATTGAACTCTTCTCCAGCATTTACGCAGATAGAGATCCTTTCTATCAAATAGACTAGGTGGTGGCGGAGTTGTCGAATCTTTCATTGTGAGAATGTGATTGGGAGTCAATGGATCTACCTGTAAATCATTAATGAAGTCCGTAGTGAGAGGGCGATTGTTAACGATAGACATGGCCTCGTAAAACAGTGTTCTCAATGAGGAATCATCCAATTGTCTAGACTACATTTCTATAGTGCTTAAGAGAATGCTTCGAACTGTACGTATTTGTCGTTCCCATATACCGCCTCGATGACTGGCATAAGGAGGATTCATGACAATCTCACAGTCATAATCTTTGCTCATGTAATTCTCAATATTTTCTTTGTCCATCTCTTCCAGAGTCTTTCGCAATTTTCTGTTTCCACCGACGAAATTGCTGCCCTGATCTGATCCTATCTGACGAACTTTGCCTCTGATGGCAATGAAACATCGAAGGACATTAATGAAGGTATCAGTTGACATATCATCCAATAGTTCGATATGTATAGCTCTCGAACAAAGACAAGTAAACAGTAACCCATAGCGCTTCTGCTGTCTTCGACCAGACTTTGTCCAGAAGTTTCCAAAGACATCCATGCCGCAATACGTGAATGGCGGTGATGGCTCAACACGATCGATAGGAAGATCTGACATTTTCTGACTTTCTGGGGGGATGACGATTCTTTCGACAAGCAACACATGAGTTAATTGTATTGGATACTAGCTTGCTTCCTTTGAGTATCCAAATCCATTGGCACGTATGGTATTTACAGTTATGCCGCGTCCTTGATGCTTGGATAGTTCATGGAAATGTTGGCAAATCAGACGAGAAATATAACTCTTCTTACTCAAAATAATCGGGTTTTTCAATTCAGGCGACAAAGTTGAGTTTCTAAGCCTTCCACCAACGCGTAAAATTCCATGTTTATCCTTGAAAGGATCCAAAGCCTTAGGCAACAACTTTAAATCCAAATCAGATTCTTGTGAGAGACGAATAATAATCAATTTCGCAGCCTCTCGTTCTTCCACGGTGGATAATAAGTCGTTCCTTATCCCCTTAGCTCTCCGTTGTAACCGTGCTATAGGTGCAACTAGCGTCGACCAATTAGAGAACTTTTCAAATGACGCGATCAAACTTGATGTCGTAGAGACTCGACTTGACGTAGTGACTAGACATCTCACTTCAGGGTCTTGCTTGTTTAGATCAAATTTAATTTCAGATGAATTCGGTATCTCTGATTCCCATATAAATTCAGGACCTTTCAGCCAATTTGATTCTTGAAGTCTACGAATGTTCAGTCCTCTAGATGCGTGATCAGCAGGGTTAGACTTTGTTTCAATGTAACGCCATTGCGCAGGATCAGAAGCATCACGAATTGTTTGTACACGATTTGCGACGAACATATGAAAGCGACAGGATTCGTTTGCAATGTAAGCAAGTACCACTTCAGAGTCCGTCCAGAATACTTCTTCGTCAGGGGTTAATCTCAATTCATCTTTCAGTAGCTTACTGACCTTGACCGAGACGACTGCAGCTGTTAGTTCAAGTCGCGGAATTGTCTTTAACTTGGTAGGCGCTACTCTGGATTTTCCCATCAGGAGAGTACAGTGAACACGATTCTGATCATCAATCATTCTAATATACGAACATTGTCCATATCCTGTTGTGCTTGCATCCGAGAAGTGGTGTAGCTGAACTAGCTACCTCTCCGAAATACAAAGGAGTCATTGCACGAGGTATGCGCAGCGTAGATAGTTCTTTCAAGTCTGTCAACCATTGTTTCCATTTTGGTAGAAGATCATCAGGCAATAAATCATTCCAGCTACTTTCGTTCTTACACATTTGTTGCAGTAGTCTTCCCAAGAAGGATAAAGGGAGAGATCAGTCCTATAGGATCGTAAACAGAAGCAACACAACCAAGAATATCGCGTCTAGAAAAGCCGAATGCTTTATCTTCAAACTTGAACATAAAGTAATCTTCTTCAACGTTCCACACGAGACCGAGAGTTGATGAAACTTGAGGAACATGACTATCCTTAGGTATTTCACTCGTAGTCGTGCTGGATACATGATCATCTCCTACGATAGCTTTCAAAACATCAGGATCATTAGATGCAAACTTTTGCAATTGTAGTCCACCTTGTTTGCCTATGTATACACCATCACGTGCAATTTGTATAGCTTCATCTTTAGTTTTTGCACTTGGAAGTCCATCGTCTACATAGAAACTGTTCATTATAAATTCAGAATGTGTAGCAAATTCTTTTTCATGACTGCGCGCTAGATACCGAAGACCGAAATTTGAGCAACCTGGTGGGGACGCCGCGCCAAACAAATGCACTTTCATCCTATATTCAAGTGCCTTCTGATTCGTATCACCTTGAGGCCACCATAAGAATCTCAAATAATCTCTGTCATTCGGATCAACGAGGAACTGGTGAAACATTCGTCTGATATCACAAGTCAATGCAACAGGGTATCTTCTGAATCGACATAGAACTCCTATCAACGTATTGGTCAGATCAGGACCGGTGAGCAGATGATCGTTTAAACAATTTCCCTGGTATCGATTAGCACAATCAAACACAACACGGATTTTTCCAGGTTTCTTGGGGTGATACGCACCATGATGAGGTGTATACCATCCTTCTCCCATCTTAAACGTATCATCTGCAATTTCTGCATCTCCATCCTTGATGATGTCTTCCATAAATCCAATGTAGTCTTCGCGAAACCTCTCATTCTTCAAAAACTTTCTCTGAAGATATCCCAAGCGTACTTCAGCTTGACGTCAGTTATTAGAAAAAACAGGACGTTTATAAAATGGCAAAGGAAGTTGAAGACGACCATTATCTAACTGAGTCACGGACGAGTTCAATATCTTCATAAACTTGAGATCATTTTGAGACATCATCTTATCGCTATCATCACCAAAATCACCCTCCAATAATGATAACGCATCTTGAGGAGAAATCGGATATTCTTTCGTTACGATTCTGTGGCAAAACGACGACTTCATGCTACCTCCACCTACAATTGACCAACCAAGATCAGTTGTTGCTGCATGGGGATGATTTCCATCACTAGTGACAGATTCTCGTGGAGCTAGTGCTTGAGGACAATCGTATCCTATGAGCAAGCCAAATTCACAATCTTGTAGTGCAGGAATCTTCGTTGCTACTTCATGTAGATGAGGCCACTGTTTGGCAGTTTCCGGCGTGGGAATGCAAGACCAATCACCTGGTATTATATCGTTTGAGTAGACTTTAGAAATCCTTACTATTTGATTCTCATACAATCCTCGAACTTTGATATCTTCAACCAGTGTGCTTTCTAAAACTGCGGTTTTGAGGACATCGTCGAAAGCTTCAAACTGACCTTACTACCTTTCAAATGAAGTGTCTTGATTAAATCGTCAGAAATATAGCTGGAATCGCTTTGAGTGTCTAACAAGGCATACGTTAGAATCTCCTCATTCGACCCATTAGATGACACCCACACAGGTACGGTCATCGAAGTTGCGGCAGCAGGATCTTGACGGATACAGCAAGACGTTGATAAAGCTTACATCCTCGATTCCTGTCATATTACTCGAAGGACTTTTATCTACGTGTAGGAGTGTAGGGTGCGATTTCTTACACACGTCACACAAGTCTCGATTTCTACAGAACTTCGATAGGTGTCCACTTAAGAGGCAAGCAAAACACAGATTGTTTTCCTTAACATAATTCCTCCTCTCTTCAATCTTCATCTTTCTAAACTTATGGCACTTCTGTAATGAATGATTCTGCTTGCATAAAACGCAGTTCTTAGAATTTGATTCTGTAGCAGGAACTTCCTTCATTCTTTCAGAAGCTGAGCAATTCAGTTCTTTCGTGGCAAACGTTCGAATGTTTGAGGATTTCTTACTAAAACTATGTGATTCGAAATTGAGAATTTTATCGCTCGCTATTTCTGCTTCTTTAGATAAGAACTCAGTGAACTTCTTGAATGAGGGATATTCTCCACTCCTAAGCTCTGCTGTTACTTTCCTGGCCTATCTGTTTCGCAATGAGTCAGGTAGCTTCGAAACAATCTTCCTGTTCTCCTCACAGTCGTTTAGAATTTGTAAGCCCTTCACATTCGGTATAGCATCACTACACCCACCAAAAAAATCTGCATAATCTCTCAAAGCCTTGCCATCACTTTCCCCAACTCTGGGCCATCGTACTATCCTGTCTCGATACGCTCTCTGAATTGTAAATGAATCTCCAGATCGGCTGTTCAAACGTCTCCATGCATCATCATAGGCATTGCAGTCCGTTCGCAGAAACATCCCTTGAATGACCTTAGAAGCTTCAACAGAACTGTACTTCTTCAAGTAAAACATCTTGTCAAACAGATTACTACATCTTCTATCAATCAATGAGATGAACGAGTGTTTCCACTCTGCAAAGCTGAGCACATCTTCAGCAAAGAAGGGTGGTTCAGGAGCCGGCAGTCGATTCATTGCCATACTTCTTTAAGTAGATCAATAACTTCAGTATAGCTATCTAACTGTCTTGGATTCTTTAAAACAGGTTCCGGTAACGGTAGACCTAACTCAAACTCAGGTTTGACAGTAACTTGTTTTGCTGGCAGTTCATCGTGGTAGGTCATACTGTAGGTAGGCTTCATATCAACTTCCAATTTATCTATAGGCCTATTTTCATCTTCGTAGACCTTAAGTTTGGCTTCTGCTATGCTAATTTCTCCCATGGCCTCGGCAAGTTCAAGTTTGTCTTGAGCTTCCTTCAAACGTTGGCGATGGGCATGCATTTCTTGCAACATCGATAGTTTAGCCTTACTAGCTGCTAATTCTGCTGCTACCTCAGTATGCTTCGAACACTGGCTGGACTGCTTTCAGATAAAGGAACCCTCTTGACCAAAACGTGACCCTCCTGTGACATTTGACACTTTCGACCCAAATACAGACGGGTAATTCTCCTTATCTAAAGTACATTCAATATTAAATTCGGCGTACTCAGGGTTGAAAGTCTCTTGCGAACTCAACTTGAAAATTATGTCTTTTACATCTTTCACAATTTGAGCAGACGAATCAACTTTACGCGCAATATCTTTATCAGGTGGAGTGTTACAAGACTTCAATTGCTCGTATACTTTCACTATCTGTACGAATGACTCATCAAGTTGACGCGCCAGAGAGGGTGTGAGATGATGTGAGATTCTGTTATCATACACACATACATACTCGTTTAACAAATGAAGGTCTTCGCTTTTGCTCGCAGAAGGTTACGTTTTCACTATAACGGCTTATCCGTTCTTTTACAGCCAAAAATCAAAACGATCTATACTGATTGTAATTCATATCGTATTCGTGGTTCACTATGTACAGAAATCAGATGTAAAATCAACACACAAATGAATACAAACGATTACAACCGTGAAAACGTTCACCTTCTTGGCTGTACAGTAAAACATATGTTGAATTCAAGAAAATACGTTGCCTAATGATCTCCTTGACAATAAACACAAATAGGCAACTTAAACAAATAACGACTTTTACCAAGATTTTTAGGTGAAGAAGCAATAAAACGATAAAATTGGTTCTACTCATATTCAATAACTGTAAATGTGCAAATATACCGTCACACTGCTACGGACCCTCAACTTGCCCTGGTCTGCTCTACCGAGGGCCTACAAAACTGACTGCGTATTATCCACCTTCTATTGGCTGACAATAATCATATGACCTGGTTTCCTCGTACTCGCTGATAACAGGCACGGAACAACAGCTTCCCGCTTCATTTTGAGACCCAAACACGGCGTTTTTATTATCAACGGCAATTTCGCTACTTGCAACAAGGGAAGCTGTGTACCCACAAGCATCAAATACGCTATATCCATTAGTCATCGATTCAACCACTCTTTCAGTCAGTGTTCAACTTCCCTATGAGCGGTTCCCCAGCTGCAGTGTACATTGACACCGGTCACCCGAAATCATAACTCTACCCCCATGCATCGCACGCTTGCATTTATTATCGACAATCTTTTGTAATGTAACGCTAATGCAGCCGCCTGATTTTTTCATGTATATCTTCTTCTTACATTTGTGGACTGTAGTGCACTCACCGATTTTAAACATGTGAGTTAAATAAAGGACTATTATTATCATTATTATTATTTATCTAATGCAATGTGTTTAATTCACTCTTCAACATGTGCTTAAAGTTTGCTGCATTGTGGCAGCATTGAACATGTCGATTCCCTTATATCTCACCTGCATTAAGCATCTTTTACATTTTAGGAGGGAAGACAATACATGGTGTCCACTCACAAACAACTGAAATTGAAGTTTTCTTGTGTACAACTCCTGTCGTTGTGCTCGCCGGTCCTTATCGTTTGACGATGGTGCCATCAGAAAGCGATAGACGTGGTCCGATGTTGGCTTGCCATATTCAGCTTGGTGAAGTATTAGCAGTTATCGGCTATGCGTCCTTGTGCATATTGGTGATCATATTCTTTGCAATATGCATTTATAAAAGAAGGACTGCAAAAGAAGAAGAATCTTAACCCTCCTACTGTGCACATAGAGGCGTCACGCCTCACACTAAATTTTCTCGTGAACTCCTCCATCAAAGCAGCCATTTGTTATGTGATATTCTGCTACTTTGTCATTGAGCATTTGACATTTATAAATACATTGTCACTTTGACTCCTACATTTAATCAAATATTTTTATTCAGTGTTTTGTGCAATTATGACGCCTTCTGCACTCAATGACTATTCGAGTACGTTTGTGGTGAAGTTTATTCTAGTCAAGCATGTGCGTGATGACGATTCTGCAATACGAATCTGACAGTTTTGTCCTACAAGAATCCAAGTTAAAGTACGATGCTTGCGCTGAATATCTTTGTTTGGAAAAACCACTCACAACATCTCTGCAATAAGTGTTCTCAATACTGTTCAATGTGTGATTCGCTATGAAAGACATTTCTCAGTCCCACTCTCATCATGTGCGACACGTAAAAAATACCGTTCCTCACGACGTTAAAACGCCGTACAAAAGTTAAGTACCAAGTTCACTTTTGTAGTTTTTAACATACCCATGTTTGTTATGCACTCATAAAGATTAGCATCGTAGATAGCTGAGGGCTAGTGCTGTAAAACATTTATAGGCAGGTTGTAGGATTGTAGTGACCATCTACACTCTATGTTACAACATAGTTTTTGATGTTCTATGATTTATCAGCCTATCAGCATGTATGTCAGCATCGATATCTAATTCATATAGAGACGTACATATGAATTCAAATATATCAGCAACTCTTCACAACCAATACAGATCTTACAAGCTCAAGTTGATTTGCTCTTTCTCTCTATTTTCCGTTGATCGCTACATATTGGTGAGCTCGACCTTCAAAATGAATAATCCTAACCAAGTCATCGAAATAAATGCAGCTACTGTGAAATTACACACTTTTACGTCATCCGACCCATTTACATGGTTTGTACGATCAGAAGCTCAATTCAGATCTAAGAATATCACACGATCACATACGAAATCAGACTACATTCTGCAAGCACTGCCAGAATATGTGTGCAATAAAACATCACCATTTGTACGAGGAAATCCTACTAACATCGATTACAATGATCTGAAAGATGCAATTTTGAAGAAGTTCTCGTTGCAACCGTCACAAAGAGTGCAAAAACTATTAGAGATGATTTCTCAGCCACTTGGTGACCGTACTCCAAGATCTGCGTGGGACACAATTCAAATCGGTCTTGATTATCATAAGCTTGCATCGGACCAAGCTTCCGATCCTGACATACAAAGTTCTCAAAATTTGTTAACATCACTAAAACTGAAACGTGTTTCATTCAGATACAGATGATACAGATACATTCATACATGATACAGATATTCTTTTTGACATGAGTACCGGAGGACCTCGCTCAGTAGTGCCTCAGACCTTCAGAAAACAAGTTTTAAGTTAATCCACCATCCATCAGTAAGAACAACAGTGCGTCTTATCAAGTCGAAATTTGTATGGTATGGTGTCTCTCGAGATGTTCGTTCCTGGGCTCGAACTTGCGACAGATCCCAGAGATCCAAAGTCATTCGTCACATTGAATCTGGGTTTCTAGAAGCCTAATATCAGAAATTCTAGGAATACATCTTCCATCTCGCGCACTGGCGGGTCAACGTTGAGTCTGGCGCGCTGGCACTGGTTTCAAGAAGCCTAATATCAGAAATTCTAGGAATACATCTTCCGTCTCGCGCACTGGAGCGTCAACCTGAGTCTGGCGCGCTTGTCACTGGTTTCTAGAAGCCTAATATCAGAAATTCCAGAAATGGATGTTACGTCTTGCGCGTCAACCTGTGGTCTAGTGTGCTTGGCACTGGTTTCAAGAAGCCTAATTTCAGAAATTCTAGGAATACATCTTCCGTCTCGCGCACTGGAGTGTCAACCCGAGTCTGGCGCATCTGTCACTGGTTTCCAGATGCCTAATTTCAGAAATTCTGGGAGTAGATCCTACGTTTGACGCGTCAACCTCGAGTCTGGCGCGTTTTTTACTGGTTTCAACAAGCCAGATATCAGAAATTCTAGGAATAGATGTTACGCCTTGAGCATCAATCTGTAGTCTAGTGTGCATGGCACTGTTTTCGACAAACCGACTTTACGAAATTATAGAAACAGATGTCACGTCTGGCGCACTGGAGCGTCAACGTTGAGTCTGGTGGGCTTTGCGTTGGTTTCGTGAAGCATAATTTTTGAATTCTAGGAAATGAAACTACGTCTGGCGCTTCATCCTCAAATCTGTTGCGACTGTCGTTGGTGCTTTTTTTCAGAAATTTTGGAAGTATAACGACTCCTTAACGTCGAATCTGGCACTCTGGTATGTCAATCTGGGACCTGGTGTATCCAATTCTAATCTGGAGCGCACGATCCTGACTTTCTCTAGCTTGTTTTCAGAATTTCTAAAAATAAATCATTATTGTGCCACAGAGCACACAAGATCTCGATATAGCAACAGTTGGCGTACAAACTGTAGAAACACATACCATGCTCTATAATCAAGCTGTCATTCAAATTTGATGAAACGTACAGCTGAATTTGACAGTTAATAGTCGACACCTGCATAAGAATATTTGATATTGTTTATTTTTAATTCGTGGCTTTATAGGAGCTTATTTCTAAGAAGCCTAAAAGGGTTCCGTTTATGGCCAAAGAATATTGATTTTTCGTAATGATTTGGATAAATAAATGAATGTGTGAGAAATTTATTGGGAAGTAATAACTTAGTAGCAGATTAGGCACAATATCAATATCTGACACTCAAAGGCTACAACAATTTGTGTTGCAGCAAAAAGTGAATATGCGAAAATCTAGGTGATTTACAGATGTCAGGGTGACAAAGAAAAAATGTCGCAAATTCTCAATATGTCTGCTTTTTCACAGGCATGATTGCTTATGCGCGCTTTTTTCGTAATATTTGATTTCTTTCTTCCGCTCATTATTTCGCTTCTGTATGATCGACTAACTTCACTTTGAGCACTGTTAAACTACTCATTTGATAGTCTGACTCCTATCAGTTCGCTTTTATCGGAAAAAGCTACCCCAAATTCCGTGATATTGTATCCAGTAGTATTCATCCTGCTTCAGTTTTCATCTTCAATGAACTTCTTCCCTTTCTTGTCCAATGCCTCATACTTCCTTTTTGCAGATTGAGCAGCTTTAATTGTTGCCGATGTTTTCATTATCTTATATATATATATATATATATATATATATATATATATATATATATATATATAATAGTATAAAAGAATTATCAGAAATGGATCAAAATAAGAAGGAAAATAACTCCCGTAAGTCGTCAAGGAAAAACTTTGAATCTTGAAAGCCCGACCGGTTTCACTTGGTCATCCAAGCTTCTCAAGGGCTAATGTTTATTATGAATATCATAACTTAATTTAAATGATCATAAAATAAGCTACACATACATAGTAAGCGAATTACGCAAATGTCATGGATGAAAATAAAATTGATCAATGATATCCGCCTGCACTCTTCCCCCTGTACGATGTCTGTGAATTCTTATTTTCATCCATGACATTTGCGTAATTCGCTTACTATGTATGTGTAGCTTATTTTATGATCATTTAAATTAAGTTATGATATTCATAATAAACATTAGCCCTTGAGAAGCTTGGATGACCAAGTGAGACCGGTCGGGCTTTCAAGATTCAAAGTTTTTCCTTGACGACTTACGGGCTTACGGGAGCTATTTTCCTTCTTATATATATATATATATATATATACCGTAATTGAAAAAAACAACTTGTACCGGTACTCAGAGTTTCATGTATTGTGCCCAATACAATCGTCAGCCAATATATATATATATATATATATATATATATATATATATATATATATATATATATATATATATATATATATAATATATATATATATATATATATTATTAAGATTACTTCTTGTCTGTATTTTTAGCTCGGCTTTGTCAGATGTTCATTGTAGGATGACGTTCGATCCAAAGTATGCAGGCTGGGGTTCATGGGATACACAAAAACTGTCAATGTGCACGTCAAATTGATAGCCTTTTTTGACAGTTGTCTAGGTAAAACCCGGTAGAAACAGTCTTTCGTGTGACTTGGTTGTAGTCTTCATCGAGTACATAAGTCAACTACATAAGAAATGTCATCATTTAGCACAGCGTTGACTTCTGTAAAAGTTCGAGCTCGCCGGGTACAGCAAATGTCATCGGCATGGACGAATTTTCTGCTCGTTGTAGAAAAGATGCCTTTTATTTACGAGGGGTTTTGAAGAGAGTTGGTGCTGAGACTGATCCTTGAAGATGTCCACTCTTGTCACCTCCATCTGCTTCTGTCTTCTCCAAAATAAACCCGAAAGAGGTGGTTTTGCAAGAGGTTGACAGTCTGTTGGGGTAAGAATCTGTACGTTTTAAGAGAAGGCTTTTATGCCATGCGCTGTATAATCGCCGATAGGTCGTGGAATACAGCGCCAGTCTTAAGTCTGTTTTGATACCCATTCACAATAAAGGTAGTCAGTCACAGAGTATGATAGCACTAAAGCTAAATAATTTTCTTCCTACTAAACAAGTATGAGGAAATTTAAGATAAAAACAATCATAACAGTTTGACAGTGAACTCGAATCGCAATACTTGTGTTGAGATAACTGCTAGTTGACAATTATGAATTCTATATTTTCTATAAGAAGTGTAACCGATGCTAAAGATGACAATTAATGTAGATTTCCAAAATATGCAGTTGTAGGTATTCAGGAAATCTTAAGAGAAACACTGGGGGCAATCAAATAATAGTGATCTATCTCACGTTGATAATTTAGAAATCAGGATCTGTAGTTAGGCCAATAGCCGAACAATATTAATTACTGACAGCCATTAATTCCTTGACGATGTAAACCGTCTGACTTATGTGTAGTCACACACTTCAATGCAGTTGGTTTTGTAATAAATCTCGTAAAATCTACAGACCGTTTCAAAAATAATTGCACAAAAAAGCTAAGCCATTTTCAAACGAATTTTTCGTGTTGAAGTTGTGGATCAATTTTGATAAACAATATACCACATGAAACCTTATGCTCCATAGATTATTTTGGCATATATTTCACTTTCATGTGTGTTCAGTAGGCCTTATGAAAAAAATTGAGCGTCTTCTTTGATGCAGGATTTCAACATGAAGACGACAGAATTTTTTATGAAAGTTGGCAGACAGCATGAACTATCACTCAGCTTCATCATGATACACGGTTTTTAGGATTGGATGAATGTACAAAAAGATGCAATACTAATACGTTTTACCGAAAAATTGTTGCTAAAAAATCTCACAAGATTTTTTCATTGATGAAAATGCTCAATTTCAATAACCTTGTACCATGTGAAAGGTTATGTCAAGCACTTAAACTTGGCATAGCGTTTAGGTTATGTCTGGTTAGCTGTGGTCAGCAGACTTGGAAGTATGAATGTTTGGTCAATTCGTTCACAGCAGACACCTACAGACGAAACTACGCAATACAGACAATTAAGATAATCACCATTGAATCAGGCTTGTGTTTATCTTTCAGATGATATAATTTTTTTCGAATTCGGACATCAATTTGTGCAATTTCATTCAATTTACACTTTTACCTAATTTTACGCCACTTCCGAGTTAACAATGTTTTTAACGGTCAACTGCACACAACTTCAGAACTTATGTTGTATTAACGCTGGTGCTTTGAAGTTTGGGTTTAAAATAATGCTGGTGTTATCAGCTCCAAGAATATGTAATTTTTACCAAAATCGGCCCATCTGTTCATTGACAAACTTCATCATCATTTCCCTCACTTGAGGTCAGAAGAAATTCGAATCTCGGATCAGACAAGGGCTTGTCTCGTCTCTGCACAGCAAACAATAGCATTTCCTTCCCGCCGTAGGAATGCTAACACTTGTGTTGCGTCCGATAATTAAATGGAGTAACTCATCAATGATGAAAAAGAAAATGAGTGACACATGGGCTAACATGATATTGATATCTGAAATAACATCGTGAAAGTAACAAATCAGACAGTCACTAATAATTAATTTAATCAGGCAAACCACACCACTATGTTTCCTGAACCAAGTGTCTCAGCTGACCAAGCAAATAAGTTTATAGATCGATTATCAGCATTAAATTATCAACAATTAAATTTGATAAGAATATACAAAAGATATAAAAATTTTTTGTGCTGTTTAACGATTTAGGGAATGGACTGTACTCATTCATAAATTCAGGTGCGGGTTCTATTTGAGGGCGGGTGATATTCGAGAAAAAGCGGTATACACTGATATTGATCATCCTATATATGATCTCATCTCTCCCTCAATAACTCACGCCAACTTAACTATGTGACCTGATTTACTTTATGATTTTCATTTTGCAAAATATATATATTCTCTTCTCTTCTCTCTCTTCTCATTTGTTGAAGTTCAAGCTTCCCGTAATACGTTCAGCTTTTCGGAAGAGAAATTTTGTGATACTTGTTTCAGCGTTCACTATATTTTAGCATTTAATTTGATTATGTGTCTGACATCGCTGCCTTCACTTTCATTTGTTAAATTTTGTAATTTCCTATAACTTCAAAATATATTGTGTCGCCCCACAGTAATAAGTATCGGGACTCTTTGTCTTAAATGTACGATTATTATTGAAATACTTACAGTATATGTAAGTATACAGTAATACTCATATGTAATACAGTATACTCAATATGTAGTATTGAGATCACAAAGATGATTGATGCATCATCTTTCATTTGTGAATTGTGCTATTCAGTTTCGTTGTCGTGTATCGCGTTTCAAGAAAATGTTGTTTCTTTCAAATTTTTGACTTCTGGTAGGTAGAATAATTTTACGGCTTTCATGTTATGTATTGATCAATAGCAGCTGCCAAATCTACATGCCTAGCTACAAAAGTCCCTTGCATGTCTAATTGCACTCAAGCCAAAACCAAGACGAAGCCTTTACCAACATATCATTGAGCAGCTTTGGAGGAACTTGATCTCAGACAAATGTTTATCCTCAAATATGGATGTGAGCTCTTAGAGTCCTAGAGACGAGACAATCACATTACACTGTTGCTATGAATTTTAATTGAATTTCATATTGGTCCTTATCACAATGACTAGAATGTTGGTATAGAAACGCATATTCGCGCACAGTTGTGATTTTGAGAATGTGAGTGCAAATGTACTAAAAATGAGGGTGGGTGCGAAAATTCCGAAAGCGGTCATTTGCTCAACTTTATTAATCCCGTTGATCATGTGTTCATGTAGATGATTTAAAAAACAAGATTTTGATGACTAAATGCGCAATTGAATAGTGACTGTTTACATTTTAGAGATAGTGACCTCAGTCTACTCAACCGTGGAGTCGGGAGCGTTCTCTGTGACAGGACCACAGTGGTGCCAAAATGTTGAAACCATTTGATAGCCATTTGCAGACCGAAGATGGAGTTAATGAACTCAATTTTTAGGCTATCAAGTGAAATAAGAAGACATCTCAAGCAGTATGCATCACTGTCGAAAAAGGGACACAGACAGAAGGCAATTGGAAGCAATTTTCATTGATTCTTTAAGAAGTTGTTCGACATACAAATGCTAGTACCTCTTATTTTGATATCTTAGTGTTTGTATCTGATTATTTTTATCTTTATCCGAAGGGCAAAGTTCACAGCATGACCAACTTCCGCGTGGGATTGTTCCAATAAAACAAAACCGGTGAAGTATGCGGGATCTTCTTGTATCACCTTTGATGTTGCTTTTCCTTTTCATCTTGAAAGTTTATTTTTGAATCAGCAGATGTCTAAGGAGAATTCAAACGGCAATTGATTGCTGTCACTAAACATCTTTGTCGCAGATTTGGAAAGGTGACTTTTTACTTCCTCGCTTACATGCATATCTCATACCCATACAAGCAACTTGTAGTTCAAGTGCAATTGCTATTAATGATATATCCGTGAAATACACGTACATGCATTAGCGGTTGGATTACATCAAAATGAAGGCCACTTGGTTTACGTTTGGCGTGTCTGAGACGTCTCAGACACTCCATATTGAAACAGCTTGAAGCAGATTGGAACATCACAAAAATATAGTTTTGATTTCTTGTTATATGATGTGTGGGATATAAGAAGACATTATCAAACTACTCTTGAAAGCAACTGTTAACCTGTCCTACAGAATTTGAATCTACTCATACTTTCGCGCGCTCCTTGTATCGAGCGATCATTTCATATTTCGACTACATACAGCAGTTGGCACTACCAAACAGTCAGCCAGGCGTCAGCAAATTCACGAATTCTTGGAAGTCATGCGTGAACTCGGTCTGCAATTGGACAAAGAAAATTACCATTCCTATAGAAATTGAATCAAGGCAATATTAGCGATTGTATGTACCATCCTTGATTGCTGAAAAATTGCTGAAATATGGCGATGATATTTAAAAGTTTGCCGAGTAAAGTAGCTGACCAGAAATCATGGGGTTTCGTGACAATTCCTTCAGACATGGTGAAATGTCGCATAGCGTTCATTAGAACACAACATTTTTCTTATAATATCCGTGTGTATATAAATAAGACTATAAATAAAATATAGACTACAAATTTTTTTTGCTAGTATGAGTTTTCTCCATAGCAATTTTCTCTGAAGTACTCTATCCAAAAAAGACTGACAACATTTATACCTATACGAGAAGACGCGTGAATTCATGAATGCTGAGACTCAAAATGTCGAAAAAATGAGGTTTGATGACATTCGGGGATACGTAGGTATGGTTATAGGTTATGATTTTGTCGGAGATTGACAACTTCTTGAACAACAACAATCTCTTGTACAACATCCTACTACTCCTTATCATCTTAGGTACAATTTACAACCTACCAGATGCCTAAATAGGCCTACTTGATTTGCATTTTTACAAGCATCCCAGGAAACCAGTCGTCACCCATGCGACACGAAAAGTACGTGCGGACAGAGATTACGTTTGTTCAAAATTGCGGTGTCCAGACTTTTTCCGTTTTTTAAATGGGAATATGCGTTGACTCAAACGTGCCGATCGGGTGACCTTATAGTGTTGCGTTGGTGGGTTGATAAGTCACCTCTTGTAATATGATAAAACCCGTTTGGACAAGAGCAAACTACCGTGTGGTAAAGGCGACGTCGGCTCGAGGTCGTACGGTCGGTCAAATCGACTTCCTACCGACGTCGGCTGGCAATTGGTCAGTGAGTCGGTGGCCGCCCATTTGCCGACGGTTGGCGATTCGGTTGGCTGACAGTTGGCCAGTGAGTCGGTGACCAACAATTTGCCGACAATCGACCTACATGTAAGTCAAGTATACGACTACAGGAGCAACAAATAATAAGAGTTATGAGAAGACTTGACAAGTGAACCAAAATTCATGCAACCTTGGTAAAATATTGCAATGTCTTTTCGGGATTTCAAGTTGAGGCATATTTGCCATAATTTTGTCTGAAGCTTCTGATGAAACTAACCATTTTTCGTCCTTGTCACCAAATGGCATACTTGAGCGAAATAGTTCAAAATTAGAAGTAGTTTTCATTAGAAGTTCAAAATGTTGTCCAATGTACTTTAAAAGCATAATAGAGCATGCGTGCATATTTATGAAACATAGTGCATGCGTTCGTTGTTGCCATTTTATCAAAGGTGCATAGATTTGTCTTTATTTTGCCAAGGCTTCTCATTACACTTATTATATATTGTTGCTGTAGTCACATGCTTTGCTTGGATTGATCGGCGGCAAATTGCTAGTCACCAGCTCAATCGGCTATTCACCAAGTTAAAAAAATATGCACTCACCTCGTTACCGTTTTCATGAGTTCGGGATCCGCTATCAGTCCGTTAGCGTCTGGAGACGAATTCTTGGTGGTTTTGAAATTTCACTGCGCTGGAATTATTTGCGAAAAGATTTCAAAAATTGCAAAAATATATTAATAAATTATCCTACAATAACAAGAAAATCCGTTAAAGATCCGTGACACGCAAATATGTGGCTCAAACTCACCAACTTTCAGCTTTCATTGCTAATACAGGATTGACAAAATTGATGGTTGTGTTGATTATTCCAAAAGCAATTATTGTTAACTGGACCACATAGACGCATTCGTCAGAAATGGTACCGAGACACAATTGTTTGGAAAGAAATCTCGCAGATTTTGGGAGAATCAGAAATCAGGTGCAATAAATAGCCACAAAATGTGATTACAAGTTCACTCATTCTGCAAAGCATAACGAGAGACCCTGGTATTATATGTGGGTATGCACACATCACGACGTATCATGAAGCAAACACTAAACAGGGTTGAATATAAGTGGACAAACTCTTGTATTTGTCAATATAGTCTCGCTCACCCATGTAATGTATAACATTCATAACACAATAAATAAGACCTTCCAATAATGCAAAAGCAAACATAGTTGCACTGTTGTTGTGATGTTGATTTCCCCAATACCGTTCAGCGAGACACATAGTAGGCAAAGAAATGCCTACTGCTGACATGTGTCCGTGGAGGTGATGGCCAATCCAATAATTTGAGGTTGGAGGTGGAACCAGCTGCCGATATAGCGTTGCCGGTCTAGCCTCCGTGTTCTATGTGACCGCACATGTAATAATAATAATAATAATAATAATAATAATAATAATAATAATAATGTTTTTATTGATGAGATTGAAAATCACAAATACGATCATTTACTGTTGACATAAAGGTAAAGAAAGTTACAAATGAATAAATAGTACATTATGTAAATCAAGCGTGGAAAAACTAATGTATTTCACTGTTTGCGAGCATACACGTGTACATGTGGTCAATTATCTATGAAATGTAGTTTTGTGGTTTTGGCTGAGTTTTTGAACAAGAGAAAAACTGATTCGAAAACTTATTAGACGCACAAAACTAAAAAACTGATTTTGAAAGAAAAACTTGACTTCTGCAAATGATGCCCAAGTTTTTGCTACGGCTTCATCACGGTGATGCAAATGATGGAACTGTATTAGTGTACGTTGCATAATTTCATTATCTGTATCACCCGTGATCAAGTCTTAGTGCGAAAATGTCAGCATCACTTTATTGAGTTATATATCTACTTCTTTTTACGTAAGTTGCGTGGTTTTATTGGGAAGAACGGTTCTAAGGCCAAATTATATAAAGCAAATATATTATTTTTCATAGTACAATACATTTCTAGGGATGTTAGTGATGTTCATAATTGAGTAAATCCAGATTCGATTATACTTTATGCATCTTAGATTTTCAAATCTGCACCGATCAAAGAATATCTGTACCGCTTCCAATTTCTACTTGGGGCCAAACGTCCTTTGAATCTTGCATAGCCGTAATCTTGAGCCGTGAGATGAATCGTCAACAAGTAGTCTTAATATCTGATGTCTGTGGATGCACTGCAGCTTCATGAATCAGTTTAGTCCACTTACTCTATGATTCAGCCATTGAATACTTAAGTTGACCACATAATGACCAACTGATGTAAGACCACAATCCAAAAACAGACATTTTGATGACCTACGATATTGACCATGTCTAAATGTAAGCCAACACAATTTTTGACCGACCATGCATGCTAAAATCCGACTACAATTCAACCACAGATAATTCAATGGCCAACTGTGTGCCAACCCTGGCCAACTGTAGGCCAACACAGCATCCTTGGCTACCATGGCCATCTAAAATCCGACCAAAATCCCAATCAAACAAATTTATGTCTGACTTTCTTCCGACTATGACCATCCATCAGCCGACGCTAAATATTTGGCCGCCCTATAGCCAACCAACAACCGACCAAAATTTGCAGATCAACGTAGGACCGACGTGGGCCCGACGTCGCCGTTACCACGGGGTAGTATTGTCAGAGATAGCATACTTTCTCCCTAAAAGTACAGGGAGAGGAGTAATGATCTCCAGATGCAATACACTGACGACATGCGATTAATCTGCTCTCCAAAACATTACAAGAAGATCTAACAGCCTATTTTTCAGACATAATAAATGTAGAAATCTATACAAAGCATTATCTTAACTATGCGCAAGGATCGGAAAATTGAATGAAAAATTTGTTAAGTCACTCAGCTTTTACTTGTTCAATGGGAGATGCTTCTCAAAATTAGCCTATATGACTGTTGAGAATTTTACTGATCAATGCGTATACCCTCAAAATGGCAAAATATATTTTGCAACGACTAAGCAACTGTGCATAGGCTTTTTTTACAGATAATCTCCGAATTCGTTTGCACAATTTGTAATAGCAGCAATTATTCTTTCCCACTACACATGGAAGCAGAGAAAATAACAGATATCCCATAGCGAACCTACTGACAAATCTTCTTACGGTAAAACGTAGCTTGTTACACTTAACTATAACTCGATTTTCCACAATATTTGATTTCCTTTTTCTCTCATCAATATAAGAATGATAGGAAAATCTGTTGTCTCTTCCTCACACCGGCTGATAGTTTCCGGACAGAAACATGACATTCCATGCAGATCATCCGTTTACATTTTGAAGAGATCTGATCATGACCGGCGCTGTGGCCTTGTGGTAGAGTGTTCGCTCTGCGTCCGGGAGACCTTGATTCAAATCTTGGTCGGGTCAAACCTAAGACTTTTAAAGTAGCTACACTCTGCATTCTTGCTAAACATTCAGCACAAAAGGAATGAGAGTGGGATAAATAACAGCTCAGCCACATGGAAAGGCTCCGTGCCTAATGTGCTTCCGAAGATAAACAAGGTTTATATATTTATTTCTTTGTTAAATGTAAAACGCTTAACTTCCTGTTGAGTTTTCAGTCATGTGACTTCAGACTATCAGCAGGCATGAAATGGAGATTCGAGTTATTTGATACATGATCTCCGTGAAGTAAGCAAGAAAATAAGCAGATTTAGTGAATGAAATAGTCGGGTATAGAACTACTTTTCAAAAATTATTTTTTTAGATCTAGAGGATGCTGACAGATCTCTTATCCTTAGAATTTTGAAATATACATTTTTCCATCCGAAGTGGTTGGAATAGATTTGGTGAAGAATTTTTTGTTCATTCCAAATGTGAGTGTAGTCTTGAATCTGAAAATCTTTCAAAATGCTCCGCCATGTCTGCTGCTAACTTCGACTTGATACTACAAATTCAACAATTGAAGACACCATCATATAAATCAGGCAATGGCTTATTGGCTTCTACACCTGGTGCAGAAGAGAGTATAGGCCCATCACCCAATGACAAAAACATGGATGAAATTGCCAAGCTCAGTCAAACATAAGTCAGTTAAAAAGTGAAACATAAGTCTCGGTCTAAAGCCCTCGGGATTCATCAAATAATTTCCCAGAGAATCTAAGAATGTAATTCAGAGAATCACATATCCATCCTCTATCCATTATAAAATACACCTAGCCATGTCTATCATAGCCCTCATTTGTTACGATTTCTATGTTCTCTGGAGAATTTATTGAGAGCAAAAGGATTGATGACATGAAATTTCTAGTCACCATAGACAAAGACCGTCAATGATAACCGATAACATGTAGAGATGTTTAACAGTTCTCTATTCTCGCGAGCTTTGTTGTAACTACAATGAGAATAGTCACCCATCTGAATCGGACGTAAATCATGAAATATTAAAATCAAACGTGCCCTCAGATCATTGTCACTAAAGGTAGATGGGTATCATTTCTATATTCTAGATTCGTCCTAATGAATTTCAGACATCTTCAAAGTTGAACTTGTTGATGAATTCCCTATCTGAAATTCAACTGGAGAATTCTTCTGGAGATATCTGAAATCGATTTGGTAAAGTCAACAAAAAAGGCCTACTACATGGAAATGGTGAAGACAAAGGCAAAGAGCAAAAACTGTGCAACATTTTCATTATCAGAATAAGAAACTCACCAAAATTGATGTATGACTGTTTGTGACTTATTTAAGTTACGTGCACATCACCCGATAGTGAAACGTGATAGATTTTTGTTTAGCGAAATGTACGGCTTTTGTGATATCTTCCATTTCATTTTTCTCTTCACACCAGTCATTGTTTTTATACGCCATCGATACATGTCCTCTCGATAAAGACCACAAAACATCGTAACAAGGGGCCGTGGCTGCAGCATTCGATTTCACCATAAGCTGTGAACGCCATACCCTCTCTACATTCATAGCAGATAGTTATAATGACTGCTGAAACCTGATAAAAACGCCGATGATATCATCATTGAAAAAGAAGACTCAAAGGCATCATGCTGGTACGAATAACAACGATGGAAGAAGAGCAAGGAAAATCAAAGCAACATCGACGGTAAACGGATGGACCGACAACATCAAACAGTGGGCACAGGGAAGAATGATGGAGGCAGAAAGGAGTAGGCCTACACCAACGGTCGGTGATGAACTAACGACACTTGATATGTCATTAAAGCGATAGTAGTCGAACTTATCAGCAAGATGACCAAGGTTAACTAGGTTAAACCCAAATTTGCAAATGACAGTTCCTGGGATGCCAAATTTTAACCAAAATTTATCGGGGAAAATGGAGTCGAGGAATAACGGCGTATACTGAGGGTCACTCGATTCTTCTTCTACACAGTCAGAGAAACTCCTGCTTCTCGACTACGAACAAAATAACAAAGCATAATGTAAGATCGCGTCCGAGGAAAGTGAATTCAATCTCGATATCTCGACTTTTTATTACGCTTTCAAGAACTCGAGATTACAGTGCCGAGATCTCGATATTCCAGATTAGATTAGCTTATTATTTTATACTTAACACATGAAAATTAATGTTTCATTGAATTGCCTGTTGGAACATTATGTCAACTGTTGACGCAAAATATGCTAGTATTCCCAAACTTGCATATTACTGAAAGCCATCTGAAAGGCAATGAATTATATAGTCTTAAAGATGCACAATGCTAAGTGACTGTACCCTTTGAACTGACTGATAGCTGTGTTTATCAGTCATCCATGAATGCTAGCTGTGTTAAACATATATGTAGGCCTGTCATACATGTCGAACTCAAAGTCAATAATTATGTCAACTTGATACTGCATCCAAACAACTAGTTACAAAATATTGTGTTATTTGGAATGGACAAGGGAATACCGATCTCCTCCAACCCATTTTCATACTGAATACAGAAATCGTGAATCTGAAATGATTTTTCAACATATTTTGTGCGGCGGACTATTTCAAAATGAGCATTTCTATCGGACTATTGTAGGTCCCAGGAAATCACAAATAATATTTGGATCAAGGTGAGGAGAAATGTAGAGCATTACGTTGTATACAATCGTGCACGGTGATAACTTTGTTTTAGGTTCCTATATCTTCAATGAAACGGATAGTCTTCCGTATTGTAAGAGGTTTTTTACGGAATTGATTTACATAAGCTTTGTTTATCATGCACTAAATTCCTCTTCATTGTTGCAGGATTATTAGTTTCAATTAATCGACAAAGAAAAAAGTGATTGTAGTTTCATATATCATACTCTAAATACAACATAAATTTTAATAAAGAATGACACTTGTTCTCATCAATTTCATTAATTGCAGTAGTGAATACGTCTCTTAACATGGCCATACCATCTCACTCCATTTGCCCTTACTAAACTATCAACACCCTCATTCAACCCAAGCAAGCGCATCAGCTCTTCAATGTTCCTCTTATCCATAATCTTGACACTATACATAGTCCTCACCATCGCCCTCTCCGTTCGTCTCAGAATAGCCGGCTCAGTTTCTCTCAAAGTCCATCTTTCGCTTCCATACATCATGCAAAGTCGTATACAGCTGCGATAGATTTTGTCCTTCATCTTCAACGTGAATTTTCTTCCTGTCAACAGCTCTCAGCACTCTCTAAATTTCAACCACCCGTGAAAATCTCAATAATTGACAACGCCATTTTGTTAGTGTGAGGACTTATGTGACGAATACGTAGAACTGCTGCAGCATGTATGCCTATTTAGTGACAAGTCGACAACGATCAGCGCTCCAGAAGCACTGCATTGACATGATTTACATCGAAAGCCATTCACAGCTTCAAAATATTTCTGCTCAGAACCTCGTGAACTAACGTCAACACAGGAGTCTGACTTTATTTGCGTCACTAGTATAACACTGCATGCAGTGAGTGACTTAAATAAACGAAGACTGTAAGAAACGTCCCTACGGAATATAATATATATTACATTCTCCTTGTAGTTTGATGCATAACATTCATAGACTGCTCTGTACCAACAGCTGCATTGAAGACCAAATACCGTAAGTCCCGATATTTACGTCCAGAGACGATTAATTCATGTAGCGCTCCTTAATGATTTTGTGGACAAACTACAAAGAAAGCTAGGTCTGTTGTGCAGTACATAGGATGTTGAGCATTGATCAGGAAAAAAGAAAAACACATGTAAATTCAATGGGAACAGATTGAAGTTATTGGCAAAATTGAGATTTTCTAGGTTTTCATTGATTAAGTGAAAAAATAAATCAACAATGATAATTGTTGACATGGAATGTTTTCAAATCATTTTACTTTCTTGCGCATGATTCTGGTCGGTTGTGTAGGCTATGCAAGAAAGTGGCAAAATAATGTGCTTGTCGACCTTGCGAGGCCTTAACACTGGCCACCCACTTTTACTTAACACTGACATTTTCTCATTTGTATGCACAACTTTAAGTTCGAAAAAAGTTGTATGCAGCTTATCGTACTTATTCAATTACTAGCATTGACTATTTCTCTGAAAAGTCAGTTAGGGTGTCCGCGCTTCCTAGAAAATGAATTTTACCCTGGAAAACCAGGCATACATCTTGAAATTTTGAGAGTAATTAAAGAACTTTTAATCAATTTCACGCCACCTTTCAATCTTTTTTTCGTCAATAACATTAATTGATGGTATGTAAACTTCTTAGGTATAGAACTTAGGGTAGATTTTCCATGGGATTTTTCCTTTAAACAGGGAAGGAATCGTCCAGATTTATCCGGAATTCCGGATTTTTTGACGACCATCTGGGTCATTTCTGAGATTCGCCAGAAAATGCAATAAAAATAGGCGGAATCCGAGTGGTAGAGGGTAAGGTATGTGAGCCTCTAAGATGGAATTACATCTTCATGAAGTAAGTCATGGTACCATCTTAAGACAAAACATTTTCTTGATGCGTATGGACCGATTTTTTGTGACACCGCGTTCTCATCCCTGTTTAAATTTGACCTTTGAATTTTAGTATATTTCCCTGGAAAACAGCTGGAAATTTTCATTCAAACGCGCGCGGATACCCTGGTCAGTTGACCAGAACTGATGAGTGAAGCTGACGTGACAATCACATTCATTTCCAATACCCATTCGCAAATATTTGCTATGACTATTTGCATGATAGACCCATAATGAATACGGGTCATTATGGGTCTGAAAACCAGATTGATAGCAGTGGATGGAAAAAATGGAAAATTTTGTCTTCACATAATGTAGCAGCAACCATGGTTCAAATTGCTTGCACTACTGACAAGGGCTATTTATTAGCCAGTCTCGATTTAGTACTTAACCAATTCGTCACTCCTCACTTCATAAAGCATGGAGAATTAAATCTAATTTTGGAATTTGTTCAAATTTGAGCAGAAATGTGATTTTGTAGTCTTTCAAATCGAATAAGGATATTTACCGTTGCTTTTTAACGGATCATTATTTCTCGATAATAATGAAAAGCTGGTACTGCTACTTTTTATTTAATAATGACAATAACAGTGGACACGGATACTATGGAATTCCCTATGGCGAATACCAAAATCTCTAACTTTAATTATTCGCTTTTTCTCGATGTAGCATACGACCATGTTTCTTTATTGGGTTTATAACGAAATAGGAGCCTGGAGCGCGTAACAGAGTTTCTCTAACTGCCTTTTAGTAAGTAGTAAAGCTATTATCCACGCGATGACCAAGACAGTGGTATAGGTGGTTGCGATGATTATGACCCGCTTTTAGTCAAAAGCCAAGAAAATTAGCCAAACTGTATGCGCTTCATCTCTCAAGTGATCGTCTTGACAGCTAGAGCAGTGAAACACATGTCTGCATAAAAATTTATTCCTTCAACACTTCATCAACCATGCGAGTTATCTGAACAAGCATAGTGAATAAATGGATTTCGGATTTTAGGCATTACTCCACTATGCAGTTCTTGTCAGAAAATCCCGCTCGGTGCATCTGATGTGGGTGACACTCGTCACATGTCTATCATATTGCATGCGACAGTCAACTGGTAATCGCATTAAGATATTCTCATGAATTCTCTATTCATGAATTAAGTAATGTCTACAATTCACGCCGCTCGGAAGATAAATTAAAGGTGTGCGCTACACATCACAAAGTGTGATTGATGAATTCTCCAAAATCTAATTCGACACTACTCACTGTAGAACATTAATCGCCAAAATCTGGCTCTTTTTTTCAATCATTGTTGATGCACGCTATTTCATTAGGCGTGCTGAAATTTCAAATGACCAAATGCCAAATGACAAAACTATTTAAGACAACATGACTAAGTGACGTCGATAGCATGACTAATGCAAGGGCCAAAATAGCATAACGAAGTAATGTTGTCAATATGTAAAAAAAGGCCTGCATTTGACCGTTTAACTTCGAAAAACATTGCAATTGCTTAGTCGGTACAGTTTTGGCCGCGCAGCTATTTCACGGGCTGAGCCGGTCCAGCCAATTTCCATGCCTTACCGTACATCATATTTCTCAGTTACAAGAGACTTCAAAACACTTAACATGACAAAAACTCTATTCAGTGGTTCACTTATTGTAGAGAATTTCTATATTTTACTTATTTATGATGTTATTGATTATTTCCTTTTGCTAGAGACATTTATGAGACACTCGCTATCACCGGCTCAGCTTGTGTAATAGCCGTCAGACCATTCATGACAGCGCAAAAGTAAGAATAGCCGGAGCTTAGTTTACAGGAACTGTAGCATAGAGAATTCATTGTTCACTTCAATATGGCATCCGATTCCAAATTCTAATACAAAAGTGGTCCTTCAAATGAACATAAATGATCATATTGGAGCTATTGTCTTGCCTGTTGGCATGCAAGCAAGACTAGATGTGAGCTCACTTACATGCGGAGCTGTGAGGAACCCCTGAGTAGATATTGACAAGCTTGTTGCTTTGATTTTACTACATCATCCCTTTGAGAATATGCAGTGTAGTACATTGAACGAATTTCCTGGATTTTGGTGCCTGAATTCAGACAAAAAATATATACATTAAATTTAGATATACAAACACGAAGAATTGTGATAGGCACCTACGAATTTTTTTTCTGATCATGCAACTCAACCGACAATTCAGAAAATCCATGCAGCTATCTTTGACATTCACATAAAGCAACAGTATCCTGCCCCTCTGATGATCGGTGCCTCTGTAAAATGCGAACATCTAAAAGACACCGAAAACAGCTGATTGATTGACCCTGACCTACTTCTGGAAGCCGCCATCGTTTAGGTACCGTTGTCATGACAGCGCGTGTCTACGAAGTTCTATTGTTCTCAATGTCAATGACCGTTCTAGTCCTTTTATATTATATAGTGTCGGATTTCTATGGGTGAGGCTATTGTCGTTCCGGGGGAATTTTTTCCGGCGGATTCAATGTCTGAGTCTATCGAATTACGTCGCGCGCGAAATGCTGTTGCACAATTCCGGCCAATTCCACCCCGATCCTATATGAGAGCAAGTCACATTCATAATGAAATTAAAAAATGCGAAATCGTATTCATGCGAAATGACGCATGCCGTCCACCTCTTACACCTCCCTACAAAGGCCCATTCAAAGTAATTTGCCGTTCAGACAAAGTGTTCAAAATTCTTATGAATTCAGGTTGAGAGGATTGGGTTTCAATTGAATGTCTCAAACCTGGGCATATTCATTTTGACATTTCCTCTTTATGTTCAAGTTTCGGACGGCCTCTTCGTTCACCCAAATTTTACATCTGATGATTGTTTTTTTGTGGGGGGGGGAGTATTGTAGTGACCATCTACACTCTATGTTACAACATAGTTTTTGATGTTCTATGATTTATCAGCATATCAGCATGTATGTCAGCATCGATATCTAATTCATATAGAGATGTACATATGAATTCAAATATATCAGCAACTCTTCACAACTAATACAGATCTTACAAGCTCAAGTTGATTTGCTCTTTCTCTCTATTTTCCGTTGACCGCTACAGGATGTCAGGCAGGTAGAAACTGTCGACTGATGGCATGGTTTGGAGAGAGGATGCATAGGAAGGTGAGGGCGTACTGATTTGGTTGATAAAAAGCAAATCTAAATGGCGAGGCCCAAGGCCTCTGTGCGCGCAGCAAATGTAACTTTTTTAAGTTGGCAGTAGGAGGGTTGAACGAGCTGTTTCAAGGAAAATTCTATAATATGAATGTCATCGTGGAGTTGATTGTGACCGATCAATTATTGTGCTATCAATTGGTCTTACTCTTTCACAGTGGTCTTGCCTTTAACAAAAGGAAGAAGACTTTTAATTTTGAAATTGTGCTTCTCATCTTGGATTCCATTATGTTAAAAAATGTCAAATCTGAATTTCAAGACATGCTAAAAATGAGCTGCGTGAGTTTCCTTCAAACAAACTAGTACGCTTGTTGCAACTTGTACGCTAGTTGCACCTGTTCGCATCTGTGCACCATTGGGTTTACCGAGAATATTTGGAAGTTTCGCGCTGAAGCGTCTTAGTACATGGCCGGCAATAACTTGTTTCCATGAGTCTATCAACACGCATTTATATTTTGCTTTGCCTATACTTGCAAGTGACTCTCATCTTACGTAGGAAAGATCCATTCATACGTCCATGACATAGCTCTGATGGATTTCTTTAAAACTAATTCAAAGCAGGATTATAGAAATGTGCATCTTCTTCACAGCAACAAAAACGATAAAAATTGCAATACATGAAGACATCAGAAAATCATTCAAGTGTCTCATATTTCACACTTTTCGGTGATTTTCTCAGTGTCATTTTCTAACTTTTCATGATATAGAAACTAAGAGTCCAGAAATAGCCCAGTGTTTGATTAAGATATCCTTCTCTCACCAGATTTGCTGTAACTGGAAATGTCATACCCATAAAAAGTACACGATATTCATAGTCGTCGCAGTCAGTAGTCACTTCATGTCTTCTGCATCAGACACTTTGCGCGTCCTGGACAATTTGTCGACATTTCTGTCCTTCGCCTTCTCCTTCCAAGTCATCCAGTCTTCTTCTATGCTTTCCAGGTCTCTCTTGATACAGTCCTTCCAGCGAATCCTTGACCGTCCCCTTCTTGTTGTCATTGTGTCATCCATCTCTTCCACTTGTTTCACTACCCTTCCGTCTCCTATCCTTACCACATGCCCTGCCCACCTCAGTCTCTTTTGTACCACTTTCTGTGTCACCGCTTTCTTCAATCCCATATCCTCCCTCAGCTCCGCCATTCTTCGTTTCTCCTCCAACTTTACACCACAGATGCGCATTATCCAGTTATTTTCACGTACTTGCAACATCTTTTGCTGCTGCTCATTTAATGCCATCGCTTCTACTCCGTATGTCAATGCTGGCAAGACACATGCTTCCAAACTTTTTCCTCATATCCTCTTACCGTAGGAGAATTCCGACACTATAAAAACTAATGACTAGAACGGTCATGGATTTTGAAATAAAAGAACGTCATGAACATGCGTTGTCATGACAGCGGTCCCTAAACGATGCCGGCTTCCAGAAGTTGACAATGGGAAGGTACCAGCAGCTTATCAGTGTACTTTGTCAATATTCACTGCTGTTATCATTTCTCTTTGCATATAAATGCAACTCGATAAATTGCTCACAATAATTCGCTTACAGCAAGAATCTACAACTGCTGCGTATTTCAGCAATTTGATACTTCTTATGATCTAACAACATTTATTTAGATCATTCCTTCAGCTGAAATGGCCATCAGTAAACCGCTATTGCCCATTCTATTCCCATCAACTTAAATAACAGGAACATATTGATCATAAATGCCGCGCTAAATGAGCACCATATCCCAAAATGAACACGTTTGCGATTGATTTCCATCTACTGCAACATAATACTCGAAGGACACGGGTAGTGCAAGCGAATACGTGTCGTCTGTGATTTTCATTGTATAAAATCATACATTTCTGTGACGCACAGAGCCAGTTGCTCGAGGTTATTTCGGTACTGAACTGATAATTGAGTCTGTAGTCCAGTCTTGATATTGGATACTTCTCCATCTCTCTGAGCTGGAGCAGAACAGTCCCAAAAACCAGTTTTTTCAATACAAAAATATCTTCATTTGTTCGGAGGTATTCGTCCGCTTGATGCATTCCCTCTGGTGAAGCGTTTTCTCACACACACATGGAAATGCCCGATTCCACGGTTGTTGAAGGAGTCCAGATCATCACAGATTGCGGAAAGTTGACAGTAGGAGTTTGGCTAAATTCCTTCGCTCTTTTATCAGACGACAGACTGCAGTTGTTGAAAAGCCAAATTCAGCAATTGCCTTCTGTGCATGCTTTCCTCTGTGCAACTGTTTGATGCAGGTTCCTGTGAATGGACTAATGTCTTTTCTTCGGCCAATTGTCATTTGAATTCTGAAATCTACTTCTTTGTCGAAATCGGCACATTCAATGACTTTGGGTGAACGCTGACTACAAACACACATGAAGGATGTATTCCAAAATATAGTGTCAACACAGAAAGAGTTGTTCGTATCGTTGCATGCCAAACACATACACGAAAGGAAGTCAATATTCGTATGCAAAGCATACCAAACTTCTTTAAATATACCAGAGTCTCGAATCAATTGTTATTTGAAATTGCTTGTGAATTTGTTATCAATTTTTATGGAACTTTTGTATTCAGCGACTTACAGTGTGAAACTGTCAGGGAAATGCCCTGAGTCTATGTTTTGGAACATGTATCCGCATGTAGAACCAACTCCTCACCAGACGACTAAAAGTGATGCCAATGATGCTTCGAGTGGCCAAAAATAAGTAATTGCTATTGCAATTCGAATGGCTATATATCAAAGCCTAAAAGTGTCTTTTTTGTTAAAATGTCTATTTTGAACAATGTTCTTTTTTTAAATATTGTAAAATAATTCGATATAACATTACACAATATATTCCAACTCAATGGAATTTAAATTGATGCAAAAATATCATTTGAACATGTTCTAAAGAAAATTAATCGTAAGTGATCATAAACACCAGCTTATTGTATAGGCAGCCATTTCCATCTTTGAAAGTCTGGATTATTCAAATGAAATAATTTGTTACATGATAAGAACATGACATGAATAGATTGATGAAAATATTCAGTTAGGGTGCAAATCATTTAGTCATAATTAAAATTTGAAATATTTGATATTCAGTCAAATACTCACTTTTAGGAGTCGTCCTGAAAAATGACAATGGGAATTAACGGTTTAAGAGAGGAAGTAAGGCGCTTATTGAGAAATTGGAAATCATGACGTTAGTGTTGAAAAAGCTTAACCGGAACTTAATATGCAGTTCAGCAGTGACGTAGGTAAGGAAAAAATCTGCATTGTTTAGAGTGGAAAGGTCTTCCAAAGAAACTTAGCTCTTTTGTTTTTTTGAAACTCTATGTTAAATCAAGCAGCGAAATATTGGTGAATTTTAGTGACAGTGCTGATAAGAGTAAATTCATTTTCTATTGATTTGTTTTGGAATCAGAAGTCCGAAGTGTGACTACAATGAAGTGAATGTCTAGATAAACTGATTGCCGTGTGTTTATTTTGCAAAGACAAAGAGAATAATTAATTAAGTTGCATTGAATTAAAGGTGAAGATTTTCCGTCAATTCTAAGATTATTTAACCTTTATTACCTGAAAGACGGACATCCGATTTTCTTTCTTTTTCGCAAAGATAGGAGGTTTCCGGTAATAACCGTCATCATTCATGAAAAGATCTTTTGAGTATATTCTAGTGCATTCTGCACGCTGCCAAACACGAGCAACTGCAGATATAATCGCAGCGATGATAATATATCTATTTAACTGAATGGATCAAAAAATATTTTACGTCACACTTTATGATATGCTATACAAATTCATTTCATACTAAATTATGAAAACATTCATTCTCACCTTCTTTTCAACAGATTTGTCTTTTCTCCGCCGGTCAGCCGTGAAGGAAATAGAAATAAATTCAAAATCGTGCCATTACAATGTTAGTGAATGTTGAAAAAATCGAATGGTCATAGACAACCCCAATCTATCGATTTCTGCAACGTAGATGCTTTGTTGACATCATACAACTTAGTTGATTGAAATAATTTTCATGATCGTTATAGCGATCTACGGGCATAAATGGGTTAACTTTAACATGTGGGATGCATCAGAAAACCATCAAATTTTGTCACAAGTTCTGTATGGATGAGGAAACCAGGTTCGTACTAACTTTGCGTCAAATGAGCACCCTGGAAGAACTGCAGCTCTCAAACTTACAGACGAGCCGTCGGCAACAACGCTAAGAACGTTCAAGCCGATGTTTAACGCTTTTATTATGCACTCTTTGACCAGTGTCCGAAAATTTTCCGCGTTTACATGTTCAGTAAATGCTCATCCAACAGTGGCTTTCCAATGTATTCTAGTACCTACCACCATCAGCACCAAGGCATTTTGTGGTATTTCTTCCTCAACGGAACACCACCATAGTCATCAAATCCGCTAAACTTCCGACAACTGAAATCCCATTCGGTTACTCACTTAAAAGACATCTCATTATTTACTACTGAGCAATCACTTGTAAGTGGTTGCTGTAAAACCCTGTTACTCAGATGTTTGTAGACATTATCTAAATGACCAGGATTACAATTGATTGAGCTGGCCCATTCACGAAGTGCAGAAGGGTGAGGCAAACACTGAAGATTTCGAACATATTCATGCGCTTTCGGAGAATAGTAATGAAAAGTAACTGCAAAATTAACCACTTGGGTCACTGTATTGCCTCGCATGCGGATTTCTCTTCCGATTTTAAAACTTATGCTTGAAAATGGCGCTAGTAATGTCGGAGAATAACTTTTTAAGAATTCTGTACACTTCCTGCTCTGTATCGTTTGTCCGACACACCTTTTACAATGTCACTTAATTTTTGCAGTCTTGAGTTTTTCCGTCGACAATTCTGTTGCAATCTTTTAATTGAACATTGCAGAGAATTATTCCTTTCACGCAGATTTGCTATAATATCTGTCAGACCTTTGGGTATAGAATAAGAGTGATCGAGGGATACATGACTTTGTTTTTCGACGAGGGATACACGTTATTTACTGTCTTCAAAAGGGATGGAAAGTCAAAAATTTTTGGCACTGCCTCTGGTTTTAACTGTCACCGCTTAAGTCCCTAGTTGCAATCCTCGTTGCGAAATTGTTTGGAGCAAATACGTGAATGTTTACTGGGTTTACAGCCGACACCACGAATATTTTTGATTCATTTTTGGAGAAGCGAAGGTTCAGTAAAAGGATATCTGTGCAAATTTCATCCTCTTTTACTACAACTGTAGGCCGCACAACTGCCAACCATGGCTAACACTCGCGTTCACACGATGCTGATAAACTGACCCTCAATGTTTCGGCCCTACAATTTTGGGGAACTCCCATCGCCATGAGTGTTACAGCTTCTCGCCGGCGAGTCATGCACAGTCAGCGCTCTAGATATAACAGGGAAGATATTCTACCTATGTGTTTGTAGGGATGCTTCGCTGACGTTTTGATCAGTAAGGGGATGTCCGTCTACTACAGTCAAAACCGTGGATATCCGTCGTTGGCCTCAATGATGGTCTCATTCGACCACAAGACGTTCTTCAACTGCTTCACTGTCCAAGACGAGTGTGTGTTCCTGAGTCAATTCGTATATTTTAAGAACGGTGGGAGCCGAAAGATATCGTTTATGCTGCGGTGTTCTGACTGAACAACCGCGTCGTTGAGAGCTAGCTCTCTGAACACCATGGTCTCGTGAATATCAGCTGCTGTGGATCGTGGGGATTTTACAACCAATTTTAGAAGATGACGCAAATTTCTGTCGTCGAATTTCTCATTTTTCCACGACAATTTTCATACTTGGTCTTGCATTCTCCACTTTCTATGATGATTCGGGAGACCGCCGATTGACTGACAGTGACATTCAAGGCTATTTCATCATGCGTTTTAGTCGTATGCTTGTGCAAAGTGATGATTTGTAGTCGCATGTCGTTGCACTCACTTATTGTGATCGAAGTTGTCTTAGTAGTTTATAGTGTGACATCCGGCGCGACGCTTCGCTTCGCTTTGCTTCGCTTCGCTTGCGCCGGATGTCACACTTTTGCGGGGGTTTTTCAAAATTTTCAAAAAATTAAAATTTCAAAAATTTAGGTAGATTTCAAATTTCACGTGGCCGAAGGGCGAAAATTTAAGTTGTCTCAAAATATCACGTGGTCTAAGAATTTTGAAAATTTAGGCAGACGAAAATTTAAGTTGTCTCAAAATATCACGTAGTCTCAATATACCAGAAGATTGTATTCAAAATATTTATTCAAAATATTTATTCAAAATATTTATTCAAAATATTCATTTAAAAATGGAAGAAACAAAAGTGGATGAAACAAAAGTGGAAGGAACCTCAAGAATATATCCTTCGTTATCATATGAACGTAGTTCTACTTTAATGGACATTGAAAAGATTAACATTGAAAAAATGAATAAAGAAAAACACAAAGATAGAGTTAGGTATATGAAAGATAAGGAATCTCAATTATTATTAAGATTAGAGCATTATAAAAAGTTAAGAAAGAGATGGTCTAATGCTTTAACAATTGTCATTTCATCTGGCGTTCTTACAATTCCAGTAGTTGCTACTGCTTTAACTCGATACAAAATGAAAACACATTTCCATCTTTGAAATATTTTATTCACATCACAGACAAGTACTATGTACAAGTAGCATCGTTTACAACGAATAAAATATGTTGACTAGAAAATGTGTTATGACATGATACAATTGTTTCTGTATGAGTAAAATAAAGTAAGGCTCATAGAACTATAAAACCAATGAGGACAAGTAGCATCGTTTACAACGAATAAAATATGTTGACTAGAAAATGTGTTATGACATGATACAATTGTTTCTGTATGAGTAAAATAAAGTAAGGCTCATAGAACTATAAAACCAATGAGGACAAGTAGCATCGTTTACAACGAATAAAATATGTTGACTAGAAAATGTGTTATGACATGATACAATTGTTTCTGTATGAGTAAAATAAAGTAAGGCTCATAGAACTATAAAACCAATGAGGACAAGTAGCATCGTTTACAACGAATAAAATATGTTGACTAGAAAATGTGTTATGACATGATACAATTGTTTCTCGTAAATTGAAATAAGGGAAGGGTCATAGTACTATTATCTATTGGGAGTAGCTTACCGTTTCAATTGATTGAGTTTAAAATTTGATCAAGGGTTGGGCGGTGTCTCCCATGGCGAAGATACGAGTCAATAATAGCGAAGTTCCTTTTGAAAAATGATATAGATTCCGTCGAGTTCTTAATAAACGGAAATCGTAAATATAGTTCATAAAATTTTCTTAAAAAGATGCTATAGCCTCTCGAATAACCTAATTGTTTACAAACATGGCCACTTCCCCGGATTGCAGTCAAAGCTCTTACTTTTATACGCGATAACTTCACAGTATTGTTCACCGAAATGTCTTCTTCTCTTCTTAAATGTGCTAAATAATTAGTTAGCTCTGATGGTAAGATGTCTCTTTGAATTTCTTCTTCAAAATTATAGTTTGAACTGATATTGATGGCGTTATCTTGCAATGTGTCTTCAAATCGATTTATCACTAAAAATTCTCTGAATGTTTTTGATGCGTGGATGTCTTCTTCCTCCCTTGGTTTAAGATATTTCTCCTGAAATTCTGTTAGCATCTCAATACACTTCTTCCGTTGATCTTCGTTCACAATAGTGTCTGAAATTTTTCTTTTCAAATCGGCAAAGGCGATGCTTGAACGTGCCATTTTCGTTAAAACGTAGTGAATTAATTATGATAAAAAATAAAATTGTTGAAAGTCGCTGATGAAATTGACCAAAATAGATAAAGGTCACAGATGATTCGTAAGCAGTCACAGTCTCGTAGAACGCTCGCAGAATGAATAATGCACGCAGTAATACGTGGAATAATGGCAGCAGCTGTTCAAGTGAAAAGTTGAGTTATGCGGGTCACAAAGAATTCTCTCATACTGAATAGCTTAAACTGGTAGCAGCTGTTCATGTTGAGAAATTTGGTAACAGATGTTGCTAATGTCTTAATACAGATAAAACAATCAATATTCTCTTAACAAGAGTTCATAAGAATAAAATAGAACAATGTAACGTTTTAATTTAGATTAAATTAAATCATTTCAAAATCGAATAAGTAGCAAGGAAAGTCATCATTGTGGAACAGTTTTAAATCAATACCCCCTCCCTTCTGTCTAAGTAGTAAAGAAAGACATCATTAGAGAACAGTTTTAAATCAATACCCCCTCCCTTCTGACTAAGTAGCAAGGAAAGTCATCATTGTGGAACAGTTTTAAATCAATACCCCCTCCCTTCTGACTAAGTAGTAAAGAAGGACATCATTAGAGACCAGTTTTAAATCAATACCCCCCCCCAGTAGTAAGGAAAGTCATCATTATAAAAATGTTTTAAATCAATACCCCCTTCTGACTAAGTAGTAAGGAAAGACATCATTAGAGAACAGTTTTAAATCAATACCCCCCCCCTCCTTCTGACTTCTAGGGGTCCCTTAAGAATTTCTTTTATCATAAAATGAGCAACATAAATGAGTTTTTTAAATTATATGGAACGCAAACTACGACAAATTTCGACCTAAAGAAAATCGCAAATGAATTAGGAATAAAGAATTTTCATGTTCTAATGAGAAACGAATTACAATTACTAAAAAATAGGCCAACAGGAACCTTCAGTTCCCGGAATAAAGTTCCAACAATAACTGTAAATTTCATAACGAATCTTCACACTTCAGACCAAAACGGCGTACATTGGTCAGCAGGTATCTTTAGTAAAAACGGAGATAATTATTATTTTGACTCATACGGGCTTCCACCTACAAATGAAGTAAAAGAATTACTTGGAACGGGAACATACAATACGTTTCAAATTCAAACACCAGGCACTACTTATTGTGGACAATTATGTCTTTATGTTTTATTTAAACTACAGGAAGGAGTACCATTTCTAGATATAATGTTAGAATTGAACGAACCGTAGGTTCTATGGCTACGCCTAACAAGGGAATTTCATTCCCGAAACGTTAGTTCCAATAATAATAATAATGATAATTAAAAATCAGTTCGTTGTAATTCATTTTGATAAAAACGACCTCTGATATCCTCATTATCTAAATCTTTAATTTCATAAGTAATCGGATAAGTTTGATTTATTTTGCAAACTTCAAATATTTCTTTAGTCCAATAGCCAACAAAGCCTTTTTCAAATTTATTCTTATATTTAAATATTCTAACTCTATCTCCAATTTTAAATTTCGGTTTAAGTTTCTGCAAATTCGGATTACTCTCATTCAAATTATTATTCTCGAATATTTTCTTTCGTATCAAATCAGGGTCGTCAGAAGCATTCTTTGGAGTTTCTTCAATACCAGAATGAACTTTATTATTGTACTCTTCCACAATTCATGGTAATATCTTCAACCATTTCTGATTTCTTTGCTCAGTAAATTTCTTGAATAATTTATTTTTTAACGTCCGATTGAATCTTTCTATCACTACGGCCTTCCCAGCGTTTTCAGTTGAATAAACAGTTTCAAATAGTGGCTGAACGTTTCGGTTATAAAATTCCGACCCTTTATCAACAAACAATTTTTTTGGCTTTCTATTACTTTCTTTAAAGATTTCTTCAAACGCATATTTAACTGAAAGACCACTTTTATTTTTTAAAGGCTTTACCCAAGCATATCGTGTATATAAATCTATAACGGTCAATGCGTATTTGTAGTCAGACTTTGTCTTAGAACCTTCGGTTCGGTCCCTTTCATTCGGCATATGAATAAGATCAGCACTCCAAATATCATCTTTATTAAATACTTTTACTTTTAATAAATATTTAGGCTTTCTATATTCTTTATGAATTTCAGATGCATAAACGTCTGAATTATGATTTTCATTTAAACCCTGGCCGAATAATATTTTAGCTTGTAAAGCTTTCTTAACAAACATTCTTTCAATTTTTTCTCTAAATGTAGGATTCTGAATACTATCTAATTCTTGAATCATCTTCTTGTCAGCTGCATGTCGAGAACTTAGATCATGATTTCGATAAGCTAAATCATGCCTGTAAGCGGCGGCATCTACTCTATTTATTGGTTCTTCACCTGGTTTCGGATTATTATTCTCATCTAGTCTTATATCTAATCGAGTTCCTGGACCGGTATATGAATGACCAGGAAGATGTTTTTCTTTCGAATATTTACTCCAAATAAATCCAGGAAAGTTTTCTAATGTTTTTTGTATATCACCACCGAAGTGGTGTGGAACTTTGTTCTTGTCACCTCCAATATGCTGACAGTTTGAGTTTTTATTTTTGTTTAATAGATAATTCAATAAATCTAAATTAGAAATTTTTAATTTAATTAAATTTTCGGAATTTTTAGTATTCATTTTAAAAGATAAAAAAAATTAAGAAGATAAAAAAAATTGTTTTACCGAAAAGAACCAAAGGTCCTGAGGTTATTACCGAATCATACTAGGACTTAGATATATTCCAGAACCATCTTTAGTTTCTTTAATTTCAATTAAATCATCAACATTGTGGAGAATATTTTTAAGAACTCGTTTTCCTTCATCAACTAATTTTAATTTACTAATAAAATTATCTACTATTCCTTCTCCCCTAGCAACTTTCTCTAACTCTCTGTTATGACGTTTTTGTTCTTCTAATGCTGCCTTCTCTGATTTATTTTTATTTACTGCTTGGACAATACCAGCTGTCCCACCTGCAACACTTCCTGCTGCAGCTATGCCTCCTATTATTAGTGGAATTAATGGGAGAATACCGCCATTCTTTTCTTCTTGTAATTGAATATTCTCTATCATTGGTTTACTTATGTAATACTTTTTTTTGTTAATCGTAATAGTTTTAGGGGTATTTTTGTCAACAATATTACGTAATTTTAATTCAACAGTTTTATTATTATTACTTTTCGCTTGCGACATTTTTAATAAAAAAATTTTAAGTTATCAAAAATTTAAATCTATTCTATTTATGAAAAAATTTTAAGTTAAGAATTTTTTTAATCTATTCTAGTTATGAAAAAATTTTTAAGTTAAGAATTTTTAAGTTAACAAAAATTTTAATCTATTCTTGTTATGAAAAAAATTAATTAATCGACTAAGTCTTGGGCTTTAACCTATCGGAGCGAAGCTCCTCTGGCTTTAGCCGATCCTAACCATCTTCCCATTAAGAACTTCAATAGAATAATTTACATCTTCTAGCAATAAACCATAAGCCATCAATGAAGTTGTGGAATCTTTCTTTTCAATATTAATTGTTACATCACAACCATTTTTAATAATATCTTCAGATTGTGCACTTAAATCGAAACAGAAAATTGGATATAAATGTCTCCAATCTCCAGGAGTTAATTGTGGTTCAACTCCAAATTCTGTACAAAGATTTCGATAACAATCATATCCATCCATAAATTGATTATTGGTATCATCGAATCTTAATGGATCAATTGGATATCGAGTTTGATTTAATGAAACTTGTAAACTTCGAATTGTATTAATATGAAAAATATTATTGTTCTTATCAAAACTTGGAGAATTATTTCTTTGAAATGTTAGTAATAAATATCTTGGGGTATTCGCAGTTCTAGTAAAATGCCAGTTAAATCTTTGTTCGGAAAAAGTTACTGAACTAGCAGTACGCTTTAGAAAATTTACTGGAATTGGTTTGTTAGTATTTAATCTTTTTGCAATAGCTGTTTCAACCTCTAAACTAGGAGTAATATGCGTAATCCACCATTCAAGTCTATCAATTTTTAAATATGCTTTTTTCCCAGTCTTACCAAAAAAGATTAATTCATTATTTGCCGTACGATGAATTATTAATTTAAATTTAAATTGATATGATATTTTGTCATAATCTAAATATCCGAATAATGGAGACAATGACCAATTAACTGTCTGTTTACTTTTCTTGTTAAATTCACGTCTTTCTTTATATGCATCATTATTTGTTTTATTTAAATGTCTTGCAATATTTTCTACATCTTTCGCAATTCCTGCGGCATCTGTTCCAGCGTGAGTTAAATCATCAACAATTATACCATCATTAGTATCAGGAAACCAACCTTCGATTTCATACTTTTTATTATTTTCACCAATTGTTACAAATCTAAGCATTGTATCAATTACACCTGGGGAATCACTTATTGTTTCTATATTTTGAGTTGCAACATCTAAACGCATTTGTGTAAATAATCTTGGAAAAAAATTATTCTCTAGTGTAATATTATCGGTATCTGGTAATGGTGTTGTAAAATTAGCATCACTATATAAAGAATATTCACAGTGTAAAAATGAATCAGGTAAATATAAATAACTCTGCTGATTATCAACTTCAAAAATTAAATCACCTCCAGTATTTACTCTACTGGAAGATCCGGGATTCATAGCAATTCTTATATAGTCATTCTTTTTTTGATTGTAACTGGTGAACGGAGGATCATCTAATCTAAATTTATTTTCGATAAGCGAAGGCATTTTTATAAGAAATAATTTGACTTTTTGTTTTTCTCACAGACAGAAAAAAAATTTTTACTAAAATATAATTTTAGAATTTTACTAAATATAATTTTAGAATGTTACTAAATATAATTTTAGAATTTTGCTAGACCAGCTCCGCTACAGCTTTGCTGGTTAGACCGAAGGTTGCTGCTCACGCCATTACCTCTTATTTCTTCAATTGTTTTTTCATTATGTTTACTATCACCATCCACAGCTATGTTAGCAATTTTATTTTTTGTTTCATCTGAAAGTTTTTTTAATTTTTTTAGTTCTTCAGAATCATTCCTAAGTTTACGAATAGCTTCTAGTTGTTTTAATTCGTTTTGAGACTTAACAGCATTTGATATTGCACTAGCTGTACTACCTATAGCAGCTGCTCCTTTTGCAGCAGATGTAATCAAATCTTTATTATTTTTAATTAAGTTAACGATACTACCAATACCAGAAAAGATGCCATCTCCTTCTTTTTGGACGGCACCTGCGGTGCCTAGGAACTTTTGTGTTCCGACAGTTTCTACACTATCATAATGGTACACAGGTTTCATAGATGGTTCATGAGCAATTTTATTATTTGATGCAAAATGTTTAAGATTGTGTTTATAAATTATAGGCATTTTTTAGGATTAAATTTGACTTTTGGGAAAAATATCTATGTGTTAAGATTTACGTTTGTGAATGGACAACAACTTCGAGATAACTTTATTAATTGCCTGTTGCACTTTATCTATTGCGTCAAGCAGCGTGTGATGTACTTTAATTTCTCTTCTATTAACTTGCATTTTCTGCTGATTAATCTTCAACGCCGTTTTAAGAGCATTTAACTTAATTTTAAGAACATCTAATTGTCTTTTAACAGCATCTAACTGTTCTTTATTTTCTTTAGAGTTTTCTTGTAAATTTTTCTTTAATTCATTTTCTAAATTGATTTTAAGAGTTTTCATTTTATCAACTTTTTCATTAAGTGAGTTTACTTCATTTATTATTCTATTCATCTTTTTCATTTGTTGAGTAATTTTAGATCTCAATTCATCAACACTTTTTTGGAATGTAGTTTGTAACTGCTTTAAATTTTTTTTAATTCTTTCAGGTAGTTTTTCTATTTCATCTTCTAATTGTTCTTTTAACATTTTTATCTGATGTTTATTTTTAATGACTGCAGATTTTAAATTTATAGAAAGTAATATTAAAATTTTTGATTGTTCAGAAATCTTTTTAAAAAGTTTTGCTATATCTGCTTCTAGCTCTCTATCCTTTTTATCAAGTTTTAATAATTTTTCGTTTAATGATTTGTCATTAAGTTTAAGCAACTTCAATTCGTTCATCAGTGGAACCAAAACATCGTTTATATATTTTTCCTTTAAGTCATTGATTTGTGTATCAACATATTGTTTATTTGTTAACTCTGTATTTTGTTGTGGAAGAATAGAAAGATGCAATGGACCAGATAAAACGTCTCCAGTTTTCATAATATAATTTTCTATCTCTATTTCTAATTCACGATTATTCGGGATATATGCACCTCCACCAACATTTGGTAACATCATTTTTTAACAATAAAAAAATAAAATTTTTTCTAATAAAAATAAAAAAATAAAATTTTTTCTAATAAAAATAAAATTTTTTCTAATAAAAATAAAAAAATGGAAACCCCAAATTTAAAAAAATTATATTCGTCCGCATCATCCTGTTCTTCTTATTCGACGAGATCAACGGGATTTGAAAATAAATGTTTTGATAATAATAATAATAATACTATTACAAATCCATGTATAGATGTTAATATTTTATTTCAATTACAAGCCGAAATATTTAGAGAACAGACTAAAGGTTTACCTTCTATAGAAACCAATTATTGTATTTTTCCAGGTGATCCATTTATTAAATTTATGGAGATTGTAAGTAAATATAATGATGTAGCTTATGTTGAATTAAATAAAGAAAATATGGTTATAATAGGTCATAATAATGTATATGGGTTTATCAGAGCAGTTTTGCCGATTAGTAATACTGATTGGATAGAAAATAAAATTATTAATTATATCAATATTAAAGAATTAGTTAAAAAATTAAAATCTTTTTCGAAAGAAAAAATTAGATTATTTGTTGACGATCAAAATCAATATAACATTCACATAGAGAGTAAAAAACATAATGAAGAATTATTATGTCAAGTTTATTATAGAGACACAATTTATAAACAAGAAACATTAGAAATGCCGCAAAGATATGATGATGATACGTACATAGGATTATATTCCAACTTAAATATTAATTTATTAAAATCTTATATAAATGGTTTAGCTCAACAAGAGAAAATTTATATGTGGTCAACACCTTATACTATTAACAATGACCATAATCATAATCATAATAAACGAACTGAAGGTTCTAGGGCTTTGCCCGATCTTAAAGAATCTTATGATAATAATGATAATAATATAGATGATAATAATGATGATTCTGAAACATCTGAAAATGGTGTAAATGGTAAAAAAGATTATAAAAATATTAGTAATTATAAAAATTTATCTAAATTTCATTTTCTTACAATTGAAAATAATAATGATGGTATAGTTGAAGATACTGTTAGACAACTATGTGTCGGGTTTACAAAATTTAAATTAGGATTTACATCTAATCAATTTAAAATTTTATCATCTTTAACAAAAACTAAAAGTGATTCAGATTATGGTGGTGTTATTAAATTTTCCAAAAGAGATCAAAGACCAATATTTTTCTCTATTATATTATTATCAGATAAAAGATGTAATTTAGAGTTAGATATTCCAATAAGAGAATGGTATCCTATCATGGAAGGGCATCCTATACCAAAAAGTGTAATTTATGATGATGAAGAAACAATTTATGATGATGATGAAGAAACAATTTATGATGATGATGATGATGATGAATCAATAGTTAGTGAAAAAAAATTTAAATTATCTTTTGATAAAACATTATATGATGAAACTTAATAAGATAAAACTTAATAGAAAATACCAAAATATTCGATAAATATATTTTCATATGTAATAAAATTTTCATATGTAATAAAATTTTTAGATGTAATAAATTTTTTAGATGATATAAATTTTTTAGATGTTATAAAATTTTTAGATGTTATAAAATTTTTAGATGTTATAAAATTTTTAGATGTTATAAAATTTTTAGATGTTATAAAATTTTTAGATGTTATAAAATTTTTAGATGTTATAAAATTTTTAGATGTAATAAAAAAAATATTATTCCCACGTGTCATCATCATCACTTAAATTACTCTCACAGATTATTGTTTGAAATATTTCAGCTTGAATATCTTCTCCGTTATAAGGTAACATAATTTCATTTTCGTCAGGTGCTTGACGTTTAAGAATATTTATTTGACCAGAAAATTTTTTTTCTTCAGTATTATTATTTTTATCAGGAATACTAATTCCAGTTTCTAAAGATCTTTTCCATGGTTTATTAACTGTAGTCGATAATGTTTTCCCCGAATATAATTTTAGAAAATCTTCTACTTTTACTTTGTTTTGTGAATATCCTTTGAATGTTTTCTTTTCACTAAGTCTCCCTTGTTCATCTACAGTAATACAGTATTTTACTTTAGGTGCAATAAACATTGCAAAAATAATTCCACCATTTCCATAATCATTTTTCCCTTGACACAATTCTCCTCCAACATATCCAGCAGCGTCTAATTTATTAAAGAGCTCATTGGAAATATATATTGAATCAGTATCTGTATAATGAATGTATTTTTCTTTGAAACCATTAATTTCTAAAATAAAGTTATTCATGATTCTTCTAGAGTGAGAAAGAATGAAAGAACCTAAGTGTGATGGCATGAATGACGTCTTCCCATCTTTTACAATATTAGTTTTGAGAAATTCATCATCTTCCATTTCTACTTTCGCTAAATATTGTTCATCATTTAATTTTTCATAATCTTTTACTTCTTGAGTGAAATTTTTTCTCAATGTATTCTCATTCCATAAATGATATTTAGTGGTTATATCTTTTTGCACAGTTTTGCCATATAGCGAATTCATCAATAATTTAATTAACTCATCACCTACAGTATTTCCTTCTGTTTTATATCTTTTTCTCAAATTAAAAAGTTTTTCAATATAATTTCGAAATGGTGAAACTTGATAATTTTTTTCATAAATTATACCATCAGTAATATGTAAGATTTTCCCCCCACATCTAACAATTTCTTGTATGTCAACAGAAGTTAATACATCATAACATATACCATTTCTAAACCTGATTACTTTTACATGAGAATTATTATTTTGATTTTTAACTTTATCTTTAATAGGAACTGGTTGGAAAAACATATCATTCGGATATTGAAACACAACAGAGAATATTCCAGTTTTAGGTCTAAATGTTTGAGTATTAAATTTATATACTATTTCCCGCTCTTCTTCTTGACGAAATTTTCTAGCTGATTCAGCTTTAGGGTATTCTGAATTTTCATCATACATAGCTGATGGATATAAAGATGTTGCATCAAAAGCCATTAGAAATTCATTTTTTTGTTCAAGTAGTTGATTTGAAATTTTCTTACAAATTTCAGTTTTATCTCCTAAATCTCGATACTGTTTCATTAAATCTATTAAATTATTTCCCGGGGACAAAGTCCCACCAGCGTAGCGACCAAGGGACAAAGTCCCCCCAGCGCAGCGACCAAGGGACAAAGTCCCCCCAGCGCAGCGACCAAGGGACAAAGTCCCCCCAGCGCAGCGACCAGGTAAATACTGCTTTAATATTGGTAACAAGATGCTACAAAATGGCGATATGTATTTTCTTATATTTGCTGAAACTCTTCCACCTTTAACAGATTTTCTAATATAATTTCTAGCCCATAAATCTATATGAGAATGAATATTTATATTGTCATTTTGTACGCTTTTCATCCAACCGTTAAATGTTAAAGCAGAGGATGTCAAATTAGTAGTTATATCTTCACCAACTAAATCTTGCATAACATTATTATATTTGTAGATACAAAAAGCTAAAGAAAGAATATCGTTAACTAAATATGGTCTCCATTCATTTTCTTTTTCTTTATAATTTTCATGTGTTATGTCTCCAATTTCATAATTTAATTTACACACATTCGTAGGAATTTTAAAATTCTCACACCATTTAGAAAGACTTGTTTTTACATGTTGATAACTACATTTCATTATAATAGTTTGAAGTGCTAATTTACCTGACGGTGAATCTTTTTTCATATTGTTTTTAAATCTAAGAGATTTTTGAATGTATCTACTAACACATTCAGTTGTATAAGGATTTTGTAATGAAGCAGTCAATATTCCTCTTGAAGTTTTAAGAGGCGGTTTAGATAATTTAAAATTAGCTTTTATCGGAAAATAGGAATCAAAACCTGATGAATTGTGAGCTATTAAAGTTACTCTAGAATAATTAAATTTTCCAAGAGTTTTAAAAAATTGATGGATCGGACATACGTCCTCTGGGTTTCCCCCGATCGAACATTCATCATCCTCAGTTCTCGTAAATATTTTCACACAATTTTGAAGTTTATTAAATTCTAATTCAGTTAAATTATTATACTCATTAATCTGTTTTTTAAGTTTTTTAATTTCATCTTCATCTTTTGATCGTTTAATTTTAATCATATCACTTAACAAACGTGTTTCTAATTCTTTCAATCTTTGTTTCGGTAAACAACATATAAATTTATTAAAATTAATAGCTCCTACAGCGTAAGGAATAGGATGAGCTGTTGAACAGTTAGGATCGGGAAAAGTTTCGAGATCCCAAATATATGTTGAACCATAGTCAATTTTTTTCTTTGTTATGATTTTATATGGACGCGTTGTTAGATTTTCATCAGTAACTGTTTTATATATGGGTTTGAAATTATTTTCAATTTCTCTAATAGCTTTTAATTTATGAGATTTATTAATTAAACAATAGTGACCAATTGTTGAACCTGCGTGAAAATAATTGTAATAAACATAATTATGAAACGTTTCAATTCCTCTAGGATTTAAATGACGATTGGCAGGACTATAATATTGAACACATTCTCCAAAATATTTATTGAATTGAGAAAATTTGCAGTTTGACATTACTCCTGTTCTAGATGTGGCTTTCTCTTTATATAAAAAATTATTAAACATTTCTTTCATCATTTCTCCTTGTTGTTCATTAAAACCTCGTAAAATATTATAACATTTAATAAAACAAAAATCTTCAGAAGGAATATAACAATATTCACCGAAATATTCTTTGATTCTATATTTCATATTAATCCCTGCCCCTCTATGCGATCTTTGTACTAACTTCATTCCAAAACCTTCATATTTAATATTACCTGTAAAAATCCATTCGTTAGCATCGGATTTCTCATCCAGATTCGAAAACCATGTTTCAAATGATTTTTTATTATAGAAGGTTACGTAAAAATTTTGAATTATATTTTCCTGATCTTTAATAACTTTTCCAAGTAAATTAATAATTTTACCATTTGCTAAAAGTTTCCGCATATCATTTACTACATTAATAAAAGATACATTTTCATATTTAATTTCATTTGGATTAAATAAATTACATAAATCATCACCAAGTTCATCCTTAATTCTATCATCAAAAAAGATATCAGTAATAGGGGTTTCTAATATTTCTTTTGTTCCGCGTTTCTGTTTTTTAGTATTACGTCTAATACTACGCCTAGTACGTTTCTGTTTTTTAATACGTTTACTGCGTTTACTATGTTTAATTTGTGCATCAAACTCAGCAATTTGTTTCTTGATTAATTCATCAATCCTAGACGTTTGTCCGAGAGACATTTCACGATTCATATTTTTTAAAAGAAAAAATGAATTTTACATAGAACCTCGGTTCCGTTTTTGCATATACACAGGAATATGTAATTGATGTAATGTTTCTAATTCATGTGCTGTTAAATGTTCTTTCTTAACCAACCACCATAAATTATTATACGCCAAAAATACTCGGAAACTTCTTAAACAAAGTGGAAAGTCTTTTGTTTTAACACACGGTTGAATACCATGTTTTGTTTTATAATCTGTAACGAGCGCTACGTATTTATGATGATAATAAAATCTAACTTCTTTCATCGAATTTACAGGATTTGTAGGATGACGATAATCTTTTAAAACTGGTACATGCTCTATCTTATAATCATTCAACATATTTTTTTTTTATTTTTATCAACAAAAAATTTATAAGAAAAAATTGTTCGGTCACTCCGTTCGGTCACTCCGTTCGATCACTCCTCAAAAATATTTTCTATAACTCTTTCATGAATTTTTTTATCAATATTAATTGTAATAAATCCATAATCTTTTGACCAAGCATTGTTACACGATTGTTTAAATTCATCTTTATTTCTTACACATAAATCTCTTAACAAATCACTTAAGTTTCTTGCATTTATTTCAAATAGTATAAATATATTTGCATTCTTTCTAATAACACTTCCGTCTAATGAAGACATACTTTGTGTTAAATAAAATACACTACAGTTATTATGTCTACCTCTTGTGAAATAATTTCTCTGAACTGACTGATTTCTATCATTAACACAATCATCAAAAATTACACAATGTTTCATTGTTTTATCTAGTTTACTAGGATCTTGCATATTACCACTATCATCTATTAGTTGTATCTTTATATGGTTATTTTTATTAGATTCTACTAACTGATTATTTTTTGCTGCTTCTTCACACCACGAACTTATTTCTTCTTCATCTTCAGATTTTTCATATTCTTTGAATAATGAAGCAATTGCTGTTTTTTTAAGATTATTTTCAAATCCATATTTTAAAAATTGATAGACGGGTTGTTCTGCCGTTGTTGTATAAATTATAAGATTGTTATAATCCAAAAAATTTGGAGTCGTTAAAATTTTAAATAATAGATATGTTTTTCCACATCCTGATCTTCCACAAATAACTGACAAAACTTTATTAGATAAATTTGGATGATGATTAAATTTAAGTTTTTTTTTATTTAATGGAGGTAGTTCACTCATTTTTTAATAAAAAAATTTATTTTTATTTTTTTTATTTTTTGTTTCTAAAGAAGAAGAAAATTAAACTTCTCTAGCTTCGCGTGGGAGTTTATACCTCTCGAACGGGAGTTTATACCTCCCGAACCAAAAGATCTATCATAATCTCTTCACCTCCAAAATTTATTTCTTGTCCTTTTTCATCAGTGATTCTAATGTTAATGTTGTTAATAGTTTTTCTTGTAATAGGAAAATATATTAATGTTTGTGGAAATACATTTAATCTATAACCAATGGGTACAGTAAAAGCTGGAAAACTGAATATTAAATTTGATAATTTACCATTTATATATCCTCCTTCAATAATGTCACAATGTACAACAATTGAATTTATTTCAGTTATTTTTGGAATCTTCTCACCTAAATGATAGCCTTGACTATAGGTTCGTTTATTAAATCCTAATAGCTTTGACAATGATCTATCATGATTAAAATCAACTTGATGATTTTCGTCTAAAGTAAGAGAAAATTTATTAACTGCCGGTTCAACTGCAAAATGTAATTGTTTCTTATCTTTAAATGGTATACCTAAATGTCTCTTAATTTCATTTGATAATGTTTCAACTTCGTAAGAACCAGGAAGAAAAGTTAGTATTTTCCATGTTTTTCCTTTATCAGTAGAATATCTAAATTGATCATTCACATCTTTGATAACGTTTTGAATAGTGTTAAATGTAGAGAAACTAGTCAATGCAATTTGATAATTTTTATTTTGTTCTAAATGTAGAATGGGTTCTAAATTACAAGTGTGTGATGAAGTAGTTGTTATAATTTTTAACGTCGTACTAAATTTTGATGAACCCAAAATCTCTGTCAATTTTTCTAAATGATCATTAATTTTGTCTAAATCTGCTGAACACATTTTTAAACTAAAAAAATTAAATAAATATTATAGATAAAAATCGTAGATAAAAATCATAGATAAAAATCATAGATAAAAATTAGAAACAACATATTTCAGCTACACTTTTATAATCCTTTTCATTTAGAATCTTCTTTTCTAACAGTCTTTTCAATATAGCATGAATTTCATTGAAACTAGAATTATGTCCTTCTTTTATTGCAGATATTAAAATATTTAATCTATTTAGTAATTCTTGTGGATCATCTGGTAAAAATACAGTTGTTTCAGTTTTCTGTTTTTCAGATAAACCTTTCCCTACTTTAACTCCCGTTGATAATAAATTTTCTAATTGTTTATAACGTCTAAGAGATTTTACTGCACCAACTCTGTCTAACATAGCTTTATATTTTATGAGATCTTCTACAGCATAATTATTTAAATCTGCTCCTCTTAAAAGATTAACAAAATTTCTATCTAAATTAAAAGGAGATTTATCTGGTGAAAAAATTAAACCTCGAAAAGGTTGTGGAAATATTTCTTTTTGTCCGAGATAAAATCTAGGTATTGTTTTTCCATCTATAAATGAAATAGAATGTTCAAATTGCATAGATTTTGGTAATTTCTTATTAATGTTTGATTCTAGTAATCCATAGTCATCTAATATAGTTTTGTGCTCTGGATCTGTTATATCAATTTGTTTATCATTATCTGTAAGTTCCTTTTCAAGAGTTTTAAATGGTTTCATAGTTTTTTCAAAATCAGTTTTTACTTGCTCGGTTTGCTGCATTTTTTCAAACATATCAGATTGAATACCAGCTTTTATCATTCTATGTTGAAGATGATTTTCTTTCATAATATTTCTTTGTTTTATTAACTCTTCTAATTGTTTTATTCTCTTAAAATTATCAGCTCTAATTTTATCCATTTTTAAAATATAATATTTGAATTTTGTGGTAACATTGGAATACAGCAAAAACATTTTACTGAACAAATTATTTTTTTATTGCTTTGTTGTTTGACATCTTTTCGTTTAAAATTTTCTCGTATTAAGTTTTGTTTAATAAAGTTTTGTCTAATAAAGTTTTTAGATCTTCTAAAAAAATTTTATCATTTTCTTCATTAAAAATTTTATCATCAATAAAAGTTTTACCATCACTAGAAATTTTACCATCCTTTTTATTTTTATCATTAACTTTTTCTGTCTGTGATTGAAATGATATTTGATTTACTTCATTAGCTATTTGATCAAATTTTTCAATCTCATCTAACGTAATAACATTATCATCACATACTCTCTGAAAGTAGTAATGTAGTTTATCATAGACTTCTTTAATATGTAAATGCTTAGTTTTTAATGATTTTCGTTTCTTTGATATTAAAGATTTATCTAACATTGTAACAAGTGAAGTTGCAAAAACACCCGTACCTGTTAAAGCTGTAGCAACTACTGGAATTACTAAAACACCTGAAGATATAACAATTGTCAAAGCACCTAAACTTATTGTTAAGAATATGCCAATTCCTTGTGTTACATTCTTAACTTTAGACCATCTCTTTCTTAATTTTTTATAATGCTCTAATCTTAATAATAATTGAGATTCCTTACCTTTCATATAACGTACTCTATCTTTGTGTTTTTCTTTATTCATTTTTTCAATGTTAATCTTTTCAATGTCCATTAAAGTAGAACTACGTTCATATGATAACGAAGGATATATTCTTGAGGTTCCTTCCACTTTTGTTTCATCCACTTTTGTTTCTTCCATTTTTAAATGAATATTTTGAATAAATATTTTGAATAAATATTTTGAATACAATCTTCTAGTATATTGAGACTACGTGATATTTTGAGACAACTTAAATTTTCGTCTGCCTAAATTTTCAAAATTCTTAGACCACGTGATATTTTGAGACAACTTAAATTTTCGCCCTTCGGCCACGTGAAATTTGAAATCTACCTAAATTTTTGAAATTTTGATTTTTTTGAAAATTTTGAAAACCCCCGCAAAAGTGTGACATCCGGCGCAAGCGAAGCGAAGCAAAGCGAAGCGAAGCGTCGCGCCGGATGTCACACTATAAACTACTTGTCTTAATACCATTCCAAGTTAACACTTCATTTCAGTCTAAGAATTTGTATTCTTGATCTCTATGATGAGAGACGCCTTTCAATTCATAATGGTGTCAACGGTGTCATTTCAAATATATCTGATGTCATAGATACCCGTTTCAGCTTTAGCAATTTTTGCAATTCAAATTGTCTTCATGCAAATTCAATGTCACTTTCTGGATAGATGAGAATAGATATAGAGGGTGGCCCAGATATAGCTTGCTATTTTCAAATGCATTTAGTTCGTGTTATGTTTTACCCATTACATTATACGAGATGTCATTTTAAAGCCGAAGATTTATGCATCTTTTTAAAGCCGAATTTTTGCATTTCAAATTGGCTTCATGCAAACTCGCTGTCGCTTGATGTATAGATAAGAATTTTGAGTTTTAAGATGATTTGCAACTTCTGTAGTTTGCCTGCTGAGGACAAATGGTGGAGTAATTATTTTAGTTGATACTCAGATACTTTTTACCTCGTTATGATGTCTAATATTGTTCTAAACATGCTATTTAAAAAATACAAAATTTAAGAAAAATGATTGTTCGAATTTTAAAATGCTATTTATAGTAGCAACATTAACTTGGAATAAAAAGCTGATACCATCATCGGATAAAGCTTACCCGAAACAAGTATACCTTACAACGTTGTGCTATATGAGATACTGTTTCAGAAGATCATAGAGCGGATTTATTCCCCCTAATACTTCATACCGACAAGAAAGAGCCTGAGGTAAACAGGGTTAAAGCTGTTTGGGTTGGAAAGTAAAGTCCTTAATTTGTACTCATTCCAGTTCTCGTTTAATGAGTTGCATAGGACTAGCAATCCGTTATATCCCATATGCACATCCATAAGCACTTCTATAGCAATTAAACTGGATCAGTAAAATTGTGTTCACATTGAAAGAAAATAATTTGAGAAAATATGCCGTGCATCATTTTATGCAGTTCATGCTGTCTGCTGCAGATATATAGGAATCCACTTTGGAGCGAAGGCCTATGGTGTGGAAGCACGCGACGCCACTGGATAGGAGCACCATGTTACAGTGAATGCCATAGTATCCATATTTGAGAGAAGCCGAAAAACCGTGATGATCGGTAAAGTTTGTCTATTCAGTCAAGGCCTTTCGACCGGCACAGCCAGCCATCGTCAGGCGAATGAGACATTCATGTCACAAATCAGAGCACAAATCACACAGTCAATGAAATGCAGCATAGATATTGGACTAACAATATGAAGTATTGAGTTAAGTGCTACTACTGATATGCTAGGAAAGTAATGAGTAAGAAAAAGAAAAAAAAGAAAAAGTTAAGAAAACCACAAGTCACTGAGGTTGTGGCTTAGTGCGGTTAGATGAGGCAAACTTCTTAGAATACCAGGCCTCCTTCACAATCCTCTTTCTCCAGCTCGTGTCTCTGTCAATTATCTTCATGCCACTGAAATTTATCTTTTGTGAAGAGTCGATACACAGTTGGATTCCGATACACACTGAAACCCAGACCTACTGACCGTCTATGAATGCAGACGTCCATAAAAGGTAGAATGCCATTTTCTTCCATTTCCATTGTGAAATGAATGTTATCGCTCACATTGTTTAAAAGTTCCAAAAGAGCTGATAGGTCGTCCAAGGGGTACTTCCAATGAATCAAAATGACGTCCACGTAACGGAGCCAATGTGAGTGATAACATTCATTTCACAATGGAAATGGAAGGTGAATCTTTTCGTTGGATGCTCGATGGGTAAACATGCCAAAAAAGTCAAAACAGCTATTTTAAAATGTTTTGTATCCCCTTGCAATCGAAGATGTCCTACCATGCAGCTTTTTTTGCGCTTACTCCCTAAGAATATCAGAGTCACTTTTTAATGACATTCTGTGATCCGATTGTTGCGCATGTTCTTCATCAGATATTTCGGATGAAAGAGAAGGTTAATCAAACGTCAGTCGGATGCCTAATTTTCCAAGATGAACTCGGATCATAAGGAAAATTTTCACATAATGATGTTTATCATTTCCGAGTTGTGGCATGGCAATCACATTCAAAGCTTTCGCTCGTCCCCACATTCCGAAATAACTTTTATCAAAGCTATAAGTTGAATATAAAAAATCAGCCTTCAAGGTAAGAAAGCAGGCATCAGTCTTGCTGCTGAAGACGTTTGTCCAATGAAGTGACTTATTGTTAGAGCAAGGATTGCTCGGGCAGGCTTGATCGTCTTCGGAATACCTCTATGGCAATACCCGATCAGATCGCCTCCGCGCAAACGTATTGAATGTCTGACATATGTCTCGTCGAGTATGATTACCCAATCCCTTTGTATGTCATGCAACTCAGGGGGAGATGTTAGCGTCTCACGAACGTCATCGGCAGACCCAAACCCAGAGACAACTTTTTTCAAAGTATCGGGATGCGGAAGATGTAGGTATTGTCTTAATGTTTGAATACCTTGCACGATAGCAAGAAATAACTGAGTTGCAATCGTCGTAGTAGAAGAATATCGTTTAGTATTGAATGACAAATTTGATAACTGTCAATTAGGAACTGTATTTGATCAATTTTGGAGGTTCTTATGTTGAAGGACAATATGCTTAGTTTTGTCGCTACACGAGGTGACATGACTTTTGCGTGATTAATAATTGCTTCGAGATGAGACCATCTTTAAAGATGTTGCTGGAATCCGAGAAAATCACGAATATTCACAAGATCTCCGCATGATTTCATTTCAACTGTATAAAGTCATCATTAACCAGTCGAAGCATTTGGATGCATTCGTCGGATAATTTGATAAACAGCTCATCATTAAAAAAGCAGATGGCTTTAATCATGCCGATGAATCAATCCCTTAATGCCATCTCGCTTTTCGAAAGAATCGAGCTGGTCTGCAGTGGATACTGCTACTTCTAATGAGAATTTTTTGTTCATGGATTTCACGTGATTTGTTATACGTTAGTCCTTATTACAACTGAATACACTTGGTGGATCATTTAGTCTTAAAAATCGTGCCTTTCTTGTCATGGAAATTCCTCTCGACGGCCAACGTTTCCAGCAAAACGAATACTTTTGTTATTGTGACAGCATTAAGAGCATAATCAATGCAACGTTTTCCATGAAGCGTTTTTCCTGGTACGTAGTATACTGAGATATAGAGAATGCCATTCAATTTATAATTATTTTTGCTCCTGTGAACACTGCATTTATTCATTATCAGGAATGAATGAAGTAACTGTGACCAGGGACTACTAAAAATAGATGATGGCCGGGACGATCAACTCGGTAAGTGTGTGGAAGAGCTGGAGGCCTGCTGAGTCACTCATAAACAATAAAATCACGCGACACAGTAGCACTTGTTCTCGAATAGCCAAGTCGATGCAGCGGAAACACTTTCTCTGAGTTTCTCCGAAGAACTGCACAACACCCGAGCGAGTGTTGGTGTTTTTACTCTTCCAATATTAGCTTCACCGACATCCTTATCTTCGAATATTAGCCGAATATCATCCTACTACGATGCCTCGAAAGTGTAGTGTCGGTGGCTGCAAATCCAACTATTCATCGACTTCGGAAAGGTACTCTATCTATAGATTCCCTACAAACTCAATCGAACTAGACAGGTGGCTGTCAGTTTTACCTAATGTAATCGCTAAAGACAGTATAACAAAGAATATGGGCGTTTGTCGCCGTCATTGGCCTCAAGACATTCCTATGAAAAAGATATTTGGTCGTGATGTGCCTGACTGTCCTCCATCAGTGTTCGTTGATTGTCCACCTTCCTTTTCACGTCAGACTGCAAATATTGTGGAGAGAAATGTCAATAGCAGAAGAGTAACATCATCCAGTCGTGCTGGAGTGGATCAACTTGACTCTTCAGATTTTAGATGAAATTCCTACTGATTTTATCGCATTTAGCAATGAAATATATCAGCGAGAATTCATCGAATCGAACTGTGTTGCTGTGAAAAGTGATCATTTGATCCGCCTTCTTTTCTTTGATGATTCACCATCGATTATAAGATCATCACATCATCTGACTACTCTTGTCGCAAAGAAGAGGAATACAGGTGTGCGATTGAGTGTTCTACAGGATTTACTTGGATTTCAGTACAAACTACAAAAGTGGTCTCAACTAGGCAATTATAGTACGAGTGAGAAATTATTCGCCAAAGGAATTCGCTGAGGAAATGGAAGCTGTTGTTCGAATGATCACAGAGACTATTACATTGCTGGATTTAGACCACTCGAAATATGAATTCATTTGGAACAGTTAATCTTGTCAGCAAAATCTTCAGACGGTCGTCGGTATTCATCTAACACTATGCATATTGCCCTCAATTTTTATTTAGCAAGTCCAGCTCCGTACATCAAATTGCGACGGCTGCTTTGTCTTCCAAGCTTCAATACATTGACTAAGAATTTGGAGAGAGTATCTGGCATTGACACTGAATCTTACTCGGAGAGAATAGCTCATGTTGTATTTGATAGACTTGAACAGTTACAAAGAAAGTGAATTTTACTTTTCGACGAGGTGTTTGTACAGCCGGAAGAAAAAAGAAAAAATTAGCGTCATAGTACGATGGGATACATGTTACAAATTGCATGAAAATTGTAAAGATGAAAATTGCCACACTTGTCAGTAAATTTATTCCAAAAATAAGAAGTCATGACGTTTCGGATGATGCTACAACCGAAAGAACCAGTGGAAAGAACCAGTCTGCAAAAGAACACCAACTATAGAACATGAACGCTATTTACAAGTCTGTTTGCGGTAATAACATCATGTTGATAAAAACCATCATTAAGATTCAATACATTAGGTTGATTGAACTTAATAAAAGCAGATTCTAAAACTCTTCTGACTGTTGGGTTACTACAATAAGACAACATTTTACGATTATCAAAATCAATTAAATGTCCGGTATTGTGCGAATGGTGGGCAAGGGCGTTATTCATGTCAAAATTTACAACTGCTTTTCTATGTTCTTTAAAACGTGTGGTAAAAGATCTGCCAGTCTATCCTATATAAAATTTATCACAATTTTTACAAGGGATGCTATAGATGCCGCACTCAGTTTTTTACATTTGTTATTTAAAGAGGAACGAATCGTGTTAGGAAACTTAAAAACAAGTTTGTGATTAGATGAATGAGTGAAACGATGATTTCTAGAAATATCAAGAGACGAAACAAAAGGAACAGATAAAAACTTAAAAGAATCATTACGATCGACAGGTCTGGAAGAAAAGAAAGTGGACTTAGCTTTGGTAAGAGATTTACATAAACGTCGTGATTTCTTATTTTTGGAATAAATTTATTGACAAGTGCGGTAATTTTCATCTTTACATTTGACCCCGAAGTGCATTTTCGAATTATCGAACATACATGGAAATTGATTTGATGAAAATTGTTCTTAATTGCTCTCACAGTTAAGCTTATCATGAGTATTGAATCATGTAGTAGACTAGTTTATTAACAATGTTGGCAAGGCTACTTAATGCAATATGCTACGTGCATTGCAGCCCCGTGGAGACATAAGAGCTTTCATTGGTAGGGCCTATGTAATATAGTTTAAATCTAAATCATGCTGAAAAATAGATATTTCAAGTTGTTAGTCAACGTATTGTAAGCAGTAAAAACCGGCTTCCAGCTCGATTATACACATCGCGAGTTTACCGTCCCAACTCTTATCTATTTTTAGTAGTCCCTGCTGTGACCCTGCTTTGACAATGCAAGATAAATTCCAAAACTGTTTATCTTTAGCATGCATAAGCAAGTAGAATTTGAATTATCCTATCTCTGCAACAGGCCTTCGAAGCTCATCATCCACAGAAAGCATCATTCTGCCTCCTCTACAATTATAAATATTTAGACCTTCTTGCTTATAGATATCTATTGTTCATTATGGAATTGATGGCTATACCGCGAAATCTATGAATGAACTACAGAATTTGCGATCATTGATTAAACATTTCTGTATAAAGCGTTTTCGCTGAGTACTTCTCACAATCAATCTTTTTCAAACAATTTTCTATTCAGTTCAAAAATTTTGGACTTTAGCGTTTTGTTTTCATTCTTTAGTTTTACAAGTTCGCTGCTTACTTTTTTGAGAAGGAGTGTCTGTTTTACTTCATCATGAATAGTTAGTTCTAGCGCTCGAGGAACATCACAAATTTCGATGGAAGAGGTTCGTCTGACTTTTATTGTTGGCTGGTAATATATGGGATCTTCTGGAAATATTGTGGAATGGCATTCGTGAATAATTTTCTTAGAGATGCATGTTGGGAATGAACCATTTCTCCTTAAAATGTGCGACAAACTGCAAAGTGTTGTTCGTCTTTGCAGGCGAAAAATCTCTCCTTTTGACGGTTTCGATCCACTTGGTTATTAAAAATATCGTCGCTAGGAAATCGATGGAATGATAATTTGAAGTCTCTTGATGTGGATCTACATCCAAATGCACAACAGCTCTCGATCTGTGATTCAAAATGTCTGTTAGGCGGTAATGTAATGTCAATGTCGTTTATACCGTCTGTCGATATTTTGATTTGTATGGGATTGATAACATTGACTGAATGCATAGAACTCTACATTAGCAGTCTATTCTACTATATTGTCTCTGAGCTAATCCAGGGACTGCATCGATATCGTAGTAGCTTCTGACTAATCATAACTTGTTAACAGACTTCTATGATTTTCACACAGGAGCTTGCACAGGAAAAGTTAATTGCAGGAGGAAAAGTTAGCTTTGTGACCCCGTGGGACTGAAAAGTTGATTTTCCTCCCGTTTGCATGGGAGAGATATCTTCTCCCTCCCATAATTAATGAAAATAATACTGTCTTTTGAACAGGTGAATGTCTTGCAACTGCTTAGAATAATTTACAATTCTAGATAAACCAGAGAAAGACCCTCTCCCTCTCGGAGACCACTTCTTTTCATGGGCGTGTTTAATAAGTTGATCAGCGCTGTAGACGAGTGGAATATTAGGTGACTTCAAATGTCAGTCAAATCATCTTAAATAAATTTAATTAAATACAATGGTTTGACAACAAACCTTTCATCTGCTCAATGCACAACTTTTAATCAACAATAATTTTTGAAAGCAAACCACCACGCCTGTGTTGCTTGTGTAAAGCAGTAAGACTAATTTTCTTTTGGTTTATGCAGTGATTTAATTTGAGAGTATTGTGAAGTCCGATTCAAATACATCACATTTTGAAAGGAAAAGCATTTCCATGATGTGCAAGTATAATGTGCAGCATTATACAAATGTATGCTAGCAAACTCACTATAACATGTGTATGCTTTTAATCCGCTTTGTGGCCTACGTCCACACCGCCAACAACTAACTGATTACAAAAGAGACTTGTATTAAGTTTGCTGTACAAACAATCATAAAGCTTTTACACAACTATGGCATTTATATGCAACGCGTAGTCACGGCAGATAAGTTGTTACCAGACAATGTGACCGTCTGCGCACGTGTTTGCCTAAGTCATTTAACTAGGCATTTAGCAAGTTCTAAATTGAAATGTAGATATGAATAGAATAAGATCAACGAAAAAATCAAATTGATGACCGTTGAGTTCTGCAAGACTGTTAGAATTGTTTTTTATGCAAAAGTAGAGTGACGAATGCTTTTCACCGCAAAGCTATCCCAACACTTAAGAAAAGTCGTAGTGGTGAGCCGGACAAAAGCCGCACAGTTTCGTTGCAGCATCTTTTATTCCCAGATGTTCTATTTTGCATAATCTAGTAGAAATATGCTAATTAATGTACTTACTATAGCTACTGTGCATGTATTCTGTAAACTGTAGAAGCTCTGCATTTTTCATCTGTCTATTCTGCAATGCATGATTTCCATTTCAAATAAATAAGCGCATACTACTAATACTGATTCAATTGTGATTGTATCACCATTGAAGAAGGCCGACGGCCGAAATATATATGTTGCCTATTTACATCGCTAGCGCCATTTTCATCGGATCGGGACAGAGTGCGGCATGCGCCGACCTCCTCAAGGTTGAGGTTTTCTCTTACCTACACCTACTACTGACCATTCACTTGCACACTACAGCAGAAGTCTGACAGGCGAAATATCTGTTGTTTTGGTTTTGCGGGCTCAATCTGGGAAAATGAATAGAACGCATAGCGTGTCAGCAGTTTCAGGAAAGGTCATAGAATTTCATGAAAACCAGCAGTTGTGGCATGCTTCTCGCTTACGATGAAACGCGCACACTGTAAATCGCTCAATACCAATCACATACGAAGGATGCATACCAAAATATTTTTTGGTATATTTCTGTATTGTCTTGGTATATATGTGTATCCATTTCCTATGTTATTTGAAATGTGGTATGCTTTACATACTAAAGCCATACCAGTACAATGTTCAAAGAAATCATCAATCATGCCCAAAGCATGTTGATTTAAGGCCTTTTGTCAATAAAGATTACACTAATGTTACTACTGTTCTGTAAGTAGTGAGATAATGACATTCAAGAGTCATACTTTCAATACTGAATTCGATTTTAATGCACTTAACTCTTTAGGCATTTCATGAATAATCAATAAGTATTCAACCATCAGCAATTATGCATTACGTAATTTTGAAATTAAGCATATTATCAATCCGAAATAAAAACACATTATAATTCATGAACACAAAAATAGTTATATTTGAGATATATAAGTCAACATGATTGCACGAAAGGTATCGAAAGAATGAATTAATATTTATCCACTTGGTTCATTAAGTAGAGCAAACTAAACGTCTTGTTATTGTTGCTAGACAATTAGCAACAACGACAATCTCATGGAGCATAGACTTCTCAATAAATCTAGGCTAGTTAAATATCACTCTATCAAACAAAAAATATTCACAACTAGTGTTACAGGTTGAATGATGTCCATAGTGTATAATGTAAAAAGAATAGGCCCTACTGCTGCCCCTTGTGGGACTCCACTGCTTACAGAGAGTGTAGATGAGTTGGTATTGCGATACTTGTAAAATTGATGACGTCTTCTCAAAAATGACTCAAACCACGCTAACGCCGATTCAGACACCGGAAAGGAAACGTAGAGCCGATCGAGGAGACTATCATGATCAACATGCTCAAACGCCGAGGAAATGTCAAGGTCAGAGAAAAGTGTGACTTCACCAGCGTCCATGGATGAAAGGATGCAGTTTTGAAGAAGTTACAACGGAATCGACTGATCATGACAGTAATGCTGAATGAATGATGACATTTTTCTGATTCTCAGTCTCATGACAGGCTTGGAGAGGTGATGTTTGTTAAATTAGCAATTCGATGCGTGATCATATCACAGGCAATCTGCAACTGGCAGAGAAAAATCACATAATCAAAGACCATGATTTCATTAAAATTTATCATCATTATCATGCATTTATCATTTTTGTACATACGCATGTCTCATCATATCTTCATTCTTTAGTTTTATTGTTTGCAATTACCTTGTGTCAAAGCTGTCGGTACATGTAATGATAGAGATATCATTTGTTGACAACTATAGATTTCATGTCACTCCTTTAACACTGTAAATGCATGGCCAGTCATTCTTTTCAAGCACCCGAGGAAGGTTGTGGACCGAAAGCTCATGCGACTATAATCAATTTTTCGAGCCCACCAAAGTGTGTTTTTTGCGCTATTTTTCCCTACCCAGTAATGCTTCTATGAATAAATTTCCCAATAATAAACCATCAGAGTATCGAGTAGAATTAAATCGTCCATTTCTTCTAGAAGGTCAATGGGAAGTAGGTGTTTCCAGCATTTGTTGTGATAATAATATTCAGAATGTGAATGAATTGGAAGAAATTGTATTGACTCCTCGCACCCATGATGGAATAACGATGAATAATGCATTCAAGTTTCCATGCAATTTAACATCAGATGGAAAGTAGAATTATGAATGAAATCAGTCAGAATCAGATTATTATGGATCATCAGATTAAGATAAAATCATTAAGGCATTCAATAGTGGCAATGCAATGGGTCAGAAAGTTTATGAGTTTACTATCTATGAGGGGCACGGGAAACATTTCTATCTTTTTCACTCTTTCACTAAAGGTCTTACATTGAGGTTGGATAATGAATTCTATCCACATCTCGGTTTTTGACACAGTCTGCATCTTACATCAATGGCTATTGCAAATGTTACAAAAGTTTATTGAAACCGAATAAACAAATATCATTATTAATTTAAAATTTGATGAACATGTTGTAGAATGTGAAGAACGTATCATCTTGAAAAAGCGTGGTGTCAAGCCTTTGTCACTTATTGAGTTAGTAAAACGATGGAATGAGACTGTGGGTAAGACGTATGGAGAGAAAGGCATGGCTCGGAAGGATAAGCTGGTTATTTAGAAATATAATGACAAACTCATAGTTTATTTCTCTCCAACCTTACGTCATTTTGTAAGACATGTATCGCCTATTATTGGAAGCGGTATGGTTTATACTTCTCATGAATATCACACTAAAGCTGATTCAGTTAATGATGAATGGTGCGTCGACATCTATGGTGATCGCATCAAAAAAATTTACCAATCTTATCAAGAAACTAAAATTAGTATCAATACAATGCAGCGTCTATACAATACAGTTGAAAACTTTATTCGTGTAGAAAAACCACATATGCAACATAAGTTGAAGCAGGTGTTGAAAAGTAAATGTGATGCAAAGACACATCAAATTTCGTTTTCAATTAAAAAAAACAAAGTGCTGCTCTGAAGCTGGCTGATGGCATTCAATATCAATTGAGTAAAAATTTAAAAAGACTCTTTGGTTTGTCATTGCTACAACACATGTTTGCTACTTCATACACGATTGGAGTAGGAATACCAATGACACTTGATAAACATGAACAACATCTCTACATTCAAGCTGATCTGAATTCACCTATTTCTATTGGTGAGAAAAAAGAATACATTTTACATGATTTCATTCATGATAAAGACGCTTCCTATGGGATTGCTAAAAATATGCTCCAACCTATTTTCTACCATCCTGTCATCAAACAAACTATCCCGTCTATTTCTCTCAAAACTAAAAGTGGTTTGTTTACATGAGTGCATCCATGTGAAAGATACTAAATCCCTCATAACTTTTGTGTTTCGGAAAACAAAGTAAAGTCATTGTAAAATTTCATAGAAATAAAAAGATATGTATGAAAAAGTGTTTTGACAGAGTGTGGAAGTCTTTTCACAGATATAGTGGGAATGAAATGACTGTATGCATATAGTCACAGGGAAGTGCGATCTAACGCGATACATAAAGCAAATTATAAATAAAGCATTCTTTTGGGTGGTAATATCTTTGTGTCAGCATGTCCATTTGGATCCAGCACCTCTTGTCTTCCCACGCTGAAAGTGCTCGCTTCTTAAATGTATGAGTTTTTACCTCATGTGTCTATGATTTTAAGATGTTCATGTTGACAAACGCTATGTTCATATTTATGTAGGCCATCTTATAGACCCTATGTTTCATATATATTTACAACAATCGATTTAGATATGCCTTTTGCGCGCTTAATACTGTCACTGGAGTCTTTTGGTTTCATAGAATACATTTTAGGACGAAGAAGAATCATTTCCCTTAATTTCCTTTACTGCCATTTCATCTTTAAAGAATGCTAACTTTGCTTTATTTTAGTGGAGTATAGTGGGTGATCTGAGGATAATTTGACGTTTCAAAATAGTTTTCTAAAGATTTTCCTATTTCATTGAAATTTAACTCTTTCTGAGCAGCGATACTTAAAAAGAAACTGTCGGTATCACTGCCCGGCAAACGCACGTCTTTAATTGGAGGGCATGTTTCTAATATTCTATAGAAGAGTTGATGCATTTCAAGCTTGGAATAATCTAATACAACTTGTCCAATGTAGATGGGCTTGCACAACTCTACTTCTGATTTTATCATTTTAACACCAACCAACTCATCATCTATAATATCTCTAACAATAAATTGATGTCGCTAACTTTTGAAATTTATCATTATGATTCAGAAGTTTATAGTTTATACGTTTTCTAACGTCCTCCATCGTCGTACCAAAAAGACTATTATTCTTACATTTATAGGAAATCCTTTTCAAAACTATTTTAGGCTAGTGCACGTTTCTGGCTGTTACTATCAATATAAGGTTTCAGAAAGGCTTTCTGTCTAAATTTGATAATCTGGTGAACTGTCTTTAAAATCATGCCATTTCTAAATAAAATTTTGAGATAGACAAGTGGACTAGATAATTTTCTTTATCAAATTGAGTAAGCAAGAGTTTACGGCAAGGCTTATACTTAGGCTGTCCGCTCCCTTCTAAATCTTTATGAAATTGCATCATAAAGTCCGAAAACATATCTTCAGTCACTTCGCCTGATTCGGGTGCAAGTGGAAAATCCACAGTTTTATTTTAATACTATTTGGATAGACAAGATCTGTCTCAAAATAATATCCCCATTCACCATTATCTCAACGATATATATTATCTTTTGACCAGAAGGGGCGCACACAACGGCCACATATGAGATACTCTCCTCTCCTAGATCTTAAGTGGGAATATAGTCGAGTCACTCTAGGAATACCACAGTAACGCCAATTTTCACTATTATTTTGATATACTAGCAGGAGATTGACTACCCGATCATAAGTTGATGAATGGTTGTTGTAGCGCACACCCTTAAGCCCCTCTTGCCAGATGTGAACAACTATTTTAATTTCATTTAATTTTTCTAATTTCTCCATATCTTTAAACTTCATGTCTTCGATATTGCAGTCATCAAACTTCAATTCATTCTCCCATTCATGATATTTGCTTCTACGGCATACTAAAAACTGCATACTTAAAACACTGTGATTCACAATCAACAAAAATGACTGCATTCGTAGCTCTTAACGTTTGTGGAAGATTGAAAGAGCTTCGACCACGGAAATTTTCTAATAGAGCAATTTTAAACTTGGCAGATTCTATGCCATCAAAAGTAGACCACTATCGCGCTCGTTAAATTTATCAATATTTGATCCTAGTCCTTGGATGTGAAAATTTAATCAAGCTTCTTTATCGACTACCTCTATAGCAGGAGAGGAGGGTATGTAAAACTCCAACCTCTGTACTATTTCACAAGTATGATAGTCAACTTAAACATATCTTATTTTATGTAGATGAGCGCTTTTATTCTAAACTGCTCTAAATTATGAAGGAGTGCATCTATCAATGTTGAATTTTGATGGTACCACTCCGGAAAATCAGCAATAGTTTCTGAGGATTCCATATGGTAATTTCTCACTACATTATTTAGCTATACTTCAGTTAGTCGAATAGAGAAGGTGCTGTTGCTAAAACTGTCATTTGTGTGCGTGTGGTGAAGTCTATGTGAAGATAATTCGAAACCTGTTTCAAAAGATTGGAACCAAAAGTCGCAAGTAAAGGAGACATGTTGAACATGGGTTGAACATCCTTACCTCGGGAGATTGATGATGGTTTGGGTTGACACACACGTTGTCTGATCTGTCGGGTGAGATCGCGCTTCCTCGTAAAGGTGTTCCCACAATCAGCACATGTTTTGGATGCTTCCCGCGACTGTACACTTCAGTTGGAACTGTAATCATCTAGAGGAGAAATCATATTCTATCATCTCTATTGAATGAAGTCATAGTCTATTTGTACAACCTTCCTTCACTCAACAGTTGTAGAGCTTCCTCCAGAAGGGAGCGCTTTGATGATGAAGTAAATGCCTGAAAAAAATGAGAAAAATGCTATTAACCTAACGTTTAAGGGAGATGAGTGATGAAATCTTTAACTTACCATTTCAACGAAGTTAAGCCAAAATCTGATACTTTGATAGTCAGAATGTAGTAATTGACTCAAGCTAAAGTAGGATGCGTTAGCAACGTTAGATTATATTTGAGTGGAGAGAAGAGGCCACTTGATATTAGTACATCTGAAATATCGAATGAAATTTAGTCTATTCCCCTTTATATACTCCCATACTCACCAATCATTGGCTACTCATTTTGATTGGTTGCTTGCTTATACTCAAGCACTAAAAAATCAAGTTTATGGCATACATTTCAAAGTCATGGATTCGCCAACAACTATCTCGCATGAATCACTAGTGAACTTTGATGCTGTCTGTATCAAGCATGCCAACTTACCCTCCCGCTCCGAAAAAGGCAAAGGTGGAGAAGCAGAGAAGGCTGGATGATATTACCATCTCTAACGGAGCAAGAGAAATCGGAAATGATATGTGTTCGATGCTTTACATATGCTTTACAATCAGGAAGATGTGAAAAAGGAAACTGACATTGACCTTCTCCATGATATACGGAGATGGTACAGTCCATCATCCCAACCCCGGAATGAAGTGGAATGGAACTACATCTATGGTGTGTTGGCCGAGCAGAAGAACGATTCAGGCAGTTTAAATGCAACTGCAGTGGTTGTGAAAATTTATGGGACAATGTGACTTCCGAGGATCTTTTGAATTATTTGTAAATTTCTTAATAAATGTTTTTTTGCTTCATCTGTCTGTTTTCACTTATTTCTGGGTAATGTAGCATACATCATAGTGAAAATCTAAATTCTTCAACTATATTGGAATGGTTCTGATTGGCTGTTGAGGAATTCATTGTTGAAAAACATAAAAGTTAGAAAATTGAAACACTTCGCATTTTTCTCTATCTCATGATGGAAGGTACATCTCCCGCCTTAGAAATCTTCAATAAAATCCTTGAACTGGTCGACGAGTGGGATGAAGGCTGTGATCAGAAGGAGATTTGCAAGAAAGGCAAGATTGTGCAAGTTGTGTGGAGTAATGGTGATTTTACACCAAAAACAACGCGCATAAGAAGAGCACCAGATGCCCCTAAGGGAGTGAAACACTACAAAATTTACAACAAGTTGGAAGTAATCCCACTGAACTTGTCTGGACTATAAAGTATATGTGCTTTAATTGTAAATAAACCGACATACTACATGTCTTTGTTTTCCAATGTATTCATCTAGGAATGGAAATAAATGGAAGAATTTAGATATGGGGTTGGTTATCACATTTATTATCGGTCTACTTTTCTATCAAAATAGATCGTACCATTAGAGAAGATAGAAAGTGATTTTGTATACGTGTGGCGTAAGAGTGACATCCCATTTCATCCCTTCATCATTAAAGCCTCAATGATAGAGGCAGTTCTTAAAAGAACTCATGGCTCATTCTCAGATAATGTTGGCAATGGAAAATTTTAAAAGTAACCTGTGGCAGATAGCTAAGACTCAACCGATTGGCGTTCAAAATGCTACGTTGAGAACTGTGTCAAATGCCCAACATGAATTGCCCCAGAGGTTTCGGTCCAAAATATGACACACTCCTTGCCACACTTATCACTACGATATCATCCGCTGTCTCAAGAGAGATCGCCCAACAGCAGGAAGAATTATACCGAAATTCTCCTTAACATGCAACGTTTAAGTTGACTGATAGCAGATAAAACTTTGTAATTCTATTTTTTACATCTATGATAGATTCAGTCAGACCGAAGTCTGTCCAGGGCAAACCACGTGGAGGTACTATCATATTTTTTACACCATGGTAGTCTTTAAAAAGACCGTTCACGTCGCATCTGAAAAATAGAAGGAAAATAGATGAAATCATATTCAAGTGATAGAGATGGATATTAACTTATCATAAATTAACTTAATCGTTTCGTTGAACCGACGATGGTGGTGGATGACGAAGATACTTTTCTGGTAGCTTCCGCTTCGGTGGCGCAGTTCCTTGATTTCACCATCATGTTTTATTGACAGATGAAGGCTCCATCATAGCACTCGAACATGTTGTTCAAGTTATCACTCTCAAGTATGACGCTGTCCACAATTCTGCTCTTGATGACGGGAATGTGGAGCGTTGTTCGTTTCTCCTCTTTTCTCTGGCTCTCAGTCAGGCTGATCTTGAGTTGCTCAAGTTTTAATTTAAGCATTTCTTCTTGAGCTCTTAATGTCTTGATGCATGTTGCCTGTTCAGTGAATCGCGGAAAGGTTCCAAATTTAAAACCTGCGTCTTCAGGGCCCGAATTTCAACTACCTGGCCCTTAAGGTGAAAATGCTCGTCCCAAAGAGCCGCACATTCGTTCTTGTACCGAGTCAGTTCGTCCTTTAGTTTGCAAATTGCATACTCCTGACTCACTTTTGCGACCTGGTCATCTTTGTTCCAGGTCGCTGTCTGCTGCATGATCTCTCTCTTTATAGGGGAAGACTGCTTTATGGGGTTTCCAACCTCATCCGTTTTCGTGTTAACCACGACCTCCTCAGAATCGGAGTCATCTGAGATTTCTGATTCACTTAGTTCTGCTGTCAACGAGGTAGTGGGTGGAGCAGCAGGGGACAAAATGGTTGCAATTACATCTTGCAGTGCTGCGTCTAGATCGACAGATGCTTGGTCGAAATAGGGCGCGATCAATTAGCCGATGTCCGATGTTGTGTAGTTGGCGACCTTTTTAACCGGACATTCGGCGTGAGCAATGTAAAATGCCTCATGTTCCTTGCCTTTCAAAAGCATCTGGCAGGCGTTACAGGCTGATATCACGCCTCTTTCGTCGTGAAAGTGAGGAGTATTTTTATATTTATTTATGAGGCGTTTAAATTCGCCGCCTCTCTTGATCTCTCCACAAGAGCACCTCTTCAATAAGAATTTGGAATTTCCTCCCTATATCTGTAGAAGGAAGAAATGAAATATATTTTGAAATTCAACTAGTATGTCATTCAATACTTGAGGATAGGCAAGTTAGGCTGATGAATCCGTTACAGGCATTACTCAGAAGGGATCTTATCCCAACTCCAAGGCCTCGGCCCGCGAATCCAACCTCGACCTACCTCTGGCAGTCTGTCAACTTAATGATATTTCTCATTCGGTTCTCAGCTTATATAGCTCTTGTTCATCAGCTGATGTGGCCTTTGTTCTCTTTCCCAAACTTTAGACGCTTCTATCTCCGGTTCTAGTGGTCGGATTGGCTTCCAATTACAAAATCATGTTTTCTCGCTCTCACCTTTAATTTGAGACCTTACTCAACTTGATCTTAACTCAGTCGCTTTTTCAGAATAGCCAAAATCGTGTAAAAATGCATGAAAATCGGTTTTGAGCAAGCTCTCATTTGGAAACGAAGCCTTCCACAGGTCTGAAAATAAAGGATCCTAGAGAACAAGGTGCACTGCTTCCACTAAAAGAAACCCGACGGCTTCACTCACTTCCAATCCTCCAGTTATTTATCGCCAAAAATCGAAAAAAATCGATTCATGAAAAATTTGGATGGAAAATGTGTAAAAACTCGATTTTAAATAAGCTCTCATTTGGAAACGAAGCCTTCGACATTTCTGAAAATGTAGGATCCTAGAGAACAAAGTGTTATGTTTCCACTAAAAGAAACCCGACGTCTTTACTCACCTCCAATCCTCCATTATTCATCACCAAAAATTGAAAAAGATCGGTACACAAAATATTCGAAAATTTTATTTCACTCCCACGACTCTCAAAACCCACCATCATCATATGCTAAACATCACGCTGATTCCAAATTTGGTCTCAGTTTTTTCATACGATGATTATTTTTCTCATATCTTCACCCGCTAGAGCCCAAAAACGAAATTTCAATTTTGCGAAAAAACCCTAAGTCCGCCATTTTGCCAATTTCCAAAATCTTAAATGGCGTCTCAAATCTAAACGAAGGAAGATATGGACTTGAAATTCACCATGCCGATGCAGAATTTCACACTAAATCCAAATCTGGCCTCAGATTCACCATTAGAGTTGGCGGTCAGACCCTACCAGGGTGGCCGAACCAGACCGCCGCACCAACCACGCGCCTGCGCCGCCAAAATAGCAGGCCCGGGCTGTGCGCAAATGGGAGGATATCTTACTACTTATTTCTAGATTCGATACAACAATTTTCAGATGTTTGGGCAAGAGTTTGTAAACACGTTCATACACAGTACATAAATGCATTCATAAGTTCCCCCCCTTTAAATCGTATAGAGTGGTTTGTAGGCGTCTATTAAGTACCTTAATAATCAATTAATTTCTATGCCAAATCAAATCTAGCATTTTAACCATAGAAATGGATCTTCATCTCATGTTTTTGTCTTCTAGATGTCTACGGAAAACTGTGTAATTTTCACTACTTCATAGTTTTAACATAGCTATTCAGTCCCTTCCATTCAATATTTCAATACTATTCTGTTGTCAATTGCGATATCAAATAAAACTGCTTATAAGAGCTGTCGAAAAAGCAATATCATAGATGTCGCCACAAATCAACCATTGATTCCATACTTCCCTTACATATACCTTGGTCACAACAGACAACTAGAAAACAATTATATGAAGCGCAGTTATTTCCTTTTGATTTGATCATTCTTTCACAAAATAATTTGACTGTCCATAGTGTAGTGGAAGCCTTTTCATGAGATGATCAACGTATTACTCCAGCAATGATTTTGGTGAATAATGCAGCAATTATGCGTATCTTCTCGCAAGGCAACACGTCCATCAAATTCACTGTTCTTCAATGGTTTATGATGGTGGCTATTTGACGTGAAATATGTAGATGCGATTGTTAAAGCTTACATGTCCTCATTGCAAATAAATTCGTCTTCATCCATGTTGCTGTGCATTCATATTCTTCACCGGTTGTGCGGTGGAAACAGAAAGCTGACCATGCACATAGTCCTATTTGTGGCACAAAGATGTTGAGATGACAGGGTATGTGCAAAAGTTCTGCCACCTCTTGTGTTTAACTTGCAATGGTGCTATAGGTCCTATCTGCTCGAAGAACTTCAAATAGTAAACCGGAGAGCATCTCAGCAATTCGCAGTGTGATTAGCCTCAACGGCTTTTCTGAGGCGTTGATGCGCCCACTGTTTACAGAGCAGAAATAAATGGAGGGCAAGTCAAGCATTTTTCTATGATAAATTACATGAAAATAACTAATCACATTTAGGGGAATTATCTGCACGTACATTTACTTGCGGTGATGCTGTGTTTCCGTTGCTGTTTGGTTTTAAAACACGCAATGGTGCGACACTGAGCTGGGACACTGAGACCAGGTTATTCCCGCAAAATAATTTTACAAATACCCCAGGGATATCTAGAGTACCGGGATATGCAACTCCAATTTTTTAACGAATTGTCTTCAAAGTGATGCCTTATCTACGTCGATGTGATTTCTTTGATAACGCGCTTCACTGCTCTACCGTTCACGAAAGGTGTCATACATCACACGCCATTGTGTGCATGCGCTGCCATTGTTCCGTCACTGTCCTTATTCGATCCCTCGTCGACATAGAAATCGACAACAATAAAACCTCTAGAACGGAGGTTAAGCTTCATGCAATACACAATAGTGGCACATAAATCGCACGCATTTTCACTTAGATGCACCTGCCAACGTCTGCATCATTGGATTAGAATCAGTCACATGAGTAAATCAAAGCTTTTAATTGGTGGTTCATGCCCCAACTTAGTTCCCCCGGATGTGCCGCGACCTTGAGTCAAATTCCATTCTAGTCAATTTCAGTTAAACAATCTATTTCTATGCTCGTCGATGATATACCGAGTTCTCGTTATGAATAGCTCAGGCAAACGTCATCCAATCGATCGATCCGTTAAGTAGCATCAAGTTGGTTAGCTTGCCCATGCACAACTTGTGCTTGGTGGAAGGACACTTCACTTGTTACGATTCTACTGTAAGCGTGCCATCTGATGGCCATTCATATTATAGGAATTGATTTGGCTGACTCATTTGTCAGTAGAATAGCAGCAGGCCGTTTAGAGAGAGAGAGAGAGAGAGAGAGAAATGTTTATATTTGCAAAGTTAATGAAAATCATATAAATCATAGCACATACGGGGACAAACAAAGAAAGCAGTATACTACAAGACGTTTCAAAAATTATACAGTACGTTGGTGCACGGGAATTGACTAACAAAAAATCATATGAGTAAAATGTTAAAAAATGAATGCTGACTCAATCAGTCCAAGTATCATTTATAATAATAGTTGCAGCCGGGAAGAACGACTTTCTTCTCCTGGTAGTTTTACAATCTGGCTGCCTTAAGCGACCAGTTCTAGATGACATTTCAGGACAAAACGAATACAGGGGATGGTCACAATTAGCAGAAATGTTTTGGAGCAACTTTACGGCTGCTTTCTCTCTCCTGACGTCAAGGTCATCAAAGATGTCACAGGAACAGTCATCATTACAAACTATTCTGAGCTCGAAGTTGAAGCTTCTTTAGAATGTTTTTATCACCCTCCGACATGCCAACGAGAAATGGAGAGCAATATTCCATCAAGGATAGAATCAAGCCTTTATACACACGAGCCAAGCTAGATGCATCGATGAAAGGACGGAGGGAGCGCAATGCATATAAACGTCTTGAGGCTACTTTGTTGATGTTTACTGTATGATTATGCCATTTTAGGTCAGATGAGATAATGACACCAAGAATTTTGAGGTCGTCAACTAACATAATGTCCGGTACAGCAGGTCTCATGCACGAGATTGATTTAGGGATCCACAAAACTTTGCTTTTAATCACATTTACTTTCAAACCAACAGCTGAGGACCAATTCATCAGATTTGAATGCTCTGCGAGGTACGAGGCAGATGCATCTTTGAAAACAGGGACGATAACTGTGCAATCGTCGACATACTTTACAATGATATTATTGTGATTACTGGCACAAAAACTTCCAACGACTGTATTAAAAAGATATGGTCCCAGAACCGAGCCTTGGGGTATACCCTAGTACACAAGACTTTCTTGACTTACACAATCATTTACTCTTACTGACTGATATCGGTGCGACAAATAATCATGTATCCAAAGACAGAATCCAGTTGGAAATTGATTAGATAGCAAACATTGCACGATAACGTCATGACCAAGCGTGTCAAACGCTTTTGCAAAATCATATGCTAACACGATCACTCCTGTAGTTTCACTTTTGTTTACCGTATATACTCGCATATAAGCCGATCTCGCATATAAGCCGACCATCTAAAATTGCTTTAGAATTACCAGTTTTTGCAAAAACCCGCATATAAGCCGGTACTCAACTTATCTAATTTTACACTATATTTTTGGTTCATAGAAATTTGTTACTGTAAAGATGATAAATGCTTACTTTTATGTTACATACTAAAAGAAATAGAAGAAATTTTTTTATTTCTAAGAAACCAAACCGTGTACCAATGACGTCGGCTTCATCATTACCTCTAGCTTGGTTACGGCTCGCCACTGGTGACACACAACCAAATAAAAAGGCAGATAGCGATGAAAACGTGTAGCTGGAAAATTGGCATTAGTATCTGTCCTTGTGTTCATTTTGTTTTATACGCATATAAGCCGACCCCCTGATTTCAGCATTGTATTTTATACTTCTAAACTCGGCTTATATGCGAGTATATACGGTACTTCGAATCATTGCTTAATCTTGGATCGCCGTGTTTCGATGGAGTGAATTTGAGTAATACTGTGTTTTGTTTAGAACTTCATCTCGAAAATGGGTTTACAAAAGTTGTTCCCTGATGTAAAAGTGATCACAGTGGATAGAGCAACGCATCAGCTATAAATACTTTCATCGATTTCCATTGCTGCATAACACATGATTGTTGCAGAAGTGGACTAATTGGATACATCGCTATGTTACGGTGACAAAGCACTCCTTCATGGGTACTCGCTTCATTTTTCACCGAATGATATTCAGACAATTAGCTCTGATTAACGAAGGTCAATGAATATAGAGAAACTTCTTCCTCGAAGTCTAAAAATTGAGGCTGTCCCTTCATCATTTCCTAACTGCTCGACGTAGCTGTCTTCTAATCCAGTGATTCTTAGAACTGGAAATTAAATTCACGCCGAGTGTATGAAATTGAAGGACTGAGTGAACTGAGGCAGTTTCATCATGGCATCAGCTAATAGCAATCAATTGGTGTAAATTCAAGTGAGTCTTCAACATGTGTCATTGAATGTAATCGATTAACTTTACACAGCATGCTCTGTAGAATTCCTCTCTGACTTGTCTGTAGTTATACTAGTTCGCAAAAAAATAATATTTCTGTCAAGTTGTAGAACCAGTAATTGACAGATAATAAGACAAAGGAAACTATTCTGACAATAAATAGTCTGGCTTTTGCTAAGTCCGTCAGCGAACGTGAAAATCCAGATGGTGAATCATAGACAAATGATTCAGTGCATCTTTTGAAAAGTTATTAATGAATGGGAAAGCGCAATGAATTCAATTTTTTATTAGATCAGTTGATAATGCTGCAGATGTCGATATAAAAGACAACATATTTGCTTAGTCTATTAGCAATTACATCGAGTTGGAAAATGCTTCAAACCCTATTTGTTTCAAGCAAATCTTGAACTCTTGCATCCTAGCTTTGTCCACTACATCAACCTTGGCAAGACTTACCGGACATGTCATTTCAAACGACAGGTAATGGAATGAGGAAGCATTTTGATGCCAGGATTCGAAGCTTGAAAGAGGTTTAAGGGAATTTGCTATTACTGTTATTGCTATGTAGTTAGCTTCAGGGATGGAGAAGGCCCCCCTCAGATAGAAGAAGGACCCTCGAAGATAAAGAAGAGCTCTATGAGATCGGGAATGGACTTCTAAGACACAAAAAGCCCGTCTGATGTGTAGAAGGGCCTCTCTCAGAATGAGAGGAGGGCGCTTAAGGTATGGAGAATAACAACATTGAGATAGAAATTGGTTCAATTCATCTGACATATGGAATTGCTCACATGTGATAGAGCAGAGCTCCTCTGAGATAGAAAAGGACCCCTCTGAGACAGACACCAGCCGCTCTGAGGAACAGAAGGGCTCCTCCCACATGGACAAGGACACCTCTGAGAAACAGACCAGTCACTCGGAGAAACAGAAGGACTCCTCTCAGATGGACAATGTCCTTCTGAGACAGATCCCAGCCGCTCTGAGAAACAGACGGGCTCCTCCCAGATAGACAAGGGCTCCTCTGAGACAGGGATGAGCCGCTTTGAGAAACAGAGGGTCTTCTCACTGATGGATAATGACCCTTCTGAGACAGATTCCAGCCGCTCTGAGAGACAGACGGGCTCCTCTCAGATAGAAAAGGACCCATCTGAGACAGAGACCAACCGCTTTGAGAAATAGAGGGTGTTCTCACTGATGGATAATGACACCTCTGAGACAGAGACCAACCGCTTTGAGAAACAGAAGGGCTGCTCCCAGATGGATAATGACCCTTCTGAGACAGATCCCAGTCACTCGGAGAAACAGAAGGACTCCTCTCAGATGGACAATGTCCTTCTGAGACAGATCCCAGCCGCTCTGAGAGAACAGAAGTGCTCCTCCCAGATGGAAAAGGACCCATCTGAGACAGACATCAGCCGCTCTGAGAAATAGAGGGTGTTCTCACTGATGGACAATGTCCTTCTGAGACAGATCCCAGCCACTCTGAGAAGCAGACGGGCTCCTCTCAGAGATGAACAAAGATCCCTCTGAGACAGACATCAGCCGCTCTGAGAGAACAGAAGTGCTCCTCCCAGATGGAAAAGGACCCATCTGAGACAGACATCAGCCGCTCTGAGAAATAGAGGGTGTTCTCACTGATGGACAATGTCCTTCTGAGACAGATCCCAGCCGCTCTGAGAGACAGACGGGCTCCTCTCAGATAGATCAGGACCCCTCTGAGACAGACATCAGCCGCTCTGAGAAACAGAGGGTCTTCTCACTGATGGATAATGACCCTTCTGAGACAGATCCCAGTCACTCGGAGAAACAGAAGGACTCCTCCCAGATAGACAAGGACCCCTTCTGAGACAGATACCAGTCATCTGAGAAGCAGAAGGGCTCCTCTCAGAGATGGACAAGGATCCCTCTGAGACAGACATCAGCCGCTCTGAGGGACAGAAGGGCTCCTCCCAGATAGACAAGGACCCCTTCTGAGACAGAGACCAGCCACTCTGAGAAGCAGACGGGCTCCTCTCAGAGATGGACAAGGATCCCTCTGAGACAGAGATGAGCCGCTCTGAGAGACAGAAGGGCTCTTCACATATGGATAGGGACCCCTTCTGAGACAGAGACCAGCCACTCTGAGAAGCAGACGGGCTCCTCTCAGAGATGGACAAGGATCCCTCTGAGACAGACATCAGCCGCTCTGAGAGACAGAAGGGCTCTTCACATATGGATGGGGACCCCTTCTGAGACAGAGACCAGCCACTCTGAGAAGCAGACGGGCTCCTCTCAGAGATGGACAAGGATCCCTCTGAGACAGACATCAGCCGCTCTGAGAGACAGAAGGGCTCTTCACATATGGATGGGGACCCCTTCTGAGACAGAGACCAGCCACTCTGAGAAGCAGAAGGGCTCCTCTCAGATAGACAAAGGCTCCTCTGAGACAGACATCAGCCGCTCTGAGAGACAGAAGGGCTCTTCACGTATGGATGGGGACCCCTTCTGAGACAGAGACCAGCCACTCTGAGAAGCAGACGGGCTCCTCTCAGAGATGGACAAGGATCCCTCTGAGACAGACATCAGCCGCTCTGAGAGACAGAAGGGCTCTTCACATATGGATGGGGACCCCTTCTGAGACAGAGACCAGTCATCTGAGAAGCAGACGGGCTCCTCTCAGAGATAGATCAGGACCCCTCTGAGACAGACATCAGCCGCTCTGAGAGACAGAAGGGCTCTTCACATATGGATAGGGACCCCTTCTGAGACAGAGACCAGCCACTCTGAGAAGCAGAAGGGCTCCTCTTAGATAGATCAGGACCCCTCTGAGACACACATCAGCCACTCTGAGAGACAGAAGGGCTCTTCACATATGGATAGGGACCCCTTCTGAGACAGAGACCAGCCACTCTGAGAAGCAGACGGGCTCCTCTCAGAGATGGACAAGGATCCCTCTGAGACAGACATCAGCCGCTCTGAGAGACAGAAGGGCTCTTCACATATGGATGGGGACCCCTTCTGAGACAGAGACCAGCCACTCTGAGAAGCAGACGGGCTCCTCTCAGAGATGGACAAGGATCCCTCTGAGATTGACATCAGCCGCTCTGAGAGACAGAAGGGCTCTTCACATATGGATGGGGACCCCTTCTGAGACAGAGACCAGCCACTCTGAGAAGCAGACGGGCTCCTCTCAGAGATGGACAAGGATCCCTCTGAGACAGACATCAGCCGCTCTGAGAGACAGAAGGGCTCTTCACGTATGGATGGGGACCCCTTCTGAGACAGAGACCAGCCACTCTGAGAAGCAGACGGGCTCCTCTCAGAGATGGACAAGGATCCCTCTGAGACAGACATCAGCCACTCTGAGAAGCCGACGGGCTCCTCTGAGACAGAGATGAGCCGCTCTGAGAGACAGAAGGGCTCTTCACATATGGATAGGGACCCCTTCTGAGACAGAGACCAGCCACTCTGAGAAGCAGACGGGCTCCTCTCAGAGATGTACAAGGATCCCTCTGAGACAGACATCAGCCGCTCTGGGAAGCAGACGAGTTCCTCTCAGAGATGGACAAGGATCCCTCTGAGACAGACATCAGCCGCTCTGAGAAACAGAAGGGCTCCTCTCAGATAGATCAGGACTCCTCTGAGACAGAGATGAGCCGCTCTGAGAGACAGAAGGGCTCTTCACATATGGATAGGGACCCCTTCTGAGACAGAGACCAGCCACTCTGAGAAGCAGACGGGCTCCTCTCAGAGATGAACAAGGATCCCTCTGAGACAGACATCAGCCACTCTGAGAAACAGAAGGGCTCCTCTCACATAGATCAGGACCGCTCTGAGACAGACATCAGCCGCTCTGAGAAACAGAAGGGCTCCTCTCAGATAGATCAGGGCCCCTTCTGAGATCAAAATCAAAAGAAAGCTTGGGAACGGCTCAATCAGCACGAAAATGTGCAATGCAAAGAGACAGAGAATGACCAGACCATCCCACTGATATATAAATATGTTCCAAAAAGCGTCCAGAGACCACTCAAATCATCAAAGTCCAACGAGTGACGAGAGCGAGAGCAAGACACAACTGACGCAAACCAATACCGCAATTGAAAAAGTTAGCAGTAGATCTCGCAGTGGAATTTTAGAACTAATTTGTTCAATCCAGATTTTCCACATGACTATTGAAAAATGAACCAAGAATTTTTTCAACACATCAGTTTTCAAAAATTCCTCTCGGATCAGGGTGAAATTATTAATTTTGATCAAAAAATCCACTGAGAGATTAACTGATGCCTTACTGATCATATTCACGATTTTGTTCACACCAAGCAACCACGCATTCCTATTTTAAGAACATTTCCAGAATTTGTTCACCACACCAGGAGTCCCTCACAGCCCTACACTCACTCACTACCACCATAAACATAGAAGAATTCAACGACATTGCCATTTTTTCACTTACTGATGATTCCTGACGCCAAACAACACTTTGTTCACACCAAACAACCACGCATTTCTATTCTAAGAACAATTTGCCAGAATTTGCCAGAAGAACAAGCCAGAATTTGTTCAACCTCGCAGCTGGAGTACCTCGCAGCCCTATATGACTCACTAACGGCATATACATAGAAGAAACGAGCGACACTGTCATTTTTTCACTTAATGATTCCGAACAACACTTAGTTCACACCAAGCAACTATGATACATCGTATGATGTATTTCAAGGGTTATTCGGGTTTGTGGTACAGCATATCCCACATCACACTCTGAGTCGATGCCATTTGTTGTAAATTAAGAGAAAGAATCTGGAATGTCATCACTTCTCATGACTTAATGGAGAATAAGTTTTACTAAGAAAGCAAATATGGTGTTCATTCATTGCAACTGGAAGTTTCAAAAATTTAATGTGGGTTATTAAGAATAAATAAAAGTACAACAATTTATATTGTCCAATTGTATTGCAAGAGCATCATTTGTCTCCTTTGTAGTGCTTATGCTCGTAGACCCTCATGTTGGTTGTCAAACCGAAATTTTTGCAGAACAAATTATTTCTAAATGTCTTCTGACAGATCTACTGCTAACTTCAGTTTCTTGAAAATAATTTTTATGCTACCTTCAAAGCAATTCTTGAAATCAAATCCGCCACAAGCATCCTTTCTCTTTGTTCACAGTGTTGTTTGTACATTATGTGTCTCACCTATCACGTATCACTCAAGCAATATCGATTGACAGACGAACCGTCTCGGATTTACCCATAGAGTAGGGATATTTAGGTAGAGTGTCGACTCAAACAAGTATCTGTATACAGTGAAAAGTTTTATATGAAAAGATTTAGTTTTTTGTGGAGATTACGTTCCCGTGGTCCAAAAAATTATTTGAGCAGTTTTAAAAAAGTCAAAATTTTGCCAATTTAAATACTACCAAGATACTACCCCGTTGTAAGCAAAGTAAGTATATAAGGAAAGTATGGAATCAATGATTGATTTGTGGCGACAGCTATGATATTACTCGCTGTTATAAGCTGTTATCGCTGTCGCCAGTTCTTATAAGCAGTTTTATTTGATATCGCAATTGACAACAGAATAGTATTGAAATATTGAATGGAAGGGACTGAATAGCTATGTTAAAACTATGAAGTAGTGAAAAATTACATAGTTATCCGCAGACATCTGCAAGACAAATACATGAGATAAAGATCCATTTCTATGGTTAAAATGCTAGATTTGATTTGGCATAGAAATTAATTGATTATTAAGGTACTTAATAGACCCCTACAAACCACTCTATACGATTTAAGGGGGAGACTTATGACTGTATTTATGTACTGTATCTGAACGTGTTTACAAACTTTTGCCCACTGAACATCTGAAAATCTTTGTATCGAATCTAGAAATGCTTCATTTTCTTATTGATAACCAGTTGTACATGCATTCATTGATCAGTTTTAGATTTCCATTCAAGAATGTATGTTGGAAGCATGATGGACATTGTATACATTTTTAGTCCTAATTTTTTCATCTGATTATGAAAGCATCCTATATGAAATTTTATTGACATCCTAACATTTCAGTTTCTTCTTACATCAGAGTATTCCCTTGTACTTCCTTCTATAATTAATAGCAGTATTTGATGATCCGTGTTGAGATAACAATTTATAAAAAAATAGTCAAATTCTGAAATGTTGCAATATATTATTGATGTATCACGTAAATGACTGTTTTTGTTAGTGATGAAATAATGAAAAATGATGAATGACGCTCCAGCCTTAAGGTGCAGATACTTTGTATTAATTGCATTCGAGTATATTGAGCAATTAATACATTAGTTCCTCGGCTTTCGGCAAATCACTGAAAAGTAAAATTATATTCACAACAGAAAAAGGAAAGGAACACCAAACATTCAGATGCAGATGAAAACATTTGTGACGCAGATTTGATTTCATCGGTTAGAACATCATACATGTAGGTTGCATCAATTCACTAAAGGCCTTCAACAGAAATTTGTATTATAAAGCTGTATAGAATAAGCCACAAAACGTTTTACTTTTGGTTAGATCACTTGTGCCCATCAAATTTCGAGTGCTGTTCATTCAAGTTTTTGTCTAGACGTTGTAAATAATTATCAATATATTCCACCGTACATGTTCATCTGACATCGGTATTAAGCATTTCAAAGTACAGTATCGAGTACTGAATACTGATTGCCTCATACTGCTTCACGATGTTGACAAAAATGCACATACACAGGGATGATCAAAAGTAACTTCCTAAAGCAATATTTTAATTATATTTCAATATTTCAATTTCAATACTCCAAGAAAGTAATAGACACGAATAGCATTTTTTCATGACGGAAATTTACTGGGCATTCAAGCTCATGACAAATTATTTTTGGCAGCAAAATCTCTCAGATTATTTCGCTGTGAATACCCCGCTGTTGCTCCTCTTGCGAATATGTAGGCTATCTTTATTTTAACAAATAATGTTTCACCTATAGGCCTACTAATAATTGCTTCAGCATGACTTCGAATATTTTCGATGCGAGCAGGTGAGTGCAGCGCACACCCATAAAAAATCATTGTTTTTATGAACTAATATCAATACCAATCACATACGAAGGATGCATACCAAAATATTTTTTCGGTATTTATCTGTATTCTCTTGGTATATATTTGTATATTTTTCGTATGTTATTTCAAATGTGGTATGACATACATGTACTAAAGCCATACCAGCACCATATTAAAAGAAATCATCAATCATGTCCAAAGTATGTTGATTTAAGGCCTTTTGTCAATAAAGATCACACTAATGTTACTACTGTTCTGTAAGTAGTGCGATAATGATATTCAAGCATCATACTTTGATTAATGAATTCGATTTTAATACACGTAATTATATGGCATTTCATGAATAATCAATAAGTATTCAACCATCAACACTTATGCATCATGTAATTTTCAAAATAAGCATATTATTAATCCGAAATAAAAACACATTATAATTCATGAAAGCAAAAATAATTATGTTTGAGATATATGAGATATATAAGTCAACATGATTTCATGAAAGTTATCGCTAATATGAATTGATTTTAATCAACTTGGTTCATAAAGTAGAACTAACGAAACGTCCTGTTACAGTTCCTAGACAAGTAGCAACGGCGACATACTCGTGGAGCATAAAATTCACAATAAATCTGATCTAGTTAAATATCACTCTATCAAACAAAAAATATTCACGATTGATATTACTGAAAAAAGTTATTTCACAGTAGTATGTAATACATATAATTTTTTGATATGTGACTTAAAGCTGCTCATACTAAACACATACGAATGAAGACCAATTTTCATCAGGTCTCGCATATAAAACATACCAGCAACTCGTGTTTCAGTGTAAAACAGCCAATCACAGATAGAATATTTCGTATCGCTACATACCAATCACATGCGAAAGTAAGTGAGATTTTGTATGAAAAACATACCAGATCTCTGTAAACATACGATAATCTCGTATCAGATGTCAGTTTCAAATTGTATGTGATTTTGGTATGCGTTTGTATGTAATTTTCGTATGCAGCGATTTACAGTATAGCGTAGTTATTTTGGACATTTTCAAATCATGATAAATATAGATTTCGGTTGAAGAAACAGCTTTTCTAAATTGATCAAAATTTGATTATTTAGCTTCTGTTAAAGGCTTAAATAAAAAATATTGCAACAAATGTGTCAGACTCATCACAATACAAGTTTGTAGGTAATTGATTCATCTAACGGCCGATACAGTACAACCAATTGTGATGTAATCAACTAGATCTGTAAGTCATCACTACCATAAATTGGTTGCCTACCACTGACGATACTTATGGGTTTTCTCCCCCCCCTCAGGTTTTCTAATTTGTCTAAAATCTACTGATATGAATCAATCGTCACTAAACTTCGGGCACACGTACTCAAGCATGTTTTCTACCAACATGCAAAATTTTATGTGGATCGGACAATTACTTTTTGTATTAGATACAATAACGTGAAGTGTAGCGATGTCAACAGCTTGCTTGATGTGACTTCGTCTGTTCGGCGCATCATTGCTACTCGTGTGTGCATTGTTCTCTCTCCCTCTTCGTCTCATCCACTGCAATTTGAAATCTTCCCACGACCACTATGTTGCCACACCTTTATTAAGCCAAGCATATTAATATAAGGGATGTGGCCTGGTCATCATCGCTTGACGAGTTGTCGTGAAATGACTTTGTTAACCTCAAGTGTTTTCTGTTCAGACGATGAGGTCACTGACGAGTCAGATCAAGCTATCGGCATCGCTGCACTTTAAGTCATCGCTCCTAATTTAAAAAGGACCTCTTCGAATTGCCTAAAACTTGGTATGCGGCTAGAGAATACACTCACTTACGTGTGCTTAAAGTTTTGTGACGATTGATTCATTTTAGCAGATTTTAGACAAATTTGAAAACGTGGGGGAGATAACCCATAAGTACCCCACTGACATAAGTCATCATGTCATAGTGGCTATCATTGAGCAACTAAACAGATTTCTTACCAACAATGTCTGATTCGCCCTAGTTTGCCGCATGTCAAAAAAGCTTCATCCGAATAACTAAGCAAAGGAATCAATGCCCGCTTTAACATTTTGAATATGCCTACTCCTAGAGATTAAACAAGTGCATCAATTTGTACCTTCTGATATGCCTACCACTGTTCTCAAACATGTTGATTTCACATCAAATGAAAGACTGTACAATTACTGAAGAATAATGATGATCATGTGGAAATCGCGGACGAGCAGCGACTACGGATTGCCAAGAAGACAGATTCAGTATATCATTACATGTATATGCTAAAATTTTGTAAAATTTCCAATAAATTTGATACTATGAAACTTTGGCAACGTGTTCAGTAGACAACCACTTCTAAGAATCAATTGCTTAATTCTAACAATGAATGCCTAAATAAATTATGCAGAATATTTGAAGTGATCATGCAAATATGTAACCGTTCAGCAAAGCCAGTTAACATTTCGACGAATTGTTGCGTCTGAAAACCTCAACGTATAGTTATGGCTGCTGGCACCCACTTTTACGTGGGAATAACTTGGCCTCAGTTGTCTGGTTATTTACACGCAACATTGCGCTCGAATAACCTCACGCCTTTGATATCGGATCAAATCAAGCCTTGTTGGCAACTAAAAATTATTTTCATTTTTGCTAATTGAATTGAAGAACCGGCAATTTTCTTTATTTGAAAATACTCTCACAAAAAGACTCTCTCAGCTGCCACCACTCTTTCTCTAATAGGCCTACTAAAATTGTTATTAAAGGGTGTTCGTTATCAAACATGGAAGAAGCTTTTCGTATAACATTCATGATGCGGCAAATTGGGTTGAATCGGTTCACCTTTAATTCGCTTATTTGCCAGGCCCTGGATCCGGGACATGTTGCTCTGTTACGTTATTGTATAATCGTATTTTGTCTCATTTAGATAAACCCGGGGCTGTGAGAATATTGTCGATAGATTTCTCAAAGGCATTCGACAAGATATTGCATTCCTCTATTTTGCATACTGCAGCGAATTTTGAGTTACCGTCTTTCCTTATTTTGTGGCTTTCCAGTTATTTATGTAACCGTATTCAGTCTGTCAGAGTCCAGGATGCCTACTCTGACTGGGTGCATGCACGCAGTGGTGTGCCTCAGGGGAGTGTCCTGGGGCCCACCCTCTTTTGTATGGTCTTATGTTATGGCTTGGTCCAACGCACACAGGCTCCCGATCAATGAAACAAAGTCTTGTGTCATGAACATTATTACGAAGTCTACCTTGTCTTCATCAAATGTACAGCATGCTGATGGTTTTTTAAAATCTGTTTAAGATGTCATGATTTTGGGCGTTAAGTTTGCATCCAACTTGAAATGGAATAGACATTTTGACTATATTGTCAGAAGGGCGTCAAGACGCATGTACCTGATGTACAATTTAGTCAGGTCTGGTTGCCCAAGCGAGCTCTTGTGGCAAGCCTATATTTTTTATATTCGCTCGATTTTATTGTACAATTATCCAGTTTTTTGCAATGCTCCACTGTATCTAAACAACAAGCTTTTGCGCATTGAGAAGCGCATTTTGCGTCTCACTGGTGTCACCCCGAAGTCTGACATTTTTAAGGCTGCTGATGTTATCTGTAGGCGTCTTTTTGCTACTATCGAAAGAAATCGGCAGCACCCTTTACGTGTGATATTTTCAGATAGATGCAGAAAGTCTCGTAATTGTTCTAGTTTACAGCCTCCTTTTGCACGCACTAGTCGTTTTAGCAACTCTTTTATAAAATTTGCACGTCCTCTGTAGCTACATGTTCACCTTTTATTTAATTATTTTCTTTTTTTTCATGTACCATATTGTCACGAGTTCACCGAATTGTCCTCATTGTGAACCAATAAAGATGCTTTGACTTGACTTGACTTCAATAGTGCGAAATTGATCTTGATGCCCAGTCATAATGTGCATGGCGGAAATTATGGCACCTTATACACTTATTGTCTTTACATATAGTTTCATTATATGCCAAAAATCCAGTTGATTGTGTCAAACTTTCTTTACAAGATCGACCATTAGACAGAGTGTTTGTCAACCTTGAACATCATCATGAACGAGGTTGTGTGGACTATGTAGTTAACCATCACTGAGTTGCCACTTAAGAATTATATTTACTTTTACTAAATGAAATGTATAACTGTGGATGGGTGATATCAACTGCATCACATGTAGTGACTATACTCGTGTTGCAAAACCTTGAGTTGATTCAATTAACTATCATTAACATCAACTTACCAGACGCCATTTCACGCACAGATCATAATGATTCACTGAACAGCAAAATTTAGAACATCATGCGCCTTGTGAAGTCACAGTAGCGACTGTCTGTCTGCCTCCTTAGTTAATAAAGCACTCAGACAGCGACTAAGCATGACGTCACAACAGTGAAAACGTAGAGTGATTTGTGTGGGAACATCTTGCTCAATTATCATGAAGATGGTGGAATCCACTGCAACTGGTACTCTCAATGCATGAACACAGATATCAGTAAAGTAAGAGCATGACGGGCTGTTTTAGGACAAGCGCAAGACAGGGTGCGTCGGAAAAAAAATGTTGCCAAAAAAATTGTCCATCAAATTTGAATCATGCATTTTGATATATGGGTCATGTGAAGTGAAAAAATGCCTGATTTAAAATATTTCATTGGGGGCTTTTTTTGCTAGGCCTATTTAAATATCATATGATATTTCATGTACGAAATGAGCTGATATCGTAAGTTCAAGACACGATTACTTGCTACAAATATGTTTTTAACTAAATTTTCAAAAGACAAATATTCCGAAATGATATTGACAAAGGATAATATTTGTGTATGAAATCGGCTATATACATAGCATGCCTTTATAGGTTAATTATAGTAGTAAGTATAGTAATAAGTAGTATTTATAGGTTAATGATATATTTTTTAATTTTAGAACATAATTTTTGTCTTAACACCACTCCAACTAATTATCCGATTGATTGATTGATTAATTTCCTGATTCATTAGATATAGGAAAATCATATCATATCAACAATGTGCATGTATGATACTCACCTGTCAATCTCTCCTTGTCTTACTCCAATAAGTAATGTATACAAATATAAGATGAATTTTTTACTTAGAAAAAACTCGCATGGCTGTTGTGACTGCGTCGTCAATATTCAGAAGTACGAATTGCAACAAAACAACTGGATGGCGAGAAAAATATTTTACTACATGCATTGCTATTATTGTATATGCATGCTCCATTAATTTGAGAAAAACACATTGTACTCGTGAATACAAAAATGGTTACATATGTCTGCCATTGTAAGAACACATTGCTCTCAGAATTCGTTCTCTGAAATCAGGATGATCAATGTTCTTAACTTTGTAATGATCCCATATCTCAAGAAAGACATGATGGACTGCTTCTGAGGCGTGCTCTGACCAGGGGCCAAGACCTCTATTCGTAAATTTACAAAACTCCTTGACATGAAATATCATAGCATGAACCTTCGGTGTTGTGCCGATTTGAAAGTCGTCTTAATCTTGATGAAATTGTTGTATGAGTGCCTCATAGTTAGGGTCCGTGGGTCCAGTCTTAAGAGTCACGTGCAGCAACCACGCGGAGTTGATCTTCACTGGCAGATGAAACGTTAAAGAACCATGTAATGCACAAAAAATTGCTAAAATATCGAGCAAATATTCCTAATTTCTTCTCATTCCAGGAAATATTAGAATTAGATGCATCTTCAATATGTAGATGAACAATATCTGAGAGCCAAATGACACAATTTCTCCACTGTTTCATCTATAAAGCCATATTATTCAGAAATGACACGTTCAACATCAAAATTGATGTGAAAAATGAATAAATCAGTAAATTTTATGTAGGAATAACTAGAATAATGAAGTTGTCACCAAATATTTTAGCCACAGTGACTTCTTGAAATTGATGAATATAAATATCGGAAAAATTATCTTGGCGAAAAAAGATGGCGGATTTGTCGCCACTAAAAATACATTAGAGTAATGGGGAGTTTCCACTCTTGATATATTTAAACACTTCGGTTGTAAGTAGTATAAAGCAAGTTGGATATCAAAAGGAATGAATATTTGCTAATAATCATCCCAAGTAAGCGAAAATCAAGCAGATTATCAAAGGAATTTCATGCTCCGTATTACAATGGAAGTCTTCACAAAAAAGTTTCGATATTATCCGTGGTTTCTTGGCTGAAATGTCAAGTTTTTAATTCAATTTTCACCTGCTTGATTTTATGATTCAATAAATTCATGTTTCCTTTCTTGAATCTGAATAGTGATGTGGACCCATTTATATCTTTCAAAGTTAATTGAAATCATTGTCTTTGAATCTGTGATTTTGCCATGCCAGTGGCAGCTGTTGCCTGATCACGCTTAAGAAGATTCTCTTGAGGTTCATCACAAAAGCAATAGCGCAGGTCATCGAGTTGCCAATCTAACAAACATAATAGTAATAATAATAATAATAAACGTTTATTTTCAAAAATCAATGTCTCAGTATTGAAAATCGTGAGACATATAGTACAACGGCAAGAAATACATCTGTAGAATAAAGTCATAACATAGTAATAAGTAATGCTGAAAGAAAGTCACTATACACAAAATCCATGATTGAAAAGCTTTGATATGCCTATAATGAAACTGCCGCTGCGAAGAGTAGTTGCGATCGTAGGGAGTCCAAACTGTTTGGAATTGACCATGACTGGTAATGCAAGATGATGGAGAGGATGTGTTGAGTCTGAAATAATTCGTTGAAAGACTTTGAAACTAATTACTTTGCGGCGATAATCCAGCGGTAAGAATCGAGAGCAATCACATCTGAACTTCCCGCATATGATGAAATGAGGATCTCAACATTTTCGTGCAATGTCCTGGACAGTTCAACAAACAGAGGGGCCCCGTATTCCAGAGTACTTCGAATGCAGTTTTGATAAATCAATGTCAGCTGATTTTTTGGCAAAAAGTCTTTAAGTTGTCTTAGCACGTATAAGCGAGATGCTCCTCTTTTGCAGACGTCATCAAGGTGGGATTTGAATTTCAGTTGACAATCAAAAGTGAGACCAAGAATGCGCAAACTGTCTGAAACTTTCACGCTACGTACTTGGAATCGTAGAAAATCATGCTGAGACAAGTGACGATTTGAGTAGATGAACATTTGCTCACATTTCCTAGCGTTTATCTGCATTTTTTTTATGTCCACTGTGAAACCGTGTTAAACATCTCCTTTGCAACCGAAACAACACTGTTTGCGAATATTTGTCCCACCAAGAATATGTCGTCGGCATAATTTATTATACTGCAATCTGAGTTATGAGGTAAACAAAGATCGGAGACAAAGTAAGCAAAGAGAAGCGGACCGATAGAGGAGCCTTGAGGGATACCACTACATTACATTAATGGGATAACATTACCTCACCAAGGCTGTCAGACATTGACTATCTGTAAAATAATGTCATTTCCTTACTTTGCTGAGAAGTAGTAAGTAAATCTACACCACTGGACCGCGTAAGATGGCCGCCGTCGACCGACCTCCCCCCCCTGGTCAGCCTAGGCCGGCCGACGTGGTCCGACCCTGTCGACCTGGGACCCTGTCCAAAGTGTGTTTCATCAAATTTTACCGACCTCCCCCCCCCTCGGGAGAGGTAGCTTGCCGTGGTCGGACTAGGTTGTGTCCTACATCACTGGAAAGCTGAGAGTTAGAGAAAGAGAATGGCGTTGGTCCCATCTCAATCGGTTCAGCCATTCAAAAGTTAGAGCCATTTCAAGATTTCACGTCGGACCTGAAAAAATCCTAAGTGTCAGAGTGACTTTGTATGGGAAAAATTAGTGGAAGAGGGAGACGGAAAGGGGGAGAGGGGAGAGGCAGAGGGATGGAGGGGGAGAGGGAGAGGGGGGAGGGAGGGGAAGAGGGAGAGAGGGAGATAGGGAGAGAGAGGGACATGCCGAGGGGATAGACAGACAGGCAGCGATTGAGGGAATGCGCATCAACAAATCGACTGAAGCGTGCTTGTTATTGGTTAAATTATATTATTTAAATGTGTAATTTTCATGATGCATTTTAGACCTATCTAAAAAGTCGCAGTTGACAATGATATTCCGTTTATATCTTTTACTGTTTACTGAAGCTTTGTTTGATAGTCTTGCCAGTGGCAGTCAAAGCACAGTCAATTTAGCCTTTATGAAGAAAGCCACTCAAAGTGCACTTACGGTTGATAATCATCCAGCAGAATATGCGGTTGATGGAAATTTGCAACAAAACTCAACTCTCTCTTCATGTGCAATGACAAGGTATCACAAACCGTACTGGAATGTAGATCTTGAAGCAGAGCATAACATCGGTATGGTTGTCATTTACAATATTCGTGATTGCTGCACTACTGCGCTCATGGGTGCCAAAGTTTACATCAGCACTAGTGAAAGGGCAACATGGGATTCCAATTTTGACAATCAATACTTATGTGGAACGGTTGGTACATCATATACGAAGGCCACAATCATGATCAGCTGTAGATTTAAACCTGGACGGTTTGTCTCAATTTTAAAAGATACCCCAAATCTCTATCTATGCGAGGTTGAAGTGTTCGGTAAAAAATTTATAATTTGGCTCTTCACAAGAAAACTACGGCAAGTTCGGTACATTACCTTGGACATTCAATGCATGCTGTTGATGGCAACATCGTTCCTATATATCGTGAACTCTCTTGTTGCGTCACAAAAGCTACACGTTGGAATCAAACTTATTGGAGTGTTGATCTTGAAGATGAATATTCGATAAGTAAAGTCGTCATTTACACTCGACTGGAGTCCTTCTCAGATGGTCTATCTGGAACCAAAGTATATGTCAGTGCAATAGAGAGAGCGACGGGGACATCTAACATGGAGAATCAGCATTTATGTGCGGAGATTGTAGATTCACACCTCAAGGTCAAGATAACAGTTGACTGCAATAACACACTAGGAAAATTTGTTTCTCTTCTAAAAGACAGTTCTCGTTTCCTTTCCTCAGAGACGCATTTTTGTGAGGTAGAAGTTTATGAGGAGAATGGTAAGCATTATCATTTCAGCTCCTTTCAATGTTAAGGAGATATTAATGAGAAATCGATGGAAATCATTTTCCGAGTACTTTGTGCAATTTCAGTAGGTCTAAATTTATAGGACAATAGGTATTATATTCTACGAAGCCAGGAAGGCGAGAAATTGTCGAAAACTGACTAACATGTGGCCTTGAGGCAAGAATCTACAATTGTTGCATGTTTCAGCAAGTTGATCCTTCTGAAAATCTAAAAGCATTGATCGGTGCCTGACCGAGAAGCTGAAATGACCGTCAACAAACAGCTGCTGTCCATTTACGTCTCACTAAGGCCGCAGGCACACAGAATAAGCCATCACTTGCAAGTCGTTTGACGATCCTCCATAAGTCATAGTTTCCTTTCACAATAGTTTTTCTCATGACTGTTAATACAAGCAGGCAGAGGGAGAAAATATATGACATTTTTCTAATTTTTTCTAAGAACATAAAGCATAGTAGAGCTTAAGCATAAAGAATGAAGAGTTATATCACAATTTCGGTTCTATTGAAAATAATCACCAAAGAATTCTCAACCGTATGACGGCTTGTGACTTATTGCTTTTTCTGTATGCCAGCTCTGAATGAAACTCAAGAGTTGGAATTCTGTTTACGGCTGATGGCTTTTCGTGTGTGCCTCCGGCCTAACTTAAACAAGGCGAAAAGTGGCATTTCTGTGGTTCAAATCGTCTTCCAACTGATAGTCATCGTCGCCAGACTATGCAGAAATGAAGTCTTAATGTCGAATTTTTCCCGGAACCGTTCTATATGAAAAGAAGTCTGAGCAGTCGCTGCTTCATTTCTATGGGATTCCCATTTACATCAACAAATCTGACTCTTTGTGCTGCATTTAACTCAATTGTTTTTCAGGATACCGGAACAGCAGCAGTAACAAAGATATTTCATTTGAATATGTAGACAAAGCTCTAACTTTTAATCAAGCAGTGGCCGTATGCAAGTCTCGAGGAGGAAACATCGCAACAATTAACGACAAGACAGAAGAGGCCAGGATTCGCGACCTTACACTATTGAAAAACCATAACAGCTGTCCCACATACAGTTCCACTACGCATTGTGCAGCATGGATTGGATTAAGACGAAACACTCGCGACCCTTATTCATTCAAGTGGATAGGAAGGCAGTCGAATTACAGGTGAGCATTTCCGTCATTCTGTTATCATGCATAAAAGTCTGACACTCTATCTCAGAAACCATTTGACCAAATGCAAAACAAGGTACATCAAATGAAAGCTGTTATGATGACGAGTCGAATATCATGATAGCAAGATGAAAGAAGGAAAACGTTGAGATTAGAAATACCAATAAATATTAGTAAGTTTGAATTTTGTAATCCGGTCCAATTAAGAAAGCTTCACAATTTTAAATTTTGAATTCAAGACGTCAAAGTCTAAATACAATCTACAAGGGAATTATAATTTTCTGTTCAAATTTTCACTTTTTTTTATTAATTCGAATAGTTTTAATATTACATAAGGACACCTGAAAACATTGAAAGAAAAAAAGTGCAAAATTCGACAACTATGGGGTACATTCAAAATTATGATATCTAATTGCGACTAAAGTATCAAGCCGATGTTATTAAGAAATTGTGGATAGCTTTAGAATACATAGAAGAAAAGGTACCTAAAATTTGGAATTCGACAGATTTTGGAATTTGGAAATAAGACAGTCCATGCCGGCATCAAAATACTTTGTTAACCTCCGACTCTGACAAATGGGACGCTCTACACAACATCATTTATTCTATCGTTGTCGTGCTCTTGTCAGAATGACGATCTAGAAAATGAGACAAAATCTTATATATCCTCATAAAGAATAACCACATTTACACGTGTACTTATATTGAACTTTGCTCTTCATTTATTCCCTTCATACACATGCGCGCGTAATTAATTATTCATTTGTTTCTCTCATCCATTTGTCCTGGTCAGCGGTCATACATGTAGATTATCAGTATTACCGGCAACAACAACAACATGAAGGCTTTTATGAACGATTTGACGGTCATAGAAGATGACTCCAGGCATGTCTCAGATCAAAGAGTTAGTATATTGGGTATATATAGAGTAGCAATTCAGCATTTGTGAAATCCCCAATGTGTATACAGTTTGGATTAAATTAAATGAACTCGAGGTGAATGCAGTTGGGTATTGTCACCAAATGTGAGATATGCAAATTTTTGAAGTTTTGAAGAAATCACCACGGAATTGACTAATCATGATAGTAATGCAGAAGGAATGATATCATTTTACAGATCTTCCGTGTCATGACAGCCTTGGAGAGATAAATATTTGTTAACCCTAAAACGGCTGCTTATATTTTTCACTTCATCCGGTTGCTTGTTGACATTTTGTAAACAGAAATATTCAGCTCGTTTGTTCAAACGGAATTAAAGTTAAGACAAATATATTAATAATTTTTATCATCTTTTCCTTAAAATATGGATGAAGAAGTGAATGATTGTGCTATTTATCGCTTCAATAAAATAGATATTGATTTAGTATGTTTGGTTTACAGGTAAGCGGTATATATCATGCAATGCTTTAAAAAATAAGATTTTTAGGAGTTTTACTTTTCAAAATTGCTCGTTTATATGAAACGCAGGTAATCATGATATCATATTTGCCATTTAAATTTAATATGATGTAACAAAAATTGAAATTATGATGCTGTATATTGTAGAAAACATTAAAAAGGCGTAAACACTAAATAGAAGAGTCTACAAGCATTCACTGAATTATGTACTAAAAAGAGTTGACTATTGGTCGATACAGTCGATACATTTGCACAATTTCAAAAGTTGTCGATGAGCTGGACATACCGCCCTGGAACATGCATCACATAGACTGCGAGAATGCTTGCTGCACATGAAGCATTGGCGTAGCGCGTTGACTGTACGAGAACTTGGGATTTTCTGTTCTTCTTTGAAGCCTAGCACTGTAGCAGCCCGTTTAGTGGCCATCGGCAGGTGATTGTTCATTCGATGCCTGTGAACCGCAAAAGGTTTAGCAAGCTGTAATGCAACCTCTTTCACATTGTGCTTTCTTCTTTTCGCGTAGCCATCTTTTTTCAAAAGCAAATACCCATTCAAACATGCGATGTCAATCATGTTGAATGTCAACAAAAGTGGCCACCTCACAGTCTTCCGACGACATGTGTACTCCTCTATCATTTCGCTCATTTAGTCGACGCCTTTCTTTCCAAAGTTGTAATCACGTATGAGAAGAGGCTTGTTATTCTCATCACATTGTTCTCCTGAATGCGATGAGATCAATAAAATCACATTCTCATTCCTTTTAGGAATGTGTAAAACCATCACAATTCTGTTCTGATGATCATGTGCGAAGATCGTCGATGACACAGCTCGTTTACTTTTCAGTGCACTGGGTATTTCCCGACGATGATTTCTCATTATCACCAACAAAGTTTGAACTGTAAATGAAATCTCTATCTGTGATTTACTGTTGATGACTAACCGACAATCATGTATACATTACTACATGGGTTGCCGTGCTTATACTATTTTTGAACGAATGGATGTCTTTGAATGCACGAGACGCGAAGCGTCGAGTGCTTTAAGATATCCATGAGTTCAAAAATTATGTATAAGCAAGGCAACTCATGTAGTAATATTATTTGCAGCAGGCTATGTCATGGCTATCTCATGGACGTCCATGGCTATCTTGATAGTAGAAATCTACAATTAAAAAATCCATGTATACGCCAAAAAGTATCAGTTGATAGATAGCTACTTGAATTTTAACAGTAATGATAAAACGTAGATAACATAACATTTATCCATGATATAATCCACGGTTTGATTATTTTTAAAATTCGAATTGCCTTTATGTTGTTGCTACTGAAATATTCATTCCATTATTGAGCATCCCTGAGTAAGCATGTCAGTAGAAGATTTGTGTCCTCAAACTAGCACTGCAAGTCGTTTTTTAACCATTTTCACCGAGGAGGAGATCGAAGAGCTAAAAACATTAAATATACCAAAGTCAACAATGGAGAAAGAAGCCTGGGCAATGAACCTGCTGAGATCTTGGTTAAAGCATAGGAACAGTCAAGGAATTGTTAAAGTTTGCATGTATTTAAAACACCAGAAGAAATGACAAAGGATGAATTGAATTTGATGTTGAGTTACTTCATTCTTGAAGTTAGAACGGTAAATGGAGGCAAATACAAAAGCGGAACATTGAAGCTGATCATTTCAATGATTCAGTATTATTATAACAGAGTGCATGCTAAAGGATGGTCCATATACAAAGACTCGGAATTTCAAAAGACGCGCAGCAATTTGGATCTGGCTATGAAAGTTAGTCGCGCTGAAGGCATCGATCGCAAGACACGTAGAGCAGCATCTATAAGTGAGGAGATGGAGGACGAACTTTGGAAACAAAATCTATTAGGCGATGATTTTCCTACAAAACTGGTTGAAACATTGTTATTTTTAAATGGCAAGAACTTTGCCTTGCGTAGTAGAGATGAGCATAGAAGAATGACGATAAGCAGCATCGAAAAGCATTTTGATCGAGAAGGGCAACGTTATTATCTTGAGTACTGCGAAGACATTTCCAAAACAAGCAAATGTGGTTTGCATGATCGTCGCGCTGAACCAAGGGAATCAAGAGCGCATGACAATATGATCAATAGAGAACGCTGTATTGTTGCGTTATACGACAAATACATGAGTCATCGCCCAGAAAATGTTGATGCATTTTACTTGACACAGATTCAAGAACCCAAAACAAAGATATGGTACAAACGATCTCCAATGGGTGTGAACAGTTTGTCAAAGGTGGTCAAAAATTTCTTTGATAGAGCGGGAATTGAAGGTTTTTTCACTAACCATAGTTTAAAACGAACAACGCGAACAGTTTTGTGCGACGAAGGATTTGGGCAAGATGTAGTGACTAAGAAGACAGGACATTTGTCAAAAAGCGAGCTTGACTATTTCGACTTAAATGCCAAAAAACAGCAAAAAATGAGCGATGCGATAAACTTCTGCCAATTGAGTTCAGCTTCTTCCACCTCTCAGAAGATCTGTGTGACAAATGAAGGAGTTGATGCTACTGAGAAATTAGCAAACAGCACTCAATCAGCGACAGCCATTGGTGAAAAACCAACTTGCATCATTCAAAAGAACGGAGCAACGGTTTCTATTTTTGTTTGACTTTATCTGCAGGGTATAATCTTGATATGTACTTTTGTTGTTTATAGTTGTTATATAAATTGATTGCACTAGTGCAATCAATTTGATTCTATGCATAATTCAGTAGAAATTGGAATACATCAATTAGTTTTACTGCACGGCAATAATACATGGGGTAGATAGACATAGCATGCTGCAAATGATATTGATAAGCGATGCACAAAGATGATTGAAACTGCACGACCTAGATTGCAGCTGTCAGCCAGATCGAGCGTAGCTTGCTGCATCCAAAGAAGTGTAGGAAATGTACACTGCAGGCTCGTGGGAAATTTGGAAATTTGTAGAAATCTATGATTAGTACAAAAGCAGCTATGGTATCTCCAATCCTGTCCATGATTACCTATGAGTTCATGATTATACTTGTAAGGAATATAAATTGTCCGATATCTTCATTGACGACTAATGAGTTTACAAAAGTTATAACATGCATAAGGAAGTCTCAACATACGAACTAAACTTGAGGACGAGATGATATGACGAACATTTATACTGATCTTATATTGACATATTTTTTGTTAACAGAATGCCAACAGCCATCCGATTGAAGATCCCTAAGTACAAGTACATAGCGGCAAGATAAGAGATTTTCAATGGGAAAACAATGCCAATTCTTATTGATTTGATGTTGCTATTCATGGACATGAAATACAAAAGCCACTGAATAATTATTGTAGTAGCTACATTGCCTATAAGTTGAAATGTTAACAAAATGTATTTAGGGTTAAATTAGCAATCCGATAGGTTGCTATTTACTTTCATGCTCAACCTCAAGAGTATTTTCTAAGCGCGAGTGTTTTCATATCACAAGCAACCTGACACTGGTGTAGAGCAACACAAAATAATCAAAGACAATGGTCATAATTCACTTAAAAGATGTAAATAAGTCCACATCACTATATTCAGAATCAGGAAATGAAACCTAAATTTAGTGAATCATAAAAGATGCCGATGAAAATTGAATTAAAAACTTGAAATTTCGGCCAAGCAAGATTCACGTTGTAACAAGCGGTGTCTGTGTGATAAATAAAAACGCTAGCAAATTAGCACAAGTCACTGAAGGGAATGCTCAAAAATCCGCGGACAGGACTCGTATTGACACGATCGTTTTAATCGAAGTGATGATGAAATCAAGAGTTTTAGACCCATTTGGACCCATTCTATTGGTGTGTAGCTGCCTCGGCTGTGGAAGCTCTCAAATTATAGGGATATCACAACAAATCAAAACTTTCAAAATTTTCCAATATTTTCCACGGAAAATTTTCATCACTACACTTAAGTCGCTCAATGGCTTGACATCTGGTATTCGGAAAGTCAGGGTTTTCATCACGAAAAAGGAAGTGGGATGATACAGTGTCCATCTTCAAATCTCCCACCGAAAACCTTACTCTACTGCAACTTGTCCTCTACGTTTGGACCAATTTCATTGGAATCTGTATCACGAAAGTCGGAAGTATACAACTGATTCAACTTCCCCTCAATTTTAATAACATTGTGTACCTTTGTGCGATTCACGTTTGATATAATACTACGAGAGGATGACAGTGGTCCACGTATGGCCCAACCCAGCTGATGTTCAGTGGCAAAACCTTTGTGATCCGCTCCACTAATAATCGATAAAGGTTTATCACCTCTAGGACATTTACACCAAGAAGTAAACCAACTTCAGCTATAATGAAATTTATCAGAACATCAATTAGATGCGGCCATTTCATCATGTATTCTCTTTCCATGTCTTCCGAAGAAATTAGAAGCTCAAATCGACAATATGTTGCTGGAAGTTTGATAATTGTGTTCTCATCAAGATCAGTAGTTTCCAAATTGTCGACTACTCAAGTCAAAGTAGAGCTCATGGATTTTATTTCTCCATTGTCGTTAACTTAATTTCGGTTGTGGTACCGGTAAATTTCGGTTTCGGTTTTAAAATAGATTTGAAAAAAGATAAAGTGCCAAATGTATTTTCCTTCAGTCTTAAGTTGCATCATGCGTAGAAAGTAGGCTATTAGAAGTTTGGTGGCCATAGCTAGCACGGTTCAAAAGATATTCAAGGCATTCGCCAGGGGAGGGGCGAACTCACCAGCAGCAACACTTAACGACTCAAACTTTCATGAGAGCCTATCCGGCACCATGCTCCCGCGAAATGTGATCTGTAAATCTTTGAATATGTCTGGTTATGGGGGAGGGGTTGGTAAAGCAAGAACACAAAAAATCTCAATATCTACATAAACCATTTTCATATCCTATCAATTCATTTTATGACTCTCTTATCTTGCAGAAATTTTCGTTGGCGTGAGCCATCGGATTACAAAGGCATCGAAAACTGTGTTCTGATAAATCAAGCTTCATATGTCGCATGGAATGACATGGCCTGCCATCACAAGTCTGGTGTTGTTTGCGAGTACGGTAAGCTATTATCCCAGTGCATGCCACAGAGATCCTCAGAATAGTGAAACCGAGAGAAATCTGACACCATGGAACGCAGAGATAAATTGCTTTGTCAGCGCTGTTTGGTCTAGAGATGACATTTTTTAACACTGATGGTCATGCTTAGAACTAGTCCCGAGGGGCAAGAAGATCCATTTCTCATTGAACGTCATGAAAATTGAAGTCTGAATTCTGAGACGAACTAAACCATTGACACCGCATTGAACGTTCACAGTCAGTGAATTTAGATCGTGAGGAGTCGAACTATGTGAATTTATCACCGAGAAACACTGAGTCAAAGATGTGCACTGTTCAGTTGGTAGATGTTTAGAGATCAATGTGAACACGGTAGCTCGTGTGTTCCCTAATTCAACTTTCCTCACGCATTGCGCGCGCTTGTCCAATCACGTCAGCCACAGGGACACGGATCTTTCCACCTCTCTCTACCATTGCATACAATGGCAGAGATGGAATCTCGTCACCTCTAGAGTAACCGCAAAAGCCGACTCCATCTCTGTGCCATAAATGGACAAGAATGAAAACGACGCATGAACGATGGTGGCTTCCAGTGGTTGACAGTGAATAGTTTCTGTGGCTTCAAGGCCTTCACGTAAAGCTCCAAAGGTCCATCTCGTCCTCGAAGATGACAAATCCTTTGTGCTGCGCTGGAGGACACGGTAGCAAGCCTTTTTGCCTGAAAAACGGAGTCGCGCAAGGAAGCGTCCTAGCACCAGCGCTGTATAATATGTATTCACTTCAGACTTTCCTCTCACGACCTCCAAATGCTATATGTAAGCTGACGACGTGGCGCTAGTCTTCTCGGACAAATAAATCTCAGTGATTGAAGCTAACTTGTCAAAAGACTTGGAAGATATTCAGAGACACTGCCTCAAGTGGCATCTAAAACTCTCATCGAGAAAATCTGTCTCGTCCATATTTCATCTTCCAAATCGCTCAGCCCATTATGAACTCCAAGTGACCTCGCATGGCTCTCCAATGCCCTTTGCACCAAATCTAAAACACCTCGGCATAACTCTCGACATTCCCTAACTTTTCGCGAACATTTGAAAAATCTTGCAAGCAAACTGTCATCTCGCACTGCTCTCATCAAGCGACTAGCCAGCATCTCCTGGGGTGCTTCATTTGAGGTCCGACGCAATTCTACGCATTTGCTCGTGACCGCTCTTGCGGAATACTGTGCTCCCGTTTGGACACAAAGTGTTCATGCAAAAAAACTCGACATCCCTTTTAATGACGCTCTGAGAACAATAGGTGGATGCATACACTGTAACCCGGTCTCCTATTTACCTTATCTAGCAGGAATGAAGACACTTGAAACCCGTCGTCGAGACATTTGTGACAAACTGATTCATTACTCCGAAGCCCACGACCACCTTCATCTTGTGCTTCATGTTCTCCCAAATACTACACGTCTCCGCTCTCGACGTCCTCTCCGAAACCTCGTCGGCAACTTGCCTGAGGAAGAGGTCATTGTTCCACATGGCTTGCGTGATTTCTTTGACATTTGGTCCAACAGTCCTCCTGGCTCCGGTCTATGTCGAAAACAGTGGGTACACCTTAACAGACTTAGCAGAGGTTCAGTGCATTATTCTTAAGCCTCCCTGCCATCTTTATGAACGTGGAAACCCACAGTTACAGTCATAACTTTAAAGTTGCAGCAAAATATTTATGTATATTTATGTAATAAGATGTGGAGGTTGCCACGAATTCTATATTGGGCAAACAGGTGACATGTTTAGAATCCGCCTAACAGTGCATAGACAGCATATAACACACACAAGATATGCAATACTGAACATGAGCCGACACATCTCTATGTGCGCCAATAACTTACCAATGAAATTCACAGCGGCTCCTATAAGATAAGTCCTAGCGCATCAAAATTACAGCGTGAGCGTAAAGAGATAATTTCTAGATAGATAAAGAGTTTATTTCTTTGTTGAGGCCTAAACTCAACCAGTGTTAATTTTGAATTTGTATGCTGCTTTTTGTTTCATTCATTCCCTTTGACAAGCCTCCAAGATGAGGTGAAACCGGTCAGGGAAGTAAAAATGGTGTTCTGATTCATTTTTCGACCCGGTTTATTTAGAATTATTATCTGCCATTTTGTTTTTTATTCATTTCTTATTATTGTATATATATATATTTATGTAAATATAAATCTATATAAATTGTATATATATTTATATTAATATATATATATTTATCTATAAAGTTTGAATGCAAAAACCAAACGAATGAAACTTTCAAGAAAACTTGATTTTTCAGCACGAGTGCTTTCATGTATTGTGCATACAATCTTCAGGTGCATAAAAGTGACATCAAAATCTTTTTAAAATTCATATCAGCACATAAAACGCTCATAGAAATTCATGTTGTTTGGCGTTCAGCTTGGGATGGAATAGGTCAATAAAATATCTTTCTTCGGCTTTTCTAAAAATATCTGTAGCCGATGACTGGACTCAATGGTGGACCTATCAAATTCACCCATGTCCTCACTTGATGCCCATTGGAATTTCCCTTCAGCTTGTCTTTTCATGAACAAGGTGACTATAATCTTGCCATTTCGGTCTGTGACACGATATTCAAACCAGGAACTGGCGCTGGGGTAGTCTGCAAACGTCTCAATCCTGTTGTTGATGTAGGTCCACTGGTAGCAGTAATATTTTGTGCCATCCAAACTGATTGAATAGAAGTAGAAAACTGGGCAGAACTGCACGATAATTGAGATATCACAACTAATTTATCAAAAGTTTGCTCTAAAACGTTCATGTCTTAAAATTTCCTTTTCAATTTGAAATTCTAAAAGAATGGTAATCCCGGTTGCATATTCAATGTTAGCATCCTTTACAGACATCAAATAGTATTTTCAGAATTTTAGACTCCAGCAAACGAACAGAAGTACAAAAAAATTCATACTAACGATAGACAGGTTTAAGCCTTCATACTACTTGTGCATTGATAAAAGTAGTACTCATCCATATTTAATGCTATTCAACGAAATCTTCCATCGGGCTATATACAAAGTTTTTCAGGATCCTGGGTGGCAATTATCTAAATGATTAAACTAGAGGTACATTTTTCATTAAATGGGGCACTCCATGTAACTCTCATGCTGCAATTTCGAGCAGTAGGCCTACTGTATCTGGTCACAGCATTAGTTTGGAATTTTCTCAAAAATGTGCTGAAAATTCCAAGTGTATCCTAATTTTACAAAGCGCGGGAACCATGTTACAATAAAATACCTAGAAGACATGTGCCTGCTCATCAAGTCACCGTATTCGTGTGCACATGAATGGACAATTGAATGATCAGAGATATTTACCAAATCAAGGAATGAAAGGATGTTGCGAAAGTTTAAATAATGGGCACATTCTGAATCGATTCGGCATGAGAATGCCATGAATTAACCCATCGAATTCTACAATGCCTACTACCAATGCCGTGAATGTTCGGATGCTGATAACTTCCATTTAACAGTGTGACCACATAGCGTTACGACGTTACGATTTCCAAAATTCTTTATTAACCCATTAACGCACACTAGTAAAAAAATACGGATAAATAATTTTTCTGGTTGGATATGTAATGTAAGACCTCTGGTTATGTCAAATATCAATTTTGGTCTCATATTGATGAGGCACCGCAAGCGTCGTCTTCGCCACCACTTTCAGCGTCTAAGTTATCATCATCGTTGGGAGGAGCGATGATGATATCAACCGGTTCATCTATCTCGGCAATCTTGTCGAAGGCGCATTGAGAGTCAGCTTGAAATTTATAATGATAGCTATTATTAGATAATAGAACAACTATGTTGGTACTCAACCGACAAAAATTCACTAAATGCACTAATAGTATCTGGAATACGTATTAAATTCATGGAGAACGCTCCTTGAGAGGAAAAATTCCAAGAGTCGTGGGGTAGAGGGTTAGCTTCACGGCATGAAGGTATTCTGTTCGACTCCTCATGGAGGATAAACTTTTTATCAATATTGAAATGTAAAATTACATAATATCAACATGCAACATTTACTATAAGCTTTTGAAACAAATTCAGACCAGACAGATCGACATTCCCATAGTTCAAATAAGCATACAGACCTTATAAATACATGTAAGTTGATACATTTTAGATAATTCTGTAATCATTAGTATAACCATGCGTTCAACGGACGTCCTAACTGATAAGATTAGTGTGCAATTGATGATAAATTGATTAACGATAATGTGATATTCGTAAGATACTAGATAAATGATTCCCTAGTGATATTTAGAATATCACACTTAAGTCAATATACAATGCCTTTACGATGGAACAGTTCACACGAACGCACAATGGGCGTTACAACACCCATAGAACTTTGTGGATCAATAACTACAACACTAAATTATTCAGAAACTTCTATCTACAACGCATCTAATAGTCTATTATCAAATATTCTTAATCCGAGAGAAGATATTTTAACTTACCTTTCTTATGCCACTATATTTGCTCTTCTTTTCATTTTCGTCATCACAAATGACAAAATTCCAAATCAGCTGATTTTGAATCACGTGCCATTCATCCATTTCTAATTTTGGAATATACAATAGGGTACTCAAATCAAAGCACGTGTCATCTGTCACTTTCATCTGCAGTCACTTCTAGTCACTTCTAGTTTTTCATTGTGAATAAATAATAAATTGCTACATTAGTTTTAGTACATATTTGCAAATGGGTGTTGTGACATCCTTCGCGCGTTAATGGGTTAAACAAATTTGTGAATAAAAAAAGCGGATCTGAACAGACACTGTAATATGAATCATTTGCCTTGCTTTGTACTTAAATTTTGGAAGTTTTATAGGTTGTTTGAAGGTCGTGAGACGAAAAAATGTTATTTTTCCGTTACGACGTTACGCACGTAAGTTCAAATCTGCATGTAACTTTTTTAACTAAATAAAAGAAAGTGAGATTGTTTTCGAGTAAGTGCTCGACTTTTGACTCGAATAAGTAGCAAACATCTGCGTTATTTGAATAGATTAGAAGTACATTAGTACACTGAAGGGCAAATTTTAAAAATGATAATTTTATATTCTATTCTGTTTTTATTACAGTATTTATTTAATTAAAGTTTTGTAATGAAGGTCAAATTTCCGTGGTAAATTGAATGTTTTTCTGGAAAATACAAGTGTCAAGGATGATGTTTGTGCAATCAAAAGTAAGCTCTTAGGTACTTCAGAAAATTGCCCAAATGTTGACATTAGCATGGAATTTCCCATATATATTTGCATAGTTGATGATGAATTTCGCCATTGGCCGGTGGAATAAATAAATAAAAAGAAAGACGAGGCCAATGGCCAATAAATAAGATCTTATTATGACAATATTTCGACTGTCTCTTTTACAAGTCTGATGGTACTCCTTACCACCTTTGCAGCAAACAATATTCTTTATTTATATTGTAGATATTCACACTCCGCGTCATATTTGTAGTTGTGGAATACTCGGGTGAGGTGCTCACAGTCACGGATACGAGCATGGACCGATATCATCACACACTGTAAACCAAACTTTGCCCAATATGTGACCGATTATGTGCCCAACACATGTGACGTTTGCCACTGCCTTTATGTGACCAAATGATGTGCCTAAATCTGTCACATTCAACACGGCAGATATGTGACTTAATGTGACTAATATGTGCCCGACCGTTCATGATTATCGCGTCTTCCAATTATTGTGATAATTAAAGCCCTCAACTTGTTTAAGTTTTGGAGAGTAGAAGTACATGTACTGCTTCTAAATTGAATTGAGCTATAAATTATGGTTTAATTGATTTCACTTCCTGGTTTGAAGAAAATACCATGCTTTCAATTAATGAACTACTGGAAAGAACAGCAAATATTTGCAAATCATTAGATACATATTCTACTTTCCATTTACTTTCATATTAACTATGAATGCTTAATTTAGAGTTTCTTTATCATTGTGTGTTGCTCAACGCCAACCGCCACCGGAAGTTAAAAAACAAATAGAAGCTGATGTAATAAACACTTTATCTATCTATGCGCAAATGAAACAATCGATGGCTGTGGCAGCATCTATTATTGTTTTTACCGATGAAATTGTTTGATTGAACCATCTATACATTGATTCAATTTTTATAGACACTTCTCAGGACATTGCGATTGAAGATTCTATTTGGGAATAGGACGTCATTATGTAATTTCTCCCAGTGTGTGATTCTCAATGTAATAAACAAGCTAACCATTGACATGAAGCTCATTTGTTTCACGCTGTCTAGACAAGATAATACAACTTCACTTAGAACACGATGATACAACTTCCCGGCGAGATCAAGCAGATTAAACGAAGATATGTGTCACATTTTTCAATCACACAATCATTATTCTGATTAAAACAGTTTTCAATGTGATATTATCTTCTTGCCAGTGATATCCTTGAACAAAACACACCGCAAAGTATTTGTAAAATCAATTTGAACTATTCTCATCAATTACTCGCCATATATGCATGATCTATGGTGATTCATCATCGGTCACATGGAAGTCATATACGTGACCAAATGTGATCGATGTGACGAAAATCCGTCGGGCACATAATCGGTCACATATTGGGCAGAGTTTGGTTTACAGTGCAGTTGCGTGTACGGGTGTGGTTACCAAAAACACAGTACACGCAGATCTCTACTTTGTAATTGCCATCTTGTCTGAAGGATCTCTGTACCATCTACCTGTCCATGAAATAAAGGTGGAAATAGCCTATTTCTCGTTCTGAGTTGCCAATACTGGGAGGCGTATTCACTAATGCTTCTATGACCGGCCCGATAACCTTCTGAAGCAGTTTCAGTGACATTGTCTTTCATCGCTGTATTTCTGTTTTAGCCAACCACATCGTCAACAGAGGCTATGAATTCAAATTTGTGAACAAATCGCTTACTTTTGAAGAAGCTGTGAATGAATGTCGGTCAGATGGTGGAAATATTGCGACTATTAAGGACAAGAGAGAGGAGGACCGCATTTCCTACGCAACCCTAGCTAATCGGAATACAAAATGCATTAAAAATTATTTGAAAACACGTTGTACGGCCTGGATCGGATTAAGACGCAACCATCAAGATCCTTATTCATTCCAATGGATATCGAGGCACTCGAATTACAGGTATGAAAGCAATTTCATCTACTATCTCACGTAGACTGTCTTAAAGGAAATTGCCATACTCATACTCATAAACATCAGGGGCGTAGCTAGGATTTTCGCTCGGGAGATGACGCTCAAAAATATATGCATGCTAGTCAGTCTTGTAGGCACAGAATTAGACCGGTCGTCTCTTCCTCTGTTTGATTAGAAAGGAAACATTGGAACATGAAATGCTAATGAAATGGTACAATCTGCTGACATACTACCATACATAGCAATCGAGTAACCAGCTGGAGCCAGTTCAACATTATGCTTACCATATTGTGCGAAGTTTCACTGACTGTTATCATCCGGATCACACAGCAAAAATACACAGACGATATCACGATCTACAGAGAAATTTGTGAACATTTTTTTCGTTTGCGTGCTATCATCTTTAATAATGATCGGAAGAGCCAATATTATCGAGGAAACTCCAGAGTGATGATCTGAATTCTTCTAAGCTGAAGGAATTGTGGCGATCGGAGTATATTAGTATTAAAGCAATCTGCCAGCGACGAACCACTATTTTTCTTATCACTGAAAAATTCCTGAAAAATTATCCCTCCTTTTGACCACTTAGTAAGTTCCTGCATGTGCCATCATTTTCAATCAGTTTTACTTCTAGCTAAGTACCACGATTAAGCAATATCATTCAGTGCTTGCAGGTTATTTGAAAGATGGGTTTAATGTTCGAGCTTGATGAATTCGAGAGCCGGATTATAGGATTTCAACGAATGCATCCATCAAGAAACAATTATTCAGTTCTTTTAATCGGGAGTTGATGGCCACAAGATTACATCTCTCTAATACCGCATGATGAGAATTCCAGATCCTCATGATAATAGTCCGGCAGCCACAACGTGATTCTGCAGGGAATGAGAGTAGCATGTAAGAATTACCTTACGAGCTCAAACAACTTTTTCCAAATTTATTTCTCACCGCATCTCGCTCATAAATTAGCTCGCTGCGCTCGAAAAAATATGGAAAACAATTCATTTCGCTTCCACGAAGGTAATTCTTACATACTGCTATTCATCATTAAATAAAAATTAAAATTCCAAAACAATCAAATTACAATAAAAATTAATTCTTCTAAAATGAACATTGAAACTGAATGTAAATGTTACTTTTGTAAAGAAATAAGATCTAACGATGATTTTTATGTCAAGCAAATATATTCAAGTTATTTTGGAATACAACGAAAATGTAGATATTGTTTAAAAGAATATAAAAAAGACCAAGTGTTATTAAAAGAAATAAAACAAATCAAATAGAAAAATTAACCGAATCAAATGAAAATTATAAAAATAAAATCCTTAATATAGAACTAAATATTTTTAATTAAATTAATCCCAATAAAAAACTTTTCAAAGATATATAAATTCTATCAATTTACTTGAGAACATAATTAACATAAATAATGAAAAAATTGAAGAGTTCAAAAAAGAAATAAATTTAACTGAAAAAGAAGAAGGAAAAAAGAAGAATGAAAAAAGGAATGAAGAAAAAGAATATAAAAAGAAGTAAGATAATAATGTTTTTCTTCTCTTTAAAATGAACAAAGAAAATCAGAAGAAATTTCAAGGGATTCACTTCGTTCATCTTCAATGTACAAAATGTAAAGAATGTAAAACTTTTGATAATTTTATGAAAGATAGAAGAAAGAAATCTGGCTATCGCTCAAGTTGTAAAGATTGCAATAGACCATATGAAAAACAGCATTATCAAAATAATAAGGAAAAATATAAGGAAGCATTTAATAATTTTATTGATTGAAATCCTAATTATTATAAACAGTATAGAAATGAAACGGTTAACGCAAAAAAAATGTAATGAAATGAAAAATTGCAATGAAATTTATTCTATATAAAATGAGCGAATACAAAAAGAAAAATCTTCTTCAAAAACTTGAAGCTCTTAAAAGCAATAAACGTTTACCATCATTAAAATACTTCAAACTTCACGAACTAGCGAAACAACATGAATACAAAATCCTTCATGCTAAAAATATCAACATAAAATATGGTCATTCAATCTTACTAATATTTGAACTTCCTGATAAAGATGAGTATAACGGTTCTCTATTTCTCCCAAAAAGATATTCAAAATCTCTAACAGCGACAGATATAAAATAATTAATAAATTATTCATTTATCATAAGCAATAGTGATGAATTAGAATTTATCTAAATAGTATTTTATTTTGTTATGGAAATGAATAGCAAAAAACGAAATGAACTCTCAGTGATTGTTTAGATACAACAATTCACCTCGTTTGTCATGCACACCACGATTTTATTCTGCGTCAACATCCGTGTTTTCCTTATTTACTGTCGCAGTCTTTAATCATAGTGTGAACTAGAATCGCTTCTCTCTATTTGTCACTTTAGCAATAACAGTTCTACTGTCTCATATCCAGCCTCTCTCCTGTATCTCTACTGACGATTCTTTCTGCTGCAAAATGCCAAAACGCTCTTACGCCGAAGCATTTGTTCATTTTGCATCTATTTTGTTAAATCTAATTCCTGAAGAACAAAAAGAGGAGGCAAGCAATGTTATGGAAGAGTGGAAAACTGAGCACGAAGAAAATCAAAAAGATTATATAAAGGAGTAGAATAAACGACATCAAGATTCAACAAAGACAAAGAATAGGAGTGTGGAAGTTTTAGAACAATTTTATATTAGTTTGGTGCCAATTGGTGGAATAGCAAATGTTGGTGAGATGAATTTAGGGACAATTGAAAGCTGTACGCAGCATCTACTGGATTTAAATAAACATTTGGGCAAATCTCAATGCGATGTAATACAAATTAGTGTTTTGCAAGGAAATATAAGTCGAACAATTAAAAGAGACTTTCACAAGAAAAAGAAGGATTTTAAAGACTATTTATCACAAGTTTCCATTTCTTACAGCCACGCATTGTTTTTAATAAGATTAAATGATTGCTATCTTCTGTATCCCGATTTATTGAAATCAACTTTTGCCATTGCGATTCTTTCTTCAAAATTTAAGAATTTTAATGGATCACTTTACACTACAAAAATCGCAATCTTTGGAAAATGAATGAATGGACGATGTTTAATTTTATGAGATGAGTAGCATGTTTATGTCATATTCTGCTTTATATTTGTAAACGGTATTACAGCGTAATAATTTTCTTGTCATTTTAAATTATGAAAATGACAATCTTCAGATGAGTGATGTTAAATTGTCATAAGTAGTATATTTGTCTCGTATTCTGCTTTATCTTTGTAAACGGTATTACGTCGTAATATTTTTCTTGTGTCATTTTAAATTATGAAAATGACAATCTTCAGATGAGTGATGTTAAACTGTCGTAAGTTGTATGTTTATGTCCTATTCTGCTTTATATTTGTAACATTTTTCTAGAGATACGTTTGCTTTTGCTTCTCGGGTCTGAATGGGTTATATAAGTTAAATCGGCAATTTGACAAACTGTTGTACTAAAAATGGAAGAAAACAAAAAATCAATAGAGCCTTCAGCACCTAATGAAAAATTATATCCTTCTATAATTAATGACCGTGATACCCAAGAACTTATATCTGAAATAAACTTATCGAAACATAAAGATAGAGTATGTTTATTTATGTATCTTTCACGAATACGTATTCCCTTGCGTTCTATGATAACAAAGTTATGTTTCATGAGTCAAACGGCTATTCAGACAGGAGAAAATGATTTCCGCAAATTGCATTTTTACTCAGTCGATTCAGATACATTCCGATGGCAATTCTTGGGTAAGGCCTTTTTCAGATCAAGATAGCGCCCGCTGATAGAGATGCTCCCAGAATTCTTTGGTTAGATGAATTACCGAAACAGAACCCTGAAGTTATCATTTACCGATATACTCGTCTGGCTTTCGGCTTGTCCGCTTCACCAGCCATTTTAAGTACTGTCTTGAGCATTGACAAAATGTAAAAATGAAATTGGTGATGTTCTCAATAACATATCCGATCATATTTATGTTGATAACTTGATTACGGGATGTGTTGATTTGAATGAAGCGAAGCGGATATATCTAAGTGCGAAGAGAACATGGAATGTTAGACAATGGAAGTCTAACAGTAGAGAATTTACTCGATTTGTTACATCTTTGAATCCGTCAGATACATCAAGCACAGAAACGGTTGATCGAAAATCCTTCACTGACTCCGAACTAAACCCAAAACTTCAACCGAAACATCAAAAAGTCCTTGGTATTGAGTGGAATGACGAGACTGATGAAATCATCATAGATTTGCGATATTTGAGTGACATTTCACCTGACACACCAACGAAGCGAACTGTGCTACAGACTTACCAGTGTGTATCATCCTCTTGGATTGATTTTCCAAGCGCTTTGTAGCACACATCGATCTTGGGATGAAAAGATTTACAATCACGAGCTTTTAAGAATTTGGTATGACTGGATCAGTAATTTTTCTTCCCTTGCGATCACAATACCACGATTCATTTTCAAAAGCACTCAACCTAGGACGGTATGTCATGTACAGCTTCATGGATTTAGTGATGCTTCGCAATCAGCATATGAGGCAGTTATTTACGTTCGTATTGTGTATGACGACGGTACAGTATCGACGAACATTGCGGCAAGCAAGTCGAGAGTTTCTCCGATGTCTAAAAGCCACTCTCTTCCACGTCTTGAACTTCTTGGTGCCTTGTCCTCTTCTTGGTCCAGATTGATGAAGTTTATTCTTCCTTCTTTTAAGGATGTCTGCTCGATCGATTCGATGTTTCTTTGGTCACATAGTATGACTACATTACAGTGGATTAAGAGAACACATTAGGTTTGGGAGGTATTTGTCCAAAATCGAGTATAGGAAATTCGGTCATCAAGTTCCAATGCCAATTCGAATCATGTACCCGGTGAAGGCATTCCATCTGACTTGCCATCATGAGGCATTTCCCCGAGTAATCTCGCTTCTTGTTCTAAGTGGTGGCACGGACCTGCCTAGCTAAGGTATCCAGAATCACATTGGCCGAACTTGCCCAGCTCAGAGGAACAAGCTATCTTTCAAACAGAACGAAATATGGCTGAAGCCAATGTAGCGGTAGGTGTCACAACACGTGTATCAGATATTGAATCCGAAACCTCTATTTCTCAGCTAATAGACATAAAGAAATTCTCCTCGGAATAAACTTCTACGCGTGACAGCTTTCGTTTTAACCCTAGGATGCACACAATGGGTCCCCGGGGACCCAGCGCTTGCTTTTTATTAGATCTCTTCAAAACACAAGCTTCATTTTGAAAGTGCTTTTATGTATTCCTCGCACGTCTCATGCTACAGCTGGAAATACAACAATATCTTGTGTTGGTCATTTTTTGTCAAAGTAATCAGCTCAGTCATAACATGAACTGCTGGGTCCGATGGGACCCATTGTGCGCATTACACATTTAGACGACCGAATGAAACTTATTTTCACAGCAGACAGATTACCAATGGATATGATAGTTACATCAGATGCCATGACTAGATGACTATGGTAGCCTGCTTTGCGTTGTCACGGATATCCTCCTCCCCCCTATGCTGTATCTGTGGTGGCAAGCAATCATTTGACATTGAACTTCGTCAGACTTCAGTTAATCGTGTGAACAATGAGTGCGAGTGGTAGGAAGAGATCCTGTGCGATAGAGGCTGCTGCACGAATGTGATTGCTCTTGGGCGATTCTAGTGAAAGCAGTGATTCTGAAGAAGAAAGTTTTGACAACTTTGAAGCTATTTTACCCGAAGAGAAATCGAAGGATGGTGAATGTGACACAAATGACAGTCAGTGATAGTGACAAAGAACATGAAATGCCGAGTGTTGATCAATCTGATTCTTTCACGGTGAACAGTTCAGAAAGTGCATCTTCTGATGCTTCTGGTGACTCTATGTCAGACTCTGGTGTCATTCGAGATCCTGATAGTGATTCAGATCCACAATACGTAGCTCCTTCAGGAAGAGTATGGAAAGGTGTGCCCCCTGCTACATCAAGAACTCGTTCAGCGAATCTATTTACAGCATCTCCTGGTCACTCGGTGCATGTCTGAAGCGAAAGGGATTCTTTGGCTCAATTTATTACAGACGAGATGTTGAGTGACATCATCAAATGGACAAATAAATATGGGCGACAAATTTCAAAGATTGGGCGGATGTTACTCTAGTTGAACTGAATGTATGGATTGGACTTTTATTTCTATCGGGAGTTTCAAAAGGAAATCATGAGAAAATCCGACAAATGTGGCAAGATAGTCCTCTTTCCCGTCCAGTTTTCAAAGCTACGATGTCTGTAAAGCGCTTCGAAATGATCTGACGATGTTTGCGATTTGATGATGTGAACACTCGAAAAGCTAGAGTTGAGAGTGGTGACAAGTTCGCTGCATTTAGAGAAATTTGGAACAAGTTTATTGAACAATGCAAAATCACTTACGGGCCATTTGAAATGCTTTGTATTGATGAACAATTGATACCGTTTCGTGGTAGATTCTCATTCCGGCAATACCTTCCTTCAAAAAATGACAAGTATGGGTTAAAGATAAACTTGATTGTTGATTGCACTACTGGATTCATTTGTGATGGCATTCCTTATACCGGTAAGGAAAAAACAATGTCCGCGCGCAGGGATTGGCGAAAAACATCGTGAGAAGGTTGTGTGAACGTTTTTACAACAGTGGCAGAAACATAACATTTGATAACTTTTTCACTGATATCAGTCAAGCTGAGGAATTGTATTTCAAGCGACCGACTGTCGTTGGCACTCTGCGAAAAAACAAAGCAGATTTACTAAGGGAATTTTCTGACCCTAAAGCTAGAGTTGCCGAATCAACTTTGTTTGGATTCGACAAAAAAACGACACTTGTATCCTTTATTCACAAGAGAAACAAGTCTGTTGTGCTTCTCTCAACAATGCATGATGACCACAAGATTGATGAAAACACAAGAAAACCGGACATAGTTCTATTTTACAACAGCACTAAGGGTGATGTAGATACGGCAGACCAACTCTGCCACTCATATTCGCCACAAAGGCAGACTAAGCGATGGCCACTGGCCTACCTCATGAACGTGCTCAATTTGGCATCGATCAATGGATTCATCTTGTTCCGCATGCAAAATCCAGATAATGTTTCCAACAGGAGTTGCAACAGAAGAATTTTCATCCGAGATTTGGGACTTGAAATAATCAAACCATTGATGACAGAGCGCGCAAGTTCTTTCCAAGGCCTCTCAGTTCTGATTCAGAACGCTATGATTGCCTGTGGAGTAGCAAGAGTGGCATTTTCTCAAGAGCAGTCGGTCAGTAGACTTGCAAATATTGGCGGAAAAGCTTCGAGGAAAAGGGGCTACCGCTGTGTGCAGGAACATCGCGATAGAAAATCGTCTCGTGTCTGCCAAAAATGTGAACGGTGTATTTGTGCCTCCCATTCTACAAAGATGGACTCATTCGCTTGCAGTTATCCCAAGTGCTCATAAACAGTCTATTGTTAGAGATTCTATGGCCCTACGAGTTTATGCAGTTACAATGTGCTCTCATCAATGTTTAGGTTACATTGGTTGCTACCGCTTCTTTACAGAATGCCAATCTGATCCATCTCTTGAAGTCTAGAAAAATCCATTAATTGATTGAATAGCACGTTGTTTTGATAGTTATAGCATCATCATTTTGGTTAGTTTTCCATTCGAGTCACCGTGGATAATGACAAACAGCATAAAAAAATGATAGTTTGGTAATGTAGTGTCATGATTTCTAAAAAAACCAACTTGGGTCCCCGAGGACCCATTCCGTGCGAATTTGGAAGTGAAATCTTGTGTGCATCCTAGGGTTAAGGTTCAGGGAATGTTTGATGTACCACAGACGAATTTCTCAGCCGTTAACCGCTTCTGAATTTCATAATGCCCAAGTTATTTGGCTCAAGGAGTTGCAGCGAAGATATTTATCTGATCAAATTAATCATTTGAATGGTTAAGGACCGTTAACGACGCGCATTCGAAATCTGAACCTATTTCTCGATGATGATGGTATTATTAGGTGCCACGGACGAATTTCGAAGTCTTCATATTTGAAGCCGAGTAATTATGTAATATTGATTCCTCCTTGTATCGAGTTAGAGAATATGTTAATTTACCGTTCACACGATGCAGTTTTTCATGGGAGTTTCTGCAACTCTGGGAAAAATTCGCGAAAGGCTAAGAAGTACCTGTGACGTTGGTTCATATGCAAGAATGTTCGAGGTTTGCCTCTTTCAATTCCACCAATTCCTCAGCTGCCTGATTTCAGACTCACCGCACATCGTCCCTTTGCAACTGTCGGCGTTGATTAATGCAGCCCGATTTATTTTTCCTACCACCCAAGGGGAGGGTACCCGGAAGGGTTGTTACATTGTCCTCTTTACTTGTACTACGATTCTTGCCCTTCACCTCGAGATTTGATTTGTCCACTGACTCATTCATTCAATGTTTGAAGAGATTGATTATGATATATAATGAATAAAAATTCTTTGAGCACATGCATCTTTGAATATTAACGGTGAATTCTATTAACGGTGCAATCTCACTATTCAATTTCAAGCTAATCAGGAATTTTGAAATTTATCAAAATAGCGATGCAATTTTTTGATATGCCTCAATGAATTTTAAATTATTCACTTTATGGCCACTTATTATTTTTTTTCACGAAAACGCTGAATTCGATCATTGTGAAATAAATTCGATTGTCATCAACTGATGGCCATAAGCAAACTTTGTCACAAAGACATTCAGCATGAGACTTCGCATCGTAGTTTGGAGAACTGACACTAAAGGAAGATTTCGTCATCCTTTTTGAATACTTTTACATATGAATATTTTGACAACGGGAGGTGGTGGCCGGAATTCACCACATATTCTATAATGGAAACTTTGCTACGGATGCAATTGTGATAAACCATTCTTGTCATAAACAAAGAAATTGACAGCACTAATTGTTAATCCTTCTTAGGACTTCTAATCTTCGGACTGTAGTCACTCCCCGATTGCCAAATAAATCAAAGGAAGACTCATCAGAGAATAAAGTCCGTTCCCAATAGTCCATTGACTTTTGCGAATACTTAGTTGCGTATATCGCACGGCGTCGTCGTTGGAAAGCATTTACGAAGGGTTTTCGTGCAAGTCTTCTGGCATGGAAGACTGCAGCAAGCAATCGTCGACTGAGGGTGCGGTCAGTGAAGGAAGCTCCCATAGGACCAAGAGATCCTCGAATCATCCTTGCTGACAAGAAACGATTATTTTCACACACGCGAACAATTTGACGGTCAAGTCTTTCACTTGTTTTACGTGGACGGCCAGTCCTTTTCTTCGTAGGTGACCCGCAACCGGAAGGATTCTTTTGCCAACGTCGCCGTATGTCTGATACCGTCGATTTGGGAACACCGGTCTTCTGGGACACCTTCCGAACACTATATCCTTCCTTCACGAGAGTTATGATCTCTGATCTCTTCTTCGGCGATGCTTCTTTTCTCATCTTCGAGATTGAGATGTCAAGCAAATTGCGACCGATGAGATGCTAGTGTGAGATAAAAATGATAGCATAGCGTCAGTCTTCAGGTGAATATCGGAAACAACAGTGAGTCACAGCATTTGAATTTGAATTTCAAATCTGCCAATTCAAGGCTACCTGCTTAACACAAGGCAAGTGAATATGAAATGATTCAGAAAGCTTCCCATCATAGATATCTGACTTCACTGCTCGTCTCTGTGCTTATTAAGGCAATTTGCAAGTAAAAAGCTATGAAGTATAAGGTGTCCGGTGACTTTTGTCCAATTCGAACATTTGCGCTATTATGCCCTCTAAATAGGGATAAAACGTCAGCAATTTCAAGTCTGAATTCCGACGAACTAGATCATTGACGCCACATTGAACGTTCATAGTCAATTTAGATGGTGAGGAGTTGAAAGATGTGAAAAATATTTCCTTTGAATGAATTCATCACGGAGAAACATTGAGTCAGAGATAGGCACTTTTCACTGACAGATGTTCAGACTTCAATGTGACAACGACAGATCGTGAGTTCCCTAATACGACTTTCCGCACACATGGCGCGCACTTGGCCAATCACGTCAGCTAAAGAGAAACAATTCTCTCCACATCCCTCTACCATTGAATACAATGGCTGAGATGAAAACGCGTCAGCTGTAGAGCAACAGTGACAGACGAATCCATCTCTTGTGAACGACCCTTAACCCTCAGAGACCTGAGCTTTTTCACACCCTCTGAGACCTGAGGGGGGTCCAGTGGACCCCTTTAACATATTCCTAGTTTGCCTGCTTAAATCGATATCAAAACATTAGAAAAGTTGATTTTAAGTAAAACAATGATGTTTGCGTGTAGCAGGTCGGTATAACGAATCCCTTGAGTGACTTTCAGCCTTCTCTGTAAACACGTGCGAAAATATGGTGTTTTTGTAAGTCAACCACATTTAGTACAGCATCATTTGTACTAGGAGGTGGCTTTACGATATTTCGTGTAACCATAAAGCCTCAGATAGTTGATTTTGATGAAATTGATTTAATTCATGCATCTAATCCTTTCCAATTGTACATTCCTTCAAATTTATCCAAAGCTATCAGAAATAGACCTAAAATGAGTCAAAATTGTTGTACTTCTAGAATCAAAAACAGCTGTGGAGATCTCAAACTTATCATTACTGCTGTGAAAAGTTTGTCATCAATCAGTTTTTGGTGCTCAACTATGAATATAATGATAGCTTTCATTTCGGACATCGATTTATGTCGAGTTGTTCATTTAGGCCAACCAGTCACGCGAGATCATGTGCAAAAGCAAAATATTCACATTTTGCGATCTTCCAACACATTGCACATCTACGAGCATGATGCAAACAATGAATAAATGACTTTCACTCTTTATACACCATCGTGGACATGTTCGAAATCATTTTTCATCTAATTACAAAAATTTTGTGATGGAAATTCTACACCCTCTGAGACCTCAGGGGGGTCCAGTGGACCCCCATAGCCTATCTGACATACTTCTACTGATTCAATTGAAATGAAATAACACATGCAGATTCACTGTCAGAAATTATGATTTTGTATGGGCTTGAGTGGTTGATATATCGTCAGCGTAAAAAATGAAATAGAAAAATGTGGCTCCGGGATCCACTGGACCCCCCCCCTCAGGTCTCTGAGGGTTAAGCAAGAGCGATAACCTTGCTGCAAGAATTCGCAGGTATTGCACGTTTGTTTCAGAAATGTCATTTTTCTCAAGATCCAGCAATATTGACTTTCATCAGCACCTCGCCGACCAGATGAAATAACCATCAACGAACTGTTGCTGCCTTTTCTAGAACTATTAATAATTTAAAAAATGAAAAAATTTCAAGTCTTCTTATTTTCATATAAATCTGAGAGTTCCATTGACATAACAAATTGTTTGCTACAGACATTTTCAAAAAGGAGAACCAAATGATCGTTTGGGACATGAAAACTGTGTAATGACAAATCAATTGCAAGGAAGTGGATGGGCAGATAGACCCTGCAATGATAAGGCAGGTGTTGTTTGTGAGTATGGTTACGGTAAGTGATGCATTGTCTATTTTTTGTTTCATTGTTTTTCTTATCAGTTTAGGATAAAAGTGTAATTCTGCCTTGCGGTAAATGAACCGATTAGGAGTGAATTACTATTCAATGCTTTCATACTACATTTATTCAAACTGCTGCCGAACCACATGCATCAGTGAAGCACGATATCCGCTGGTTCCCTAGCTTCAACTCTTCAAAGAATCTTTATCAGCAACTGTTCATACTTACCATGTGTAGGAATGCTTTCTATGGGCGTGAATCATGTGTACATTCTGTGGATATCAACATGTTCATATTTATCAAAACATACAACATGTGGCTCTATTCACAAGACAATGGTTGCGAATTGAGAAGAAATCATCCATTGATCACAATCTATTGCATGATCACAACACGAGCGTAATGTCAATGTACGGACTGTCAATGTGCATGCATAAAGCATTATCAAAAAGTGGCAATGGTTGAAACGATAACTATCAAGGCACAAGCAGATGTTTTCAGTTGACTCCTACAACATTTCTGCTACATTGGCGGCAGTTCTTTGCATTTTTGTCCACTAGAACTGACTGTTCCACGTAAAAAGAGTTTAAATAGGTAATCCAGTAAATGTAACGAATCATAATCTTCAAGCGAATGCATTTTACATCCACGCTCCTCCATTTACACTTTCCCATAAACTCATGTGGATTTCGTATCTGTAACTTCAGCTTAAAATGTGCTAGCTCTGAAGATCCGACGGAACGTTTCTGAGCGCATTTTGTTGAGAATTCTGAAGATCAATATCAATTTCACTATTTGAGCTCTATGATTCGTCTCACCAATCTTATGAATCTACAATTAGGTCAGAATCTGAATCATCGGAGAGTGCTTCGGCAAATAAAACTAAGTCAGATTCCGGATTGCCGATTCCAAACTTTTCTTTAATGTCACCTCTCACGTGTGTGTCTTGAAGCCGGAGATGCTATAGGCTGCGTTTACACGTGCAACTTGCTGACAGTTTTCGATCCATTATGAGTCAGAAAATAATGGACAAACAATTGAAGCAAATGCATGTCTTCAATAACCTTGCTTCGTGCGTCACCAGACCTATTAAGACCCCACCTTCATTAGCTGTCCTTCGCTTGCAACTGTGTCATTCTGACTTCCAACGATAATAGCCCTGTCAGCAATCGTCCACAGTATCAGGGACGTGCTCAACGAGATTGACTTCAATAACACTGTAAATCTATCAATGACAATCACATACGAAGGATGCATACCTATATATTTTGTGGTATATTTCCGTATATATTTGTATGCTTTTCGCATGTTATTTCAAGTGTGGTATGGTTTACATACGAAAGCCATACCAGCACAATGTTAAAAGAAAGCATCAATTATGTCTAAAGTATGTTGTCAATAAAGATCACACTAATGTTACTACTGTTCTTTAAGTAGTAAGATAATGACATTCAAGAGTCATACTTTCAATACTGAATTCGATTTGAATACATGAAAGTCAAAGGCATTTCATAAATAATCAATAAGTATTCAACCATCAACAATCATGCATTATATAATTTTGAAATTAAGCATGTTATCAATTCGAAAGAAAAACACATTATAATTCATGAACGCAAACATTGCTATGTTTAAGATCTGTAAGTCACCGTGGTTGTCTGAAAGATATCGTTTGAATGAATTGATGTTAATTAAGTTGGATCATAAAGTAGAGTTAACTGAACGTCCTGTTAATGTTGCTAGACAAGTATCAACGACGACATACTCGTGGAGCATAAAATTCACAACAAATCTAATCTTGTTAAATATCACACTATCAAAAAGAAATATTCATGACTGGTATTACCGAAAATTGTCATTTTTTGACAGTAGCATGATATGTATATATCAATATTTTAACGAATATTGAGTTGATCCATTATTGTTGATAGTTATATATATATATATAACTATCATTCTTGTCTTATAATCCCTGAATGTATCAGTGAGCTTCAAACTGGAAAACGAAGGAGTTATCACAATCCTGCAGAAACTAGGATTATTTGGATTGTATGTTTGGATATACGACATTATTTTTTATTCGTCGCTACATCTCGGAGGTGATGTATTCGGGGATTTTGATTTTCGAATTGCGTCATTAATATATATATATATATATATATATATATATTTGATAAAAATAAGTAAATGGTAGAGTAGATAGGTATAAATCAATAAAGTAAACCAATAGGTCAATGAGAAATAAATTTGGCTAGCGCTTTCGATGGAGTACTTGTCTATCTCGTCAGACAAATTGTGCTAAATGATATCAAAACAAAAATATCGCACTATTATTTTTGCTTTGATATCATTTAGCATAATTTGTCTGACGAGATGGACAAGTACTCCATCGAAAGCGCTAGCCAATAAATTATATAAATTTATTTCTCATTGACCTAGTGGTTTACTTTATTGATTTATATATGTATATATATATATATATATATATATGAATATATATATGGTTAATTTAAAGAACACAAGATTTACGCCAACATGTTTCACCACTTCAGTGGCTTCTCAAGGCGCTAAGTGAATCTTTATATCATACAGATGCAATAAAATTCAAACCTAGACGTTATAATACACTGTAAACCAGCACCTCCTAAAGCAAGCTGAATCACCTCCTAAAGCAAGACACTATTCGTAACTAATAAAAAAATCCTAAAGCATGCGCCTTTTAGAAGGCTAGCCTCTCACCTCCTAAAACATTTTTTCAATGCCCTATTCTACTTTCCCTTATGACAATTCATACTGCTGTCTTTATTCAGCAATAGACGGGTTGCGCATTGAGATTTATTGAAGACAAAGGTCTCATTATATTCATTCAATATTTATCTCTTGCTTTACAAACAACCCTCTGAAGAAATAAGAACCCTTTAACCCCTGTAGTACTGTTATGCAAGAGAACATGATATTAGTGTTGTACAATTCGAATACATAAAACAAACTTTACTGAAATTCACTTGAAATTTATAAAATTGACACCCAGTACCAAATTGAATACAATCACAGGTATATTTATATAACAGATGCAACGAAATCTCATGTATACATGTACAATGAAAATTTTGGCCTGACCACGCAATTTTCGGTGACAAAAATACAAATGCTATATAATATAATCACTGTCGGGACAGTATCAAATGTCAGATTTTTTTATTACAGAATTATGTGGATAAAAGCATGTGTGAAATCGTAGATCAACAGTTGCAATAAAAATAAAGTAACAAATAGAGTCTCAAGATCAAGACAAAAACAATCAAGTGCTAGATAAGGAAATCAGTACCTATTTTTGTTCAATTAAATTACGATCTAAACTCACAGAAATTGCAGCTCTAAAACATCATGGAAAACATCAAGGAATTATTATAGAAAGATGGAAACTAAAGAATTCAAAATAACTTATGGCAACAAAATAATTCTCAGATTTTTGCACTGATCTTGGTGAAAATGTGACGCACACGAAGAAGTCCTTCCAGCAGTTTTTACGGTGGCCAAGTACTGTCGATTGCGTTGGAGATTATACGTTAGAAACAAGACTTCATGTTCCATGATGGTAGATGCTCCATCCGTCAAAGTACATATTTAATTTTTGGACACGACATATTTGTATTCACTGATATTCAAGTCGAAATGATTGCTGAAAAGAAAAAGGAATTTTAGTTACGAACTATGGAGTGAAAAGAAAGGAATGATTAACTTTAAGAGACAAGAACGTCAGATCTACATGTTACATGAAACAGGCTGAACAAATTATGATTTCTTCATAAATTTGAAGTTTTTTATTTGACAGGTAATTGAAATCAATAGAATTTCTTATAAACATGCATACACAGAGCATATCGTGTCATTTAATTATTTTTATTACGCTATTTATTTTGATATGCGCCTACATTACATAATATAATTTATCAATGCTGAATTGAATACATGCACCTGTACTTTGATAAAATAATTGAAACCTCTTGTTGCAGAAAATTGGCTCCTTTCTTAGTTATTCGATGTTCTACAGATTATGGAAATTCACGATTTGTATATCTCCAACAAATAGCAAATATTATGCTAATAATACATATTCACAAGTAATAATTTTCGTTTGAAAGTTCTAATGCAATACTGCAAATGTTTCTTATTGATTCTCCCACTTCAGACAGCATACACTGTCTTGTAAACTGCTATGTGTTGACAACAAGTAGCCGTACTTATTAATCAGGTGAAAACAATATGAGCGTCACAAGTCTCTACCAAACATGCATGAGCTAAGTTGACTTCAGAAATAATAACTGGCATGGCTTATATGGCCCAAGATCGTCGTTAGAAATTTAATAAAAATGAAAAAAATGGAATATCTCCTTTTCTGCTGTGATTTAATGGCCATTGTGAAAGCGTCTGAAACTGTTCAGCGTTAGAGGTTTTGATTCTATATGTGAGTATAGTTCGTTTGAGGAAACCAGAATGATATGTGATGATTTTATGAGGAAGAAAAAAAGTTCCACTCAATAGGCGGACATTTTCTTGCTATCAGAAATACCTTATAATGTATTTTTACAGAAAAATAAGTTAATTGATCTCTCTTTTTTGCGATGATGACCGTTTGGTCTTTCCTATTTGTGCTAGAGTCTATTTTTTGCCTTGATATTATGCTACGTTGAGAGCTTAATAATAATGACTAATATGAATAGAGTATGTGAGAGACTTTAATTGCTAAAATGGATTTATTTTTAAAACTAGCCAACAGGATGGAAGGAAGTCGAACACTTAACGCCGCACATTAAAAATACGTTGCATACAATAATGTCTGGACATTGTAGAAAAACTGCAGTTATTTCAATACTGACAAAAAGGATCAATATTGGCAGAAGATTCTATATAGAAGTATAGACGATTTAATTTTTCAGCAGTCTGTCAGCCCTAGTTCGACATCCGGAATTTCATATATTTTGATGAATATTTATTAAACGAATTCGCAACTATGTGGCGGCAGAAATTTAACAAAATAGATAAAAAAAGTTTAAAAGATTGAATGCGAAATTTTAAGCATAAGTTTACAAAAATATGTTTCTTCTCAAATGCCCGAATCAGGAAAGACTGAAGACAATTAAACTACTACATAATGGAAACGAATGTCCTTCAGTGTCGTCTATTGCATTTTTTCGATGTATATACAGCCATCTGACTATAGATTATCATGACAGTTGGTGATAAATGCTTGCATTAGCAGGTTGAATCCATTTCTTGATATGCCAATTCAATTAACCCTTCACATGCGTGTATTTTTTGCCTTCGTTCGGAAGCCTTATTGGACACACCACTTAAGTACTTTGAGCAGTTTCTATAAGTGCGCATTTGCTACTCAGAGGCTTTACCGTGCACAGAAAACGCGACTGAATGCATAAAATTGACAAATACAATGTATGCCTGCATCGAAAATTTACAGTTTTTCCAATTTATAATTTGCATTATCCGCAAAAAAATTAATTTAGTCCCGTTATAAAAAGTGGTATTTTAACTACAGAAGTCTTAAACTTGATTTACATTAAAGTACTATATAGTATGCATGTATTACAACTCTTTCGAATAGGCTATCAGAGCAACAGGAAACTCACCTCATTTTTCAGAGCTGCCGTTTAGTTGATGAACCAGATTGATTAGTATATCTGTCACGATTGACTGTCACGAGAAAATGTAGAATGCAGATTTTTGGCCATTTGGATTCAAGTCATTATATTTCTTTTTTATTTATCCAGCATTTCGATCGACGTTGATGGGAAAGATGTAGTCTCCTGGTATGACACCATGATATCCATATATTTGCAATTTACTGCTGCACAACTTCAACAGATAATTTCAATAAACAATTTAATTGTAATATCAACTGACGGAAAGTCAACTTGCCACTCGAAGTCAAAGTCAGCTACATAACCTCGGATAGATGAAGCGGAGAATGATTCACGTACATACAGCAACGTGAACTTATGATGACCTCAATAGCAGCTATTGTTATGCGACAACGTTTTCTGTTGTCTGGCAAGCAGTGACTCACGCTCTCCTCTATGCAGATGCTTACGTCTAAGGGTTATTGTTCTCTTCAATATGCTCACCTACTAATTCAACATAGCCTTCTGAAATTTTAGTGTGTGGCGCTTTAGGATGTAGATTTCTTTCACTTTAGGAGGTGACAGATTACAGTGTATAGAGATGAACAGAAATAAAATTATAGATGTTTCAACTTGTTTAGAGGTGGCTTGAGCTGTGTTATGAACATAGCTTCTTTATGTTCCCTGTCCAGACGATTCGAGTCTATTGGCATCTTGTAAAAGGGCATGATTGCGAATTCAATGTTCTTATTAGCCGCACACTCACGTATGTGTTCGCTTACGGGTACGTATCCATATATAGAACTGTTGATTTGCTGCCGATGAACTGTAACTCTATGGCGGACCTGATTGACCGATGTAAAACTTATTACAACCTAAACAAACAAGCTGGTAAATAGAATTCGAAGAATCACAGCTCATGTTGTACTTAATTTGAAAATTGATTTCATCATTGTTTACTTGAAATTGTACGTGGTCACCGGTAATCATATGTTTGCAGCATTTACAGCGTGATTGACCGCATTTACTTACACCGTGAATGACAGTTCTTCTATTCCTCTGTAGCATCACTAATAAAGACCTCGGTTGTCTCAAAGATTTCTGAAATGTACAATTTTCGAATGATTTAGAGGATTTCAATGTGTTGGCCAAGGGCAGAATAGTGTTATTACAAACTTGGCGATTATTGGGGGTTATATGTATGTACGAAAGGGATTAACTTTTCAGTTGAGTCATTTTTCTCCTTAATGTGTTTAATCTTTTCTTTTGCTCTTTCAATCGCATTTCCAACTAAAGTTTCTGGATAATTCAATTGTATTAAACTTCCTTTTAGTTCTTGATATCTTTTAAGTCTATTATGATTTTCGGATACAATACGTTCTATCCTGTGAGCCAATACAAAAGGTATGTTCCTAATTACATGACGTGAATAACTGGATTTGAATGGAACGTATAAACGTATGGAACGTATAAAGTATGGAAACAAAGCTGTCTAGTCCGGTCTGTTAAGTCACAATTTCACGCTTGCGTTCACCATGCCGGAAATATCTGCGAATCTTTGCATGCTGAAAGATAATAAAATTCTAAAAGTTTTGAGTCGTGAGGTCCAAGATAATTCCGTAGAGGAGAAAAATCCTCACGTCTCAAAGTTGGCACTAGATCACGATTTTTGGTTGATTTCATTGGCTGAAGTTTGTTTGTCTGCAATCAATCAATATTGTCTGAACTCATTTTTATTGTTCTCACCTTTTAATAAGCAACCTTTAATATTTTCCAAGCTAAAGTCCAAAATTTTATATCAAGTCAATTGCTGCCTATATTCTGTTGCATTCTTCTCATTCCAAAGCCACTGATGCATCACATTACTGAAATTACATTTTAAAGGAACTGTGTGATCAAGTTACGCCTACATCATCGCTGTAAACTTACAAAAAAGGAACAACTTAAGAAGAAAACACTGTTTCAAATAAACGCAAATGTTTCCACCCGGACAGGCTATTTGACATGCAGTATTTTAACTTTTGGCTGTGTCAATTCATAAGTCGTTGTAAAATACCAAAGTTATATGTTGTCATTTTCTTTATTGAAATTCTGTAGTGTGTATATGGGCAGTGGCCATTACATCGCTGAGCTGGAGCGATTTTAGTCTTACGACTATTACGCTGACTGAGCAGGAGCAATTTTCTTCCATGTCTCCTACCACGCCTCATATTTCTCAGCCATTGCGGACTCACATTTACTCAACATGACAAGAATTATTCTTCAGAATGTGTGTTGACTCTCTGCTTTCCTTGCTTCACCATACTTTGTCTTGATTCTTCCTCTAGGCTTTTTAGAAATTCAGTGATATCTTGAGTGAAATAAACTTATTTCCTAGCTATAAGACAATTTTGTTGAATCAAATCACATTTTTAAGCTAATGACTGAATAAAACGTGGTGATTGAGAAATCATCAGCTCGAGGAGAGCAGAAGATGTTGGAGCTAGACACTACAGCAATCCCAAAAATTAGTGTACTATGTCGTTTCAACAGGACATTGCCGTGCATTAACGCTTCACATTCTATTGTAGAGCGAATTGGTATTTTATGGTACAATAGCGACTAAATAAAGTAGTCGTGAACAACCATTAAATAGGCCTACACGTGCATAAAAAATGTAAGCACTGAAAAATTCGTATGTTTCGTGGAGATCACCATGCTTTGCCATTTTTATATTGACATTGGTATTGCTAATTACCATTCGTCACAGACACTGACACTTACCAATTTCAGGGGAATATCGACGACGAAAAACGTAGCGAAGAACTTTTGGCTCATGCGACTAGTTGGTAAATGTTACCGAGAAGCTTTTTTAGTAACAACTTTCCGTTATTCAAAGTGTACAGAACATTCCGCAATTTTATAATAATGATTTTCTTCCCTTAAGTAAGATACTGGAACATATTAGTGCAGATAATTGAGTGCCAGTTATGGATATGGTCATCATGTCCACTTGGTCTACATGTGTATGCAGTCATGTTTTGTCCGAGGATGTATGATGTCTTCTGCTTGTGTTCCCTCTCTCTCTCTCTCTCTCTTTGTATTGCCGTTGCCGGATTTGCTGTGGTCTGTTATGTGTGACGTCATTCTGCTGCCTTAATTGATCGCGACATCTCCTCTCTTCCCAGCTCTGCCTTTGACGTCATTATTAGTGAAAATGTGACTATACAGCTGAGACTCGTGTCTCACGCGCGCCTATTAATTGAATGCTGACTGAGTAATCAAATGAAAACAGAATCGACACAACACGCTTGTCCGTCTTTTTCCTTCTACAACATGCATAGTGGCTTAATTCAACATTGACATCACATGAATGAGAAGGCACTTTTAACAATAGTATGTTCACATTGGAGGACACTCTAGAAAAAATCACGTACGATTCTTATTGTCATAAAAGATGCAGTTGTTCAGATATGATCAATGTTCAGAGAGATTGATCGCTCATCGTATGCGTTGCATCATGACCTGAGAATTGTCATGGTGATATGGCTGATGATCGTTCTGAAACTCAGTGGTTGTCATTCTCATTTGCAACCAGTTTACTTGGACTCGTTATGGAAGTGAATGGTCCACCCGGTTTCACGAGCTCGCCGCCTTTACAGGACAAAAATTTAAGACAGGGCCTTCACAGGATAATATGTACTCCATGTATACCACAGGCCTTTTGCGTCTACTGAGCGCCTCCGAATAGGTCTGTATTTCTCTGATTTAATGAGAAGTTCGCTGTCTAGATTCACAAAATAGTGACATGGAATGTCTTCAAGTCATCTTCTATCATATGTTGTCATAATGTTTCTGATCGGTGATGCATGCGAGAATGCAAAGTTCGCCGGAAGAGTCTCTAGGAATGTCGCCGTAAAATTCTGCAACATGTTTCGTCCAACTATATTTACATCGTCCTCCGTAAAGAGAACCCCTCTCTTTCAGGAATCTAGTTTGATCGATCGGCATGAATCTTAGCTTCCGGCTAATTTTACTGATCCACTCATAATTTTTCGAATGACAAATTTCATTGTATGCATCATTCAGCAGTTTTCAGGCGCCTCAGTGCAATGCATTTAGGTTCCTCGTTCAAAATGGTCTCCAAAGTGGTCTTTCCAAAAACTGGCCAAGGGAAGCCCAAGATAAAATTTTAATAAATAAACGATTTCAGTATCATCAAAAATCCAAATTTCTGTTAAAATTCCAACCGGAAAGTCAATGGTGTGTGGCAGTTTGGGGAAGTAGGCCTAATTAGACCTATTTGCAAACTGTCAGAAGCTATCAAGCTGTCGGCTAAAATTTGAACAGAAATCTAGGTGTTAGGTGCTGCTGAAATCATTTCTGTTATTAAAATTTTTCTTTGTGGCTTTCTGTTGTAAAGTTCTTAGACCATTCTGCATGACCATTTTCAACTGCCATCATGCATCTCTGTATTGCCACGAGATTGTAGAAGACGATCTGCCAATCGCCAATCAAAAGTTTTCTTTCCCCTTCAGCAAATTCAACATTCCAATCACTAATCACCATGACTGCCTCATCATGATTACAACTGCTCTCGATCCACCTAAGTGGTATTTATCCACTCTCTTTGTTATGTCTTGACCTCAAATTGTACTTTTGAATCTTGCTGTATGATGTTGTTTTAATTCATCAATTTACTCTAAGAAAGGTTGCGAAATGATGATTATGATTTGTTTTTTAAGTCATTTTTAATTCAGTTTTTTTAAGTCACCAATTCTGTAATTCTAGAACTCAAGAGTTCTAGGTATTTCTTAGTTGCTACTTATTTCAATATACTTCTACTATGACATGGATGTGGTTCAATTGCTGAATTGCTTAGAAATATAATATGGCGACGACGGTGGGATCGTGATCAGGTACATGTATCCACAGACAGGAATCTGCAACTCATTGGAAGGATTATCGGGTCGAATGGAATTTCTCTTTTACCTCGCGCTGGATGCCATCATCAGTGCATCCATACCACACGACACGTTTTTGAGGTTGTTCCTGCTTCAATTACTAACCAAAATAAACAGCTCTCAAAGGATGGGGAGGAGCACAAAAAACATTTTACCAGCCATATATTTAAAACATGTAAGTGATTGACTGGCTATAATAAGCACAACACAACCTTGCGTTGGCGTGCGAGAGTGAGTCCTACAGCTGTCCTCGACATGTCTCTAAAATCGATTTAAATGATTGGAAATCCGAATGAGATTAGCTTTGGAATATAGCATGGTGAGTGCATGGACATTGTGAATTTGAAATATTTCCAAAATCAGTGGAGTAGTTTTTCAATAAATCACAGTTTTATGCATTTCATACTACTTACAAGATTTAAGCGTCTCGTATGCTATGAAGAAGAAATCCGAGTAGCATCTTATCACAGACTATCAACATAAATATCATGTCAATACTGTATACAAAATTTGAAACAAATCTGTCGAGACAATGTTGAGAAATTTTGAATTTTTCACTGAAATAGCTTGTAAGTAGTATGTGTCGCAAGGGATCAGGCTAGTGTGCCGAAAAAAAATCCGAATGCATGTAAATTGATTCATGCTCTTTCTATGGATACAGATTGTCGAGTATGATTGTTTATGCAGATTCCATCGAGTCAAATTGCAGAAAATCTAAAATATATACAAAAATTTCAAAAAAATAAAAAAAATTGAAGAAAATTTGAATGTAAAATGAAGTATATGCCACTAAATCCGAATGAATTGAGATTTGAAAAGTGCATTCTCCAACGTTTCCCATATACTCTATCAAGATATAAAGCGAATCGGTCGAGTAGTTGTCTCAAGATTTAGGCTTATATGTATAGAGTTTTGCGACAAATAGTTGTTGACATTGGACATACTTACATTGGACATTTGTACGCTTCATTGTTCTCATGTACTCTATGTAGTAGAGTCAATATTACTTATCACGCTGCGTTGAATTCTGTAATAAACATGGAGTTACTGTTCAATTAATCAAGGCTCATTGTTCAATGTTCAATTAGGTCAAGTGTGACGGTTATTGCTTGAATAGGTAACACATTCCAGCTGATATTTCGATCATTGCATCTGACTTTCTTCTTTCCAATATGCTGATCTGTTGTATTCTAACCCAATGAAGATGAATCATGTCGACTTCTAAGTCAATGGGCGGACACTAAGGCGTTAGCTGGCATTATCTGTATCCATAGAAATTAACAATACCATAGAAAGTCTCTACTTCTATGTCTGTATCTGAATTACATTGAAATTGCATTGAGATAGAAACTGCATTATTATCCGGAAGAAGCGTTCTATGTCAAATCCCCATATAAATTATGCAATAGTCAGACTTTTTGAGTAAAACTTTTTAGATGTCTATATCAGAAGCATAGATTGTCATCTAAGGATCAATGTTTGTAGCCATGTTTGTAGCATGGATTTGTTTGTAGACATCGCCATAGATTTCATCTTCATTGGGTTAGAATACCAATAATATCCACTTTTATCGGACACAAATGTAAAACTCCTCGAAATCTATGCATTTATGTCCTCTAAAAGTGCATACTATTCCTATCATCTAATGATCAAGGATGGCATTGTTTCCGTCGCGCACGGGGATATCAACCCTATTCAGCAATGTGTCAGAATCACCACCCACGCAGCGTAAGTGAACAAAGCTTTTCTTAATGTCTGAGCGCGTGAAGACCAGCGCATGCACTTGATTGAATCGTGCGGCTGCGAGATTGTGAATTGTCGTGTTGTAATTTATGGCGCTGATTGTCTCAGCATTTCATGACGCAGCTAAACATAGAATATGTAGACGATGTGGTGAAGTGGGTCTACGATCCAAAATGGTCACGATCTCTGCTTCAACTAAACAAGGTTATCAAGATTATTGGAATATTGATTTGAGAAATGATAATGCCTTCTTTGCACCTGAAGTTCTTTGCAAAACCTGCTATACTGATCTTCGGCACTTGATGAATAATAAACCTGAAAAGTTGGAACATTAGCCAGATCTTTTAGTCAGTTTCCTTTCGACGGCATTTCAAACATCGCAACTCGCTCGATCCTGCCCTGTACAGTTTCACATCCATGTTCTTTGTGCAAAATCCTCAAAAATTACCAAGATCATACAATTGTTGAACAAAAGGAACTATTTGGTACTGCACGTTGTGGACGAAAACGAACTTCCGCTGTTATTTCACGTGTTGAGCCGTCATGTTCAAAATGCAGCAAAATCCTATCGAAAACTGAAATGAGTATTCCAAACAGACATCGATGTGTTCCTCTCTCTGAATCTGTTGACGTTATATGTCATACAATGGAAAGAACGGGAGTAGCGGATAAAGTCATGTCAAACCTTGTGTCAAGCAAATTGACAGATGATAACCTTGAAATGAGTCCGCCAGGCACGTCATTTTCTGTTTCCCGTTTGAATGGACCACCACTCAAGTTAAACATCTCAAATGAGAAACACAAGCAGAGATGTACGAAACTGGAATTGAGAAGTTTGATTGGAATTAAATCATTGTCAAACTGTATCTCTAACAACAGTCTGAGAAAAATCAATTCAGCTATCAAAAGCAAATCAGTGAAGTTTCCAAGTGTTTCCTCCTATTATTCGGATCGGGATGCTTGTCTTAGCAATTACTTCTCATCCACTGATGAATTTCAGTTTGAAGTTTATCAAAAAGATGACCAATCTACAGATGACAAATACCTTGCAAATGTTCCAATGATATATTGCAATGACATCAATGGTTTAATCAAGGACTGGTGGTCATCTGAGACACCTCCAACGCTTGTCATCAAATGTTCCATTGATCACGGCCAAGGGTTTTTGAAAGTTTCTGTACAAATCCTCAATGATGAGCGCTATTCGAATTCTGTATCAGAATTGCTTTTGGTTGCGTTGGTAGAGGCACCTGAAACTCGTACAAATTTGTTGACAATATTTTCGATAGAATCTTTTCAAAACTTCTTTGGCGATCCTGATTTCAGTACTATTTTAGTTGCGACAACAAATGCTTGCAGTTGATGTTGGGAATATCAACAGGAAACTCTAAGTATCCTTGCGTTTTCTGCACCTGGAAGAATGGGTCAGATTCATCTGATGACGATGTAACCATGCGCAGCGGAACGCTACATTCTCAGCAATTGCAAAAATTCAATGACGAATGCGATCGGATAGCAAGAAAAGAAAAATAATGTTACAATTCAATTTCTCCCTCTATTCTCGGAGAAACCGACTCGCCCAATCTCTACAAGTGTGGAATACCCATTCTGCATGTATCGCTTGGCATAGTGCAGCATCTCTTCAACAAAATCGAAGAAAAATTGTCTCAACCAGAGAAAGACGATGTTGGGGAGACATTGAACCGAATAGGAGCTCATAGGTCTCCTTATCATGGGAAAGCGTTCGAAGGGCGTGGAGTCAGGAGCATCTTGGAAAATCTTGATATTTTTCCTACTTGTTTCAAGCGAACTGGCTATTATGTAGCACTACGTCGTTACAAGGAAGTCCTGGACGAATGTGGAGGCGTAAGACGCAAGCACACATTCCAAGACAAAATTGAAGAATTTAAAGAGGCTGTCCGTCAAGCAGGCATTACACCCTTCTTGAAAATTCATTTGCTTGACCATGTCGATTTATTCCTGAGTGTCATGGATGAGATCTGCACATTCTCAAATCCTGGCTTAGGCTGGACCAGCGAACAGGCCATCGAAAGCTCTCACCACCATTTTGCAAATACCTGGAGCCGTTACAAAAAGACTCCTGGAAACAGGAAGAAGGCCCTTCTTGGTGCAGTGATAGACTTTAACTACACAAGATTCTTGACATCTTTTTCTGATTAACTCCGAACATTTTTCCATTTCCAGCTTTCGTCACAGTGTTGTTTCGTGTTCAATATAGGTTGTTATTTGCTAATATTTGGTTCTGAATAATATACTTTCTGCTCGAGTCTTAAAACAAGGAAAAGATAATGCCTATTCTAGTACTGACAAGGTCAATTTTTTGCAATTTGTAAAAAATTATAAGAATGAAACAAGTAGAGGATCATTCTATAAATAATACTAATTTATATAATTTGCAAAAATCTATAAAAAAAACAAAATAAGTAGAAGACGATCACTATCCTAATATTGTTTGGGTCAATAAATGGATCATAGATGGATCATAGGACGGTGAAAAAATCGTGTAACCAATTTTGATTAAAGTTATGCCTAAATCTTGAGAAAACTACATTCAACATGATAAGTAATATTGACTCTACCTACATAGAGTACATGAGATCAATGAAGCGTACAAATGTCCAATGTAAGTATGTCCAATGTCAACAACTATTTGTCGCAAAACTCTATACATATAAGCCTAAATCTTGAGACAACTACTCGACCGATTCGCTTTATATCTTGATAGAGTATATGGGAAACGTTGGAGAATGCACTTTTCAAATCTCAATTCATTCGGATTTAGTGGCATATACTTCATTTTACATTCAAATTTTCTTCAATTTTTTTTATTTTTTTTGAAATTTTTGTATATATTTTAGATTTTCTGCAATTTGACTCGATGGAATCTGCATAAACAATCATACTCGACAATCTGTATCCATAGAAAGAGCATGAATCAATTTACATGCCATTCGGATTTTTTTTCGGCACACTAGCCTGATCCCTTGCGACACATACTACTTACAAGCTATTTCAGTGAAAAATTCAAAATTTCTCAACATTGTCTCGACAGATTTGTTTCAAATTTTGTATACAGTATTGACATGATATTTATGTTGATAGTCTGTGATAAGATGCTACTCGGATTTCTTCTTCATAGCCTACGAGACGCTTAAATCTTGTAAGTAGTATGAAATGCATAAAACTGTGATTTATTGAAAAACTACTCCACTGATTTTGGAAATATTTCAAATTCACAATGTCCATGCACTCACCATGCTATATTCCAAAGCTAATCTCATTCGGATTTCCAATCATTTAAATCGATTTTAGAGACATGTGCCTCGAGAGTGAATCTTCTCAATGGTAATCTCAGCTCTTTGACCAAGGCGTCATATGAAAAATCAACATAGCATTTTCATTGTCATATCACGTTTAGAATCTTACGAAAACAGAGTCGAGTTGAGGAACAATCAGCTTAGGATTGCATGCTTATTATGAGGTTATTCAGAAAGAGAGGTTGTCACCTAAGACTTGAAGTGAATCACAATCAGAATTTCACGTCAATTCAATTGTTTGATGCAGTTCATGTTGTTTGCTGCAGAAATACGAATCCACTATGCAGCGAAGGCCTATGGTCTGGAAGCACGCGACGCCACTGATCGCAATCTATGTATTATAACAGAATATGCCATTACCCTATTACACACGTTTATAGAAATTCTATATGTTGCTTTTGATGCTTTTAGCTATTTTAGTCGCATCTCTTGAACTATGCTAACTTACACGACTGTAGTGTACATTTATATTCTCAAAATTTTACATGTTGGTGGTCAGGAATGAGTCGGTCTTGAGGGAATGTCTAGGTGATGCCACATTCTCCTCATGCACTATTTCAAACGTGCCTGGAACCAATCAAGAACATTCCATGTAGAATTGGTATAGTGAAGTTATTTATCACCAAACAGTTTCAAGCAAAGTCAATTCATCTGATAACCAGATCTATCTATGATTTTGGAATGCATGCGCCTTTTCAGTGCTTACATTTTTTATGCACGTGTAGGCCTATTTAATGGTTGTTCACGACTACTTTATTTAGTCGCTATTGTACCATAAAATACCAATTCGCTCTACAATAGAATGTGAAGCGTTAAAGCACGACAATGTCCTGTTGAAACGACATAGTACACTAATTTTTGGGATTGCTGTAGTGTCTAGCTCCAACATCTGCTCTACTCGAGCTGATGATTTCTCAATCACCAAGCTTTATTCAGTCATTAGCTTAAAAATGTGATTTGATTCAACAAAATTGTCTTATAGCTAGGAAATAAGTTTATTTCACTCAAGATATCACTGAATTTCTAAAAAGCCTAGAGGAAGAATCAAGACAAAGTATGGTGAAGCAAGGAAAGCAGAGAGTCAACACACATTCTGAAGAATAATTCTTGTCATGTTGAGTAAATGTGAGTCCGCAATGGCTGAGAAATATGAGGCGTGGTAGGAGACATGGAAGAAAATTGCTCCTGCTCAGTCAGCGTAATAGTCGTAAGACTAAAATCGCTCCAGCTCAGCGATGTAATGGCCACTGCCCATATACACACTACAGAATTTCAATAAAGAAAATGACAACATATAACTTTGGTATTTCACAACGACTTATGAATTGACACAGCCAAAAGGTAACACGTTCACTGCCGGGACCAAATTTCTTGGACAATGCCCATTGCCAAAGAAACCTGCCGTACCAAATCGATCAAAAATACTCCTAATATATATGTTTTGACTTCCTAATGAGGAAATCAAGAGTTTTATTTTAATTTGAAATGCGGGAGTTAACTCGTCATTGGCAATGGAAACTCCCTGCCTGCCGGAGACGAGTTAACTCGCGCCTAACTCAATCCCGTCTACTTACAGACTATTCAATCTATGTTGCGTTTTATCGGTTAGGTATGTTTCTAGCCTATTTGTTAAGTCTTCCACCTGCATTGTGTAGGCTACACTTGCCATCATTAAACCGCTTTTCAAGTTCACGGTAGTCAGGAAAATGAACATCACATCAAATGACTCACTCTCTACTATTCAAATATCTGTGCCATGTTATTCATTGCTACGAAAGGGAAATCTGCAGACTGAATGGAAGACAATGAGTGACCTTTATTTTAGCAAGTGCATCGAGTTTCGCGCCAACGTAAGTCGCTCAGTTAGTCACGAGAATCATTCACCTCGCCAACGCCGGTCATGAAACGACGACATACGCTTGAAGATATTGTTGAACTTTGCCAGCATGATGATGAATCTGATTTCGAATGTGACAATGTCGACGATCCACTGTCGAACGAAGAAGAGCTCGATGAATTGTCTGACGACGATCTAGACAATAGTGCCAATAACATCAGTAGCTCAACTTCGAATGTCAATCCCTCTAACGACATAGGTGGACTACGAATCAAAATCAAACTTCCCCGCCGACTTTTTCATTCACTGAAGAGACAGAACTTCGCCAAAACATTGGCTTTTCGTCTTTGCTATCATAATGGAATTATTTTTTAACGACGATTTTTGGAATCTGCTAGTCAACGAAACAAATCGATATGCTGCTCAAGAAATCTCTAAGAGTAGACCTCTTCGAAGATCTTCCCGCCTTCATGAATAGAAAGATACTGACATTCAAGAAATGAAGTCTTTCTTAGGACTCCTTCTCCAGATGGGATCAATTAACATGCCGACAGTAGAGTCATACTGGAGTAACGATAGTATGTACTATACGAAATTGTGGCGCAATCACATGAGCAGAAATCGATTTCAGTTGATTTATAGATTTTGGCATTTCCACGACAACTAAGCAAAGGTACACAAGAAAAGACTGGATAAAATTTCTCCTCTGATTGATATGTTCAATAATACCATGGAGAAACTTTACGTCGCTGAAAGGAGTTTATCAATTGATGAATCCATCATTTTGTGGAGAGGAAGGCTCATTTTCCGTCAGTACATAAAAAAACAAGCGCCATAAATACGGAGTAAAAATGTTTAGTCTCTGTGAGTCCGATGGCCTGATTTTGAAATTCCGAATTTACTGTGGTGAAGCATTTACTGATGAAGAATGTCTTGGTCAGTCTGGCGCGATAGCGGTGGAGCTCATGCAAGGATATTTGGAGAAGGGTTACATTCTGTTCATGGATAACTATTACAACTCTGTCAGCTTCACGAAATATGTTACATCAAAGCAAACTTACGTCTGTGGGACTTTGCGCTCAAATCGACGAGAAAATCCAAAAGATCTGGTGGCGACAAAGCTGAAGAGAGGAGACTGCATCTATCGGTATTCTGACTCAGTAACTGTATGTAAATGGAAAGATCGAATGCAAGTAATCACAATCAGCAACATGCACAAACCATAAATGATTCCTGTGTTGAATCGGAATGGCAAGGAAACTATGAAGCCTAATACTGACTACAATAATGGTATGTCCGGAATAGATAGATCAGATCAGATGTTGTCTTATCACTCTGCTCTCCGATAAACTTTACGATGGTACAAAAAAATTGGACTCCACATCGTCGAAATGTGCATAACTAATGGACATTTCATCTACAACAAATATAACGAACGCAAGTTATCTGCACTTAAATTTCGTGATGAGGTCGTGAAAAGCCTTCTAGGTATCAACAGAACACCAATCTTTCCCGACCCAATTTCTCCTGTTACTAGGTCTACATTCCATTACCTGCAACTTATTCCAGCAACAAGCAGCAAGGACAGGCCAACAAGAAAACAGGAAGCCGACGAGAAACAAGATATCAATGTGTGGTATGTAATGATCAGGCTCCGGTGAGTCTTTGCGTGGATCCGTTTCCGAAAATATCATTCTGACGAATAACCATGGAAACATTATAATCCGATTAAGTATGTACATGAACATTTATATAATTCAGATTCAAAAAAATTTTCTAAATCAATTTTATATGTTCTTGTTATATCGAAAGGAATCAGTTTTTCCTCAATAAATCTGTCTCGTGCAAAAACTCTCCGGTGTGGTCTCAGAAAACTTATATTTTTTCAAGGGTTTGAATCAATTACATGTAAGCCCTGTAGCATGAACACATGCTCTGAAATAGAATCCAATCCTTAACAAAATATCTGATTATCCAATTTGCATAGCTATATTTTAAAATGCATATGTTTGACGACTTGAAAAAGGCAATTTATAGTGATTACAAGACCATTATAAATTAAATTTCCCGAAATTTCCCGAAATTTTTCATACATCGCATGTATGACCACCATAGTGAAGTCCAATCCCAGTGAGGAAGTTATGTTTATTTGAGCATATATCAACCTTGATGCAAGTAGCAATAGGAAATTAGTAAGTTGATATGTCTATGTAGTGTGTGCACAGGCATTTCTATGCAGGTAGAACAGCCTACTTGGAGTGGGAGTTCTATGTCCTTTATGTATTTGAAATTGTGCTGTGATATTGCATACATTACGCAGAGCTACCAGCTGCTGCTCGAACATAACATGTGATGCTAGGAGTAAAAGGAAGAATAAAATCAAAATGTCCATATCGGCAATAGAACTGCAGGAGATCTTAAAGCAGCAACAATTGCAATTTGAAACAATGCTGAAAACATATTCTGTTCTTGCATCAATGCCTTCGCCTTCAGTTGTTACTAATGCTCATCTACCGAAATTTGAAGAATATTCCCGAGCAAGGGAAAAATGGAATCAATATGTAGAGAGATTAGAACAACACTTCATATTGCATAATACAAATGATTCAAATGTCAAGCGTGCTTGTCTTCTGGCCTCAATGGGACCAGAAACTTATCAGCTTCTTAAGAATCTCCAAGCAGGAAGTGATTTAAATACAAAATCATATGAAGATTTGCGGGATATATTAAAACTCATTTTAAAGAAACAACTAATAAATATGCTGCACGGTATGAGTTTAGCGAAACTGGTATAAAACCCGAACAAACATACGCCGATTGGATTGCAGAATTAAAAGGACTAGCTGATGATTGTGATTTCGTTTGTTCAAACTCTTCATGCAAAGCACCATATACTGATCAGATGATCATAGATGTAATCCTTCGCAAAACTCCACATGCGGAAATAAGACGTCAATGTCTTCAAGAAGGTAAGCTGACAGTAGAAACTTTATATCAAAAGGCTCAAAATTATTTACAGACATGCATATCAGATCAAGTAGTCCAAGGTTTGGGTAAAAAGGAAACCGAACAAACAGTTAGTCAAATTTCGAAAACATATGAGAAGCATGGTTATAAAACAAAAGTTAAGAATATTAAAAATCCTGCTTTTCGAAGTGACAATAATTACTATAAATCAAATACTAAAACTGTTTGAAAAGGTTGTCCTGGATGTTTTGTTCACCACAAACGACACGATTGTCCTGCAAGGGATCAACAATGTCAGATCTGTAAACGCTATGGACATTATTCCAGCGTTTGTAAGTGATTCACACACGAGGTCGGTGGTTCAACACGGTAAAGGGTATCTCTCACAGGGTAACTCCGGTTTCTGCGTTGTAACCTGGCAGCAGGTACAGTTAACTTTGATGTGAGAAGCCTCGGCTCCGAACTTTTGTCCGGGTATTTGTTCTCTAGGATTGCGGAATTGTTCCGCTAATTAACAGGTTTGCCATTGCAAACACCAAAATCTGCGGATTAAATCACTTATGAGTAATTCAGATACTTTGAATAATTCGGAAATATATTAAGAAATTGTGCTGTACCAAACTAAAGACAAAATATACCAAATCTGTGTGTCATTGGTTTTTATTCCAGCATTTCCATCATCCATTTTCAAGTGAACAACACATAGCGGCCATCCATAAAGGACGTCCACAGACGGGACGTCCGTAGAGGGGGAGAGGCAGAGGGATGGAGGTAGAGAGGCAGTGGGAGAGAGGGAGAGGGGGATAGGGGGAGAGGCATAGAGGGAGAGAGGGAGAGGGAGAGGGGAGGCAGAGAGGGAGGCAGGGGGAGAGGGAGAGAGAGGGAGAGGGGGGAGGCAGAGGGGGGAGGGAGGGGAAGAGGGAGATAGGGAGAGAGAGGGACATGCCGAGGGGATAGACAGACAGGCAGCGAATGAGGGAATGCGCATCAAGAAATCGACTGAAGCGTGCTTGTTATTGGTTAAATTATATTATTTAAATGTGTAATTTTCATGATGCATTTTAGACCTATCTAAAAAGTCGCAGTTGACAATGATATTCCGTTTATATCTTCTATTTTTTAGTGAAGCTTTGTTTGAGTCTTGCCAGTGGCAGTCAAAGCACATTCAATTTAGCCTTTATGAAGAAAGCCACTCAAAGTGCACTTACGGTTGATAATCATCCAGCAGAATATGCGGTTGATGGAAATTTGCAACAAAACTCAACTCTCTCTTCATGTGCAATGACAAGGTATCACAAACCGTACTGGAATGTAGATCTTGAAGCAGAGCATAACATCGGTATGGTTGTCATTTACAATATTCGTGATTGCTGCACTACTGCGCTCATGGGTGCCAAAGTTTACATCAGCACTAGTGAAAGGGCAACATGGGATTCCAATTTTGACAATCAATACTTATGTGGAACGGTTGGTACATCATATACGAAGGCCACAATCATGATCAGCTGTAGATTTAAACCTGGACGGTTTGTCTCAATTGTAAAAGATACCCCAAATCTCTATCTATGCGAGGTTGAAGTGTTCGGTAAAAAAATTTATAATTTGGCTCTTCACAAGAAAACTACGGCAAGTTCGGTACATTACCTTGGACATTCAATGCATGCTGTTGATGGTAACATCGTTCCTATATATCGTGAACTCTCTTGTTGCGTCACAAAAGCTACACGTTGGAATCAAACTTATTGGAGTGTTGATCTTGAAGATGAATATTCGATAAGTAAAGTCGTCATTTACACTCGACTGGAGTCCTTCTCAGATGGTCTATCTGGAACCAAAGTATATGTCAGTGCAATAGAGAGAGCGACGGGGACATCTAACATGGAGAATCAGCATTTATGTGCGGAGATTGTAGATTCACACCTCAAGGTCAAGATAACAGTTGACTGCAATAACACACTAGGAAAATTTGTTTCTCTTCTAAAAGACAGTTCTCGTTTCCTTTCCTCAGAGACGCATTTTTGTGAGGTAGAAGTTTATGAGGAGAATGGTAAGCATTATCATTTCAGCTCCTTTCAATGTTAAGGAGATATTAATGAGAAATCGATGGAAATCATTTCCGAGTACTTTGTGCAATTTCAGTAGGTCTAAATTTATAGGACAATAGGTATTATATTCTACGAAGCCAGGAAGGCGAGAAATTGTCGAAAACTGACTAACATGTGGCCTTGAGGCAAGAATCTACAATTGTTGCATGTTTCAGCAAGTTGATCCTTCTGAAAATCTAAAAACATTGATCGGTGCCTGACCGAGAAGCTGAAATGACGTCAGCAAACAGCTGCTGTCCATTTTCGTCTCACTAAGGCCGCAGGCACACAGAATAAGCCATCACTTGCAAGTCGTTTGACGATCCTCCATAAGTCATACGCCATAAGTCATAAGTCATAGGTTCCTTTCACGATAGTTTTCTCATGACTGTTAATACAAGCAGGCAGAGGAAGAAAGTATATGACATTTTTCTAATTTTTGTAAGAGCATAAAGCATAATAGAGCTTAAGCATAAAGAATGAAGAGTTATATCACAATTTCGGTTCTATTGAAGATAATCACCAAAGAATTCTCAACCGTATGACGGCTTGTGACTTATTGCTTATTCTGTATGCCAGTTCTCAATGAAACTCAAGAGTTGGAATTCTGTTTACGGCTTATGGCTTTTCGTGTGTGCCTCCGGCCTAACTTAAACAAAGCGAAAATTGGCATTTCTGTGGTTCAAATCGTCTTCCAACTGATAGTCATCGTCGCCAGACTATGCAGAAATGAAGTCTTAATGTCGAATTTTTCCCGGAACCGTTCTATATGAAAAGAAGTCTGAGCAGTCGCTGCTTCATTTCTATGGGATTCCCATTTACATCAACAAATCTGACTCTTTGTGCTGCATTTAACTCTATTGTTTTTCAGGATACCGAAACAGCAGCAGTAACAAAGATATTTCATTTGAATATGTAGACAAAGCTCTAACTTTTAATCAAGCAGTGTCCGTATGCAAGTCTCGAGGAGGAAACATCGCAACAATTAACGACAAGACAGAAGAGGCCAGGATTCACGACCTTACACTATTGAAAAACCATAACACCTGTCCCACATACAGTTCCACTACGCATTGTGCAGCATGGATTGGATTAAGACGAAACACTCGCGACCCTTATTCATTCAAGTGGATAGGAAGGCAGTCGAATTACAGGTGAGCGTCTCCATCATTCTGTTATCATGCATAAAAGTCTGACTCTCTATCTCAGAAACCATTTGACCAAATGCAAAACAAGGTACATCAAATGAAAGCTGTTATGATGACGAGTCGAATATCATGATAGCAAGATGAAAGAAGGAAAACGTTGAGATTAGAAATACCAATAAATATTAGTGAGTTTGTATTTTGTAATCCGGTCCAATTAAGAAAGTTTCACAATTTTAAATTTTGAATTCAAGACGTCAAAGTCTAAATACAATCTACAAGGGAATTATAATTTTCTGTTCAAATTTTCACTTTTTTTTATTAATTCGAATAGTTTTAATATTATATAAGGACACCTGAAAACATTGAAAGAAAAAAAGTGCAAACTTCGACAACTATGGGGTACATTCAAATGTATGATATCTAATTGCGACTAAAGTATCAAGCCGATGTTATTAAGAAATTGTGGATAGCTTTAGAATACATAGAAGAAAAGGTACCTAAAATTTGGAATTCGACAGATTTTGGAATTTGGAAATAAGACAGTCCATGCCGACATCAAAATACTTTGTTAACCTCCGATTCTGACAAATGGGACGCTCTACACAACATCATTTATTCTATCGTTGTCGTGCTCTTGTCAGAATGACGATCTAGAAAATGAGACAAAATCTTATATATCCTCATAAAGAATAACCACATTTACACGTGTACTTATGTTGAACTTTGCTCTTCATTTATTCCCTTCATACACATGCGCGCGTAATTAATTATTCATTTGTTTCTCTCATCCATTTGTCCAGGTCATACATGCAGATTATCTCCTGTGGAAAATACACATGCACTTCAGGGTGAATATCAATAAGGGAGTGCATTTCGCCATTTTTCGTGTCCCCACGCTGTAGCGACCTGTCGGTTTTGATCTGCTGTTCAACCTGACGTCACTCGACTCTGCGCTTATAAGATGACTCATTTACATAACAGATGAAGTTCGAAGACAATATACGGTTGTTTGCAGTGCAACCAATAACTGCTAAGTGAACAAAAATACCGGTTTTCACTGTCCCCACGGTCAAAGTGTCAACACTTGTGAGATGTGCGTCAATCCCGGTTGAGGCAAGCATGCTTGATTGAGTGTTAGCGACTATACATTAGGGAGGAGCGAAAAAAACTTTTTTTCGAATTTGAAGATGCTTGGGGTCTCAATCTACGTGAACGGGTAATTTAGGATGCCACACCAAATTTTATCGATTTTGGTTGATGTTTAGAGGTCCCACACTGAGCTTGAAAATGATTAGGTAGGCCCAAAAATCGATTTTTTTCGATTTTTTTCGATTTTTTTTAAATTCAAAATTCAAAGTAGCTTGGGGTCTAAAATGATTCTGTTGGGTTATATGAACAACATATTCAAATTTGAGACGATTTGAAGAAGGTCTTCAGGTCCCACACTGAGGTCAAAAAGTCCCAAAATTGACAAAAAAATCAAAAATTTTGCAGTATTTTAGATCTAGTGATGTATAAGATCTAAGTGCGACGTAGCTTGTGGTTTGAAAACACTCATTGGGTCTGAAGCAACAACATACTAAAATTTGAGACGATTTGAACAAGTTCTTCAGGTCCCACAATAAGATTAAAAAAGTCCCAAAAATTACAAAAAAACAAAAAAAATTGCAACAGTTTAGAAATGATTTTGCTTAAGGTCAAAATATGACGTAGCCTGGCATTTGAAAACATACCCAAGGTCTGAAGAAACAATATGGTAAAATTTGAGACGATTTGGACATTTTCTTCTGGTTCAACAGCGATTTCTAAATCAGAGAAGAAAATTAAAATATTTTGTTTATGTTCACATTTTTGAATTTGCGGGACTTTCATCTTTCCTTCAGGTGGATATCGATTTCTCGTGTTTTGATTTGTTATCTGGTGAGTATCGAAAATTCATACGTACAGTACAAGTGAATAGAGCTGAATTAATGAGAGTATAACTACCAATTGATCTAATGTTAATGGTAGAACAAGAAACTTATTAATGAGACTAATAAGAAGGTAATGCCGTATTATAACTAGTTACTTGTACAGTACGTGTATCTCTCTGTGGCAATATATGGCGCTGCCATGTTTAGAAGATATTCAATACAAAGGCATACAGCCTTGTAGGTGCTGTCGCATGGCTAAACAACTGGAATGGCTTAGTATAAATTGAGTGATCAACAGTGATTAGGCTACAACTCTTCTGTCCATGAATGGTTCAGCAAAACATGCAGCGGGTGGGAATCGACCATAGGTCCAGTGGCGCTCGCTGATCAGTGACTTAGTGCACTCGGCTACCCACTCATCGCTAAGGTAGATGTAGTTTTTGGGATCTTCTCCTTTTGGCTTTCTACTTCATCAAATATCAATAATGTCTATCTTCTCTAAAAAATTACATCAGAATGAATATTTATGTCATCATGCTATGATTACTGATGTACGAGTATGTATACAAATTGTGTGCAGTGTGCTTCACGTTTGCAGGTAATGGCAAGTTCGTCGTCGGGGAACCTGCCCAGTACTCGAAGTGCAAGAATTGTTTGTCCTATACTAGGACGTGCGCAAACACGCTTGGATGATCTCCGGCTACCGACAAAGGGTGATGTTCTCTTACATTATCAATGCGTTCGCTTTGACCTCAGAAAAGATGACGGCTCGAAAAAGGAACCGCAGGTCCAGGATATTCTACCAATTTGTTGTTTGGATATCAAGAAGATATGGAATTGTGCTACCATTCCAGTTATTACAGACGAAAGGAGTCACAGAGATCCCATGTCATCCTCAGAGTCACTCTCCTCCCATGTTATCCATGGTGCCTGACGTCACGATCCGTGAACTCGCGAAGGAGAGCTCTCCAGAGGATCTCGCAGAACACGTGCAATACCCTTGCCACTCACAGTCTGTTGAGCGTGGAGTCAAAATGACGACAGAGGCGGCTGCTTCGGTATGTGGAGGTGATCGTCGAAATGCGGTGATACAAACAAAGATTTTGTCTCGAAAGAAGATGGACAGGTTCAATACGAAAAAAGAGTTTAGACAGTAGCCAATTGAGGCAGTGTTTTGTATTTTTCTGAACTGTACATAGTAGAAAATTGTCTCTAGTCTACGTGAAGTCAGGCCTACTGATTTCACGAGCATTGTCAGATATGCATTGTTTCGAGAAATTGTACATGTACTCAAAAGTTTTGATATATTGGTACTATTGCAAAACAGATGATACTTGTTTTTTTACAATGAGCTTGGAAATGATATTTTATGAATACTGAAAATGCAAATGAGTATGCAGGTACTTGTATGTTAGAAAATCGTTAATAGGCTAGTCCTTGTGCTGCATCATGGATATCTTCCGAGACAAGATAGATCCACATGCAATTTCTTATCTTACACAGGGCAGCTCAATTAATCAAAATATAATGAATTTATTCCTTTTAGATATCGATTTCTTGTCTAACTTTGACATCGCTGTTGAACCAGAAGAAAATGTCCAAATCGTCTCAAATTTTACCATATTGTTTCTTCAGACCTTGGGTATGTTTTCAAATGCCAGGCTACGTCATATTTTGACCTTAAGCAAAATCATTTCTAAACTGTTGCAATTTTTTTGTTTTTTTGTAATTTTTGGGACTTTTTTAATCTTATTGTGGGACCTGAAGAACTTGTTCAAATCGTCTCAAATTTTAGTATGTTGTTGCTTCAGACCCAATGAGTGTTTTCAAACCCCAAGCTACGTCGCATTTAGATCTTATACATCACTAGATCTAAAATACTGCAAAATTTTTGATTTTTTTGTCAATTTTGGGACTTTTTGACCTCAGTGTGGGACCTGAAGACCTTCTTCAAATCGTCTCAAATTTGAATATGTTGTTCATATAACCCAACAGAATCATTTTAGACCCCAAGCTACTTTGAATTTTGAATTTAAAAAAAATCGAAAAAATCGATTTTTGGGCCTACCTCATCATTTTCAAGCTCAGTGTGGGACCTCTAAACATCAACCAAAATCGATAAAATTTGGTGTGGCATCCTAAATTACCCGTTCACGTAGATTGAGACCGCAAGCATCTTCAAATTCGAAAAAAAGTTTTTTCGCTCCTCCCTACTATACATACACAAGTAGTCGTTCCAATATGATCTATGTTAGTTGAAAACGTTTAGGACAGAAAGAAGAGCGCTTTTATATTTGTCCCTAAACTGAACTAATTTACGTTACCAAGTTCACATTCATCTCAAAATGCAAGATGTCATAGTTGAAATTTGCTGGAACTGTCTCAAGATCTTTAATACATCATGCTTTAAAAGTTTGACTCAAAATTAATCATTGTTTATACATCATACGATTATCCTTCATTGATAAGTGTTCTTAGGTGCAAGTTATGGATAAGATGCTAATTTACGTTACCATGATTGTGAAGCTTAGGTGAAGGAGCTTCTATTCCTGTGCGATATATATATATTTCTAGAATGTACTTATGTCAAAAATTCGTTCACTGTGTTGTTCGGATTCGTCTTCATGGAGATAGAGACAATAATATTTAAAATCTAATTTACGTTACTGTACACATTACTAATTTACGCTACATCACGTAAATTAGTGGTTTCAGAAAGTTTTAGTTTTCAAGCATTTTTCTGAATAAATATACCAGGGCCGACTTCTTAATGTGACACGTACACTTGCTATGAACCATCCATCAGAGTCAGTGCAGAAGAAGGTCCTACATTTTACACAGACATGCAAAATTACTTCAACATTTAAACTGTTTTATAATTTGGAATTATTTTCTAATGTAGGTACTGTATTTGTGATATGTAAGTCAGAAAAATTCTACTGATATTTTTTGTTGCAATTTGATTTGTGATAGAGATACAGTGACATAGAATGCAGGAATCATAGAGTTATTAGGTGCATGTTATTTCGCAGAATACTGTGATCCAATACAGTTTGTCAGTGCACATGTGGAGCTTCAGCAATAGAAATGCTCAAGCGTAACAACGATTTATCAGTAATAATCATAGCAGGCCAATCACCCTAGAGGTAGTACTAGCATTTATAAGGGTATTCCATGATCTCTGCAAATCAACAAGATGTACATTTGGTATGTTGTACAAGATGTATATCGCTATTAATATCGATAGTATCGATAAAGAATTTTGAAATATCGATAATATCGATAATGAAAATTTCACTATCGTTTTAACCCTAGTTACTACTATGACAACATAAACGAAAATGAAGAATACTCATTGATCTCAGAAAGGGTAAGTTGAATTCTGCTGAAGAAGAAGAGTAACTTTCTCTAAGAGTAATTTACACTAATGAATAAAATGTGTAATTTTTTGGCTGTTTATTTAATCAATCAAACAGTGAATCAACTAAAATGCAACATAGGCCCTATTGCTTATTTATTTGTTAGTGAGATAGACTGATATTGATTTGATTGTATTGTATTATGCAAACTTACGACAAATGTGTAAATTCCTATTAAGGCATCTTTGTAGAGCATCCAGTATATCCATATACTGAAGTAGGCCTATACTCACGCAAATCATTAGCAAAATCATCGCCAATTGCTTTATTTGAAATGACTTTTCATTTGTTAGACGGCACTTGTACCAAAAGAAGCCCATCTTTTGAGCTCCCATAAAGATGGATGGAGGAGACTGAGGACAAAACAAAAGTCAGAATCCACCGGAAGCATCGCGCCCAAATTATTCGACTGCTGTGCTTATAAACTAGATAATTCTAGACTTGCATACAAAAACATTTATGCGTATTTGCATAGTGTATTTTGCAACATGTTCTCCATTAAATTTGTATTTCAAGCATGATTTTTTTTATTATGGAATGAACTGCTAGAAATGTATAAATCTATAAGCCAACTCTGCTAGGATAAGAATAGGGTAACGTAAATTAGGCAAATCATGGCTCCGTAATAGACGCAACCTTAATACATCGATAAACACGCGTCCTATGGGTTAAATAAACTAGAAACTCTTTCAATTAACCGCAATTAACATTTGAATAATGATTAAGAAAGATCAAACAGAGTAGTAACGTAAATTAGTCGAGCATGTAATTCACATATCTTAAACATATCTTAATCCTGAAATGCAATTGAGTTCTAAAAATGTCATGTATCTGTCACTGAAGACATGATTTCGACGATCTAGAAAATGAGACAAAATCTTATATATCCTCATAAAGAATAACCACATTTACACGTGTACTTATATTGAACTTTGCTCTTCATTTATTCCCTTCATACACATGCGCGCGTAATTAATTATTCATTTGTTTCTCTCATCCATTTGTCCTGGTCATACATGTAGATTATCAGTATTACCGGCAACAACAACAACATGAAGGCTTTTATGAACGATTTGACGGTCATAGAAGATGACTCCAGGCATGTCTCAGATCAAAGAGTTAGTATATTGGGTATATATAGAGTAGCAATTCAGCATTTGTGAAATCCCCAATGTGCGTACAGTTTGGATTAAATTAAATGAACTCGAGGTGAATGCAGTTGGGTATTGTCACCAAATGTGAGATATGCAAATTTTTGAAGTTTTGAAGAAATCACCACGGAATTGACTAATCATGATAGTAATGCAGAAGGAATGATATCATTTTACAGATCTTCCGTGTCATGACAGCCTTGGAGAGGTAAATATTTGTTAACCCTAAAACGGCTGCTTATATTTTTTACTTCATCCGGTTGCTTGTTGACATTTTGTAAACAGAAATATTCAGCTCGTTTGTTCAAACGGAATTAAAGTTAAGACAAATATATTAATAATTTTTATCATCTTTTCCTTAAAATATGGATGAAGAAGTGAATGATTGTGCTATTTATCGCTTCAATAAAATAGATATTGATTTAGTATGTTTGGTTTACAGGTAAGCGGTATATATCATGCAATGCTTTAAAAAATAAGATTTTTAGGAGTTTTACTTTTCAAAATTGCTCGTTTATATGAAACGCAGGTAATCATGATATCATATTTGCCATTTAAATTTAATATGATGTAACAAAAATTGAAATTATGATGCTGTATATTGTAGAAAAAATTTAAAAAGGCGTAAACACAAAATAGAAGAGTCTACAAGCATTCACTGAATTCTGTACAAAGAAGAGTTGACTATTGGTCGATACAGTCGATACATTTGCACAATTTCAAAAGTTGTCGATGAGCTGGACATACCGCCCTGGAACATGCATCACATAGACTGCGAGAATGCTTGCTGCACATGAAGCATTGGCGTAGCGCGTTGACTGTACGAGAACTTGGGATTTCCTGTTCTTCTTTGAAGCCTAGCACTGTAGCAGCCCGTTTAGTGGCCATCGGCAGGTGATTGTTCATTCGATGCCTGTGAACCGCAAAAGGTTTAGCAAGCTGTAATGCAACCTCTTTCACATTGTGCTTTCTTCTTTTCGCGTAGCCATCTTTTTTCAAAAGCAAATACCCATTCAAACATGCGATGTCAATCATGTTGAATGCCAACAAAAGTGGCCACCTCACAGTCTTTCGACGACATGTGTACTCCTCTATCATTTCGCTCATTTAGTCGACGCCTTTCTTTCCAAAGTTGTAATCAGTATGAGAAGAGGCTTGTTATTCTCATCACATTGTTCTCCTGAATGCGATGAGATCAATAAAATCACATTCTCATTCCTTTTAGGAATGTGTAAAACCATCACAATTCTGTTCTGATGATCATGTGCGAAGATCGTCGATGACACAGCTCGTTTACTTTTCAGTGCACTGGGTATTTCCCGACGATGATTTCTCATTATCACCAACAAAGTTTGAACTGTAAATGAAATCTCTATCTGTGATTTACTGTTGATGACTAACCGACAATCATATGATATTGATAAGCGATGCACAAAGATGATTGAAACTGCACGACCTTGATTGCAGCTGTCAGCCAGATCGAGCGTGGCTTGCTGCATCCAAAGAAGTGTAGGAAATGTACACTGCAGGCTCGTGGGAAATTTGGAAATTTGTAGAAATCTATGATTAGTACAAAAGCAGCTATGGTATCTCCAATCCTGTTCATGATTACCTATGAGTTCATGATTATACTTGTAAGGAATATAAATTGTCCCATATCTTCATTGACGACTAATGAGTTTACAAAAGTTCAACATGCATAAGGAAGTCTCAACATACGAACTAAACTTGAGGACGAGATGATATGACGAACATTTATACTTATCTTATATTGACATTTTTTTTGTTAACAGAATGCCAACAGCCATCCGATTGAAGATCCCTAAGTACGAGTACATAGCGGCAAGATAAGAGATTTTCAATGGGAAAACAATGCCAATTCTTATTGATTTGATGTTGCTATTCATGGACATGAAATACAAAAGCCACTGAATAATTATTGTAGTAGCTACATTGCCTATAAGTTGAAATGTTAAAAAATGTATTTAGGGTTAAATTAGCAATCCGATAGGTTGCTATTTACTTTCATGCTCAACCTCAAGAGCATTTTCTAAGCGCGATCTATCTTTAGCGTTTTCATATTACAAGCAACCTGCCACTACACTGTAAATCGCTGGATACGAAAATTACATACAAACACATACCAAGTTTACATACAATTTGAAACCAACATTTGATACGAGATTCTGGTATATATAAAGAAATCTGGTATGTCTTTCATACGAATGGCCATTTACTTTCGTATGTGATTGGTATGTAAACGATGCGAACTATGCTAACTGTGATTGGCTGTTTTACGTTGAAATACGAATTCTTGGTATGTTTTATATACGAGACCCGATGCAAATTGGTATGTGTTTCGTATGTCTTTCGTATGAATAGCTTTATGTCATATGGCAAAAAATATGTTATACTACATACTACTTACAAATAACTTTTTCCCAGTAATACCAGCCGTGAATATTTCTTTGTGAAAGTGTGGTATTTAACTAGATTAGATTTGTTGTGGAATTAAAGCCGCATGTCATCTTTGCAACTTGTCTTATAGCATTCACAAGTTTCATAATTTGCTTATTTCCTTGAACTAAATTGATAAACATCATTTCAATAAAACGATAACTTTTCAGCAACCATGTTGACTTATATATCTCAAACATAACTATTTTTGCGTTCATGAATTATAATGTGTCTTTATTTTGGATTGATAATATGCTTAGTTCGAAAATTACATAATGCATAACTGTTGATGGTCAAATACTTATTGATTATTTATGAAATGCCTCGGACTTACATGTATTAAAATCGAATTCATTATTGTTAGTTTGACTATAAAATGTCATTATCTCACTACTTACAAAGCAGTAGTAGCATTAGTGTGATCTTTATTGACAAAAAGCATTAAATCAACATACTTTGGATATGATTGATGCTTTCTTTTAATATTGTGCTGGTATGGCTTTAGTATGTAAAGCATACCACACTTGAAATAACATGCGAAAAGCATACAAATATATACCAAGAACATACAGACATATACCAAAAAAATATTTTGGTATGCATCCTTCGTATGCGATTGGTATTGAGCGATTTACAGTGTAGTAGAGCAACACAAAATAATCAAAGACAATGAATGATCATAATTCACTTTAACACTAGAAGGACCAAGAAATTTCACTACCTAGAAGGACCAAAGCGGTCAAAACTGACCGGCATATCTTAAGTAGCTAATTAAATTATTTTCATCCATTCAATTATAAATATTCACTTATATTTCTGCATCAGCTATTACTGTATATTAGTCATTGCCCATTATGTCCGATGTCATAACACCACATCTAAGCCTGTGTTGCATAATATGACATGTACATACTATCATCATGTACATGTATGATGATGTGATTACAAGAAATTGAAAAAATAATGATAGTTTGATGATTAGAAAGATTCCATCACAGTGAACTACCACAGAAATTAGCTAGTTTGCATGAAAACTTTCTTTTGAACATTCAATCGACTTGTAAAGAATTGGCTGAAAAAATGGAACAATATAGAAACTACCTTGATACTTCACTTCAGTAGCAATGAAACATGTAGCAACTGCCTATTTTTTACCATTCTGCAGCAACCTTTTTTGCACATTCCGCATTATGTTACAGATTTATTTGAATAGCCATACTGTCATTTTCTCCACCAAGGCCAACATTCTCGCGACTCTTGAATCGACTGCAATGCGTTTGCGGTAGGCTCACTTCTGCTTTGTCTCTGTGTGGACATTGTCATGAAATACAAGCCGTATATGTTGTCGCAGTGATCAATCGTATGTAGCTGTCATTCGAAATAGTATTGATGATTTTATTCCCGCCATATCAATGAGGTTGAAAAACACCGCCATTGGCAAACAGCTTTGCATGAATGGTATCTCGACATCTAGTCGAAAACAACAACTCCACATTCTGCAGTGTTCCAACATGTAATCGTTTCAGGAATCCTTTTTGGATGCAAATCAAATTCTTGATAAACGCACGACGCTGGATCCGATCACTGCCGAAAGCTTTTCCTTGCAGGCACTTGTTCATGTTCGAAATCACAAGAACAAATATCCATTCAGTCCTTGAACGTGATGCTACAGAAGTTCAGTTGTTTCGTGATCACTTGTACTGTCACGGTCAGAGTAGTCCGCATGCTAGTCACTATTTTGTATGTCTTCGTCGGCATTAGAATCATTCCAATCGATTCTTTGCAACTCTGTCGGTATCTGATTAGCAATGAACCTTCTTGGCCGCTCATTGCTTCGATCACCTTTAGCCATATGGTTGCTAATGAAACAGTCATGATATCTACACAGTCACTGACTAATGAATTCCATGACCTTATTCATCATCTCCTCTCCATGGTTCTTGGCTGCTTGTTTGAAGTCATCAATCAATGTTGATTATTGGTATACCACAGGAATTTGTGCAAAATTGAAGCAAGAAATGATATTCAGTACGTGTTTCTGCATATTTGTATTGAATTATGATGAAATTGTGAGTATGAGGGATTTTGGAAATGAATCGCCATAGTACATCTGCAACAAAATAGAAGTCAAAGGCATAATAGCCATGGTTGACCTTTCCATGTGAAAATCATTGCTCATGCGATACATTTCACTCACTCTTAACAATGCAGCAATCTGGTTTGACACTACACGCTTATTCCAATTTCTATTCGAAAATTGAATTCAAAGTACAACAATTCTAAGCGATATCAATAAGCGGTCATTTTTGACCGGTCCGGTCCTTGTAGGTATACACAAATAAAACAAAGAAAGTGATAGGTCAAATCAAATTTTGATCCGACTGATATGAAGCCACTACATATTCAAGAAAAGTCAAGAAAAACTAAGTCGAAATACGGAATTTCATAGAAGCTATAACACTTCGTAGTTTAGCCGCGGTCAAAAATGACCGGTCGGTCCTTCTAGTGTTAAAAGATGTAAATGGGTCCATATCACTATATTCAGATTCAAGAAATGGAACCTAAATTTAGTGAATCATAAAACATGCCGATGAAAATTGAATTAAAAACTTGAAATTTCGGCCAAGAAAGCACAATACGATCTAGACTTTTTCATGAAGACTTCCATTATAATGCGGTTCATGAAATTCCCTTGATAATCAGCTTAATTTCCGCTTAGTTACGATGCTTATTAGCAAATATTCATTCCTTTTGATGTCCAACTTGTTTCATATTACTTATAAAGTCGCTTCATGTCGGTAGTAAAGAAAGTTTTCAAAATGTAGCATCTTCAAAACTTCTCAAGTAATTTTTTCGGACTGCAGGAACGTAGTCTCCGCAGAAAAGTGAATATTTTTCAGAAATTTTTTTTTCAAAAACTTTTCCATGTATACGAACACTTTCTTGAGTCGACACTCTATACTTACTTTATGTCTCAGGTATTCCCAACAGGTTGCATGAACTTATGGGTTAGTGTGGGATGAAATCTAAGCCGCAAAATAGTAGTTTGCTATCATAGCAGGCTGGCATGCATCCTCTCGGAGGTGAACATATTCCACTGTTTAAGAGACAGGAGCGGAATGCCTGAGAAGATAAAATGGGTTTCCACTGACTCACCGTCACTAAGCGTGTACAACCACAGGCGAGTACTGAGGTATAGATGCGCAAGATCTACAGAGCATCTCCACCAGGTCGGTTTAAGGCTTGGATGATCCATTTTAACGTGTTCCCAGAGACTGTGTGGCCAATGACGATTTATGAGATCTTCCTATCCAGAATTCAGACAATCGAAGCCAGGATGAGAAGGTAATGCAGTGAAGGTGATCCGTGGACACTTACCAGCTGTACTCTGATTGGCAGGAGAATTGCTACCGTTCTTTTATGGCTGAATATGGAAGAATGTATCAGCAGGATTCGGCTGCAATCTACGTTGATTTTTCTCGTGATGAGGCTATCTCCTCAGATCGACATCAGCTGAAAGTGGGATGTGGCAGAAGTCATGTCTTCTATCAACTCTATGGTGAAGCACAAATGGGTCAAGGGAGCTGTTCAAAACAGCAAAGGAGGTATTCGTATGGAAAAGAGAGAAATTTACCTCACTCAGGAATGAACAAAGGTGACCACAGAAAACCGTTCCATAAGTGCAGTAGAAACATTCGACGGCAGCAGAAAGTAGGAATGTAGAATGACTTGCTCTGACAGGGTAGCAGAGGCAGCAAGGAAAATGGTTGAACTGGGAAGATTTTATGGAGCGATTGGAACGTTTGATGCGTTTCCTACATCCGCTAATCTGACAAGTTGAGGAATACGGACAGACCCTCAGAGTCATTTGTGCGGTATGTGTACCAATCTTCTCCCTATCCTCTGCCAGCCGTATTTCAGTGCAGAGAAGATGATGTAAGCAATGGATCGCTTAGTCCCTCAAACAATAGCGAGTAAGGCTCGGATGCAGAGATACCCATTTGGTATCTAACAGGAATTGACTCCGGCCAGAGTAGTCAAACGAAAAAGTGAAGTTCTCCTCGTGTGTTTCGATCATCGGTTACCTTGTCAAGAGAAGTTTGAGTAGATCAGGGTTTCCAAAGGGAGCTCGAATAACTTTTCGGTGGGGCGCGACGCAATGGCTTCTGCGAAGACTGCTTATCGTCTCGCATATCTGAAAAACAAATTCCGTAACCGCCTCAATGTTTCTTGAGATCTTCGGTTGCAACTTTCTTCAAAGAAGCCTCATTTTGGGCAGCTGTCCAAACAGGCTCATTCTTCTCAATGAGGCACAACTTTTCTTTACGAGCGTTTTAATAAATGTGCTAAAGTTCCATTCCGGATGCTGCTTTCTTTGCACTTCACCATGTACACTTTTGATAGATGCATCGTCGGAGACAATACTTTGTCGCAATTGTAGGAATAGTTATGAGAATGTGGTAAATTATGATCAATACCGATAACTGAACATCGGAATTTGCGTCTTGTGGCGTCGACAAGTTTATATAGAGGCACAAGACAGTACAACTCCGGAGTAGATAGTCAACTGCCAGATGAATTATCCCAATCTGACAAACCGTCTGATCTGTGGCAATCGATGTGATGGTGAATACATGTATAAGGATTATGGGAGAAATAACAGTCCCCTGGGAAGTGATCATTACGAAGTGTGAGCAGATTGCCTAGAGGATTCAAAGTAATGGTGGACAGGCAAGCTGATGCCGTTTGAAGTAGGATGCTGTGGTTTCGTTGTACCATCAGGACATTTTGTGAATACCAGTGCTGAAAACTTGAAGGTAACTCTTCAAGGACGGAATTCGAATTGAAGACCAGGGAGAACGAGGTATTTACAATAAAACATGAGATAGCATATATTTTTGTAATTGATTTATTCTGTACAACAGAACCCCTGCATTTGCTCATTATTTTAATTTATCAATCCCTGTCGCAAGTAGGCCTACCGCAGCCATAGTTATTACAAATTTAGACCCTCAAAATAGCTGTAGATGTCTTAAACTCATCCATCACCGCTGTGAAAACTGCACAAACTGTCTATTTTTGGTGCTAAACCGCAAATATAATGAAAGACTTCATCTTGATCATTGATTTATGCCGAGTTGTTCATGTAGGCCAACCAGTCACAAGTGTTCATGTCCGAAAGCAAAATATTAGCACTTTACGATCTCATATCACAGCGGACATGCACGAACATGATGTAGACATTAGCTAAATACATTGCCATTATGTTTCATAGTCGACAAGGAGAAAGTCATCTTTCATCTGAGAGCAAAGCTTTTTTATGGAAATTTCTACACCCTCTGAGACCTGAGGAGATCCAGTGGACCCCCTTGGCTTATCTATCATGCTTCTGCTGATTCAACTGAAGTGAAATGAGTCAAAAATGTTGATCTTTCATTGGCATAAGCGGTTGATATATCCTCAACATAGACATAAAAATGGAAGAAGATGACTCCGGGTCCACTTGGCTCCCTCAGTTCTCTGAGAGTCAATATCCAACATCTCTGTGCTTGCAAAAAACAGCATTACAGGAGAACTAACTTAGGTAACATGTCACTAATTTGCTGAACGTAGCATTTCATGAATGCCTGTCGAAATTTTTCTCAACATGCTCATTTTTGCTGACAAGTCTTGATATGAAAAATGCAGTGAATTCAACCGATCGGCCCAAATATTATTGTCGCTATCCGCGGGGTGATGATAAGTTGTCCAATTCTGAAGCATCATCTCAAGTCATATTGCAACCCTCGCACCACTGCGGTATTGTTCCGACCCTAGTGATCATTTTCTGCAGAAATCCCATAAAATTTGGCAGTAGAATTATCGTGCTCTGTGTACTGCCACAAAGTCCTATAGACAATAGTTGTCTACTGACAAAAAGGCTTATAGACATCATTTGATAAACTCATTCAGACAAGCACTAATTTTCATGACAGTTTGCAATTGATGAGAAGTGATAGAAATTACGATCGAACCTCAAGAAGCGTAATTTCAAGTCCACTGGATATATCAAAGCATCCAAAGCAACCATCAGGATTCAAAGTTACTGAAGTTAAGGTATTGAACAGTACCTAAAATGTACCTAAAAAATTAAGCTTTGCCACTGATGTGCCAACATAAGAAATCATCCGTGAATATAGCACTTTCGATATGGGTCAAACAGTTGTCCGATTAGTTCAATCAGTTGTCTAGTCAGAGCAGTCAGTTGTCCATAAATGACCAAATTGACTGACTTTCACATTCATGGACAACTGGCTGCTGTAACTGGACAACTGATTGAACTATTCGGACAACTGCTTGACCAATATTGACAATTGATCGAGTTATATTGACTGATGATTTCTCATGTGGATACATGGGTAGTAAAAAGAAGTATGTATCCAATCACATCAATTTAATGGTTTTCGGCGAAAATGAATAGAGCGCATAGATAAAGATCGGAAACTATTTCCAAAATAAAAAAAATGCGTCGGCGAATCCGGAAATTGGTTGTGAACGTCGAATTACGAAAGAATTATCTGAATGTCCAAAACACAAATGACTGCCATGCGGCGTCTTCAAAAATTTTGTAAATTCGTAACTTTAAAGGAGAACATTAGAGGGATGTACATGTACATACATTGACGCTGCTGGTGGGTTGTGAAAACACCTGCGATGCATTAAGAGGAATGACTGTGCAATAAATGACGCCTGATATACAACTCTCATACACACTGTGATATCTATGCCCATTGTTGTTGACTAGTGAGGTCTAACAACAATAGGCTATTGTGACTTCATTGACAAACTGCAGTTTATGCAACGAGATTCATGAAACACTCATATTTAAAAGCGTGTTCGTCTCTGAACAATACACATTATCTCTGGAACTTGTGGATGTTTTGATCTCAGAATACTACACACACTGTAAACCAAACTGTGCCCAATATGTGACCGATTATGTGCCCAATGTGACGTTTGCCACTGGCTTTATGTGACCGAATGATGTGCCCAAATCGGTTACATTCAGCACGGCAGATATATGACTTTATGTGACCAAATCGGTCGCATTCAACACGGCAGATATGTGACTTAATGTGACTAATATCTGCCCGACCGATCATGATTATCGCGTCTTCCAATTATTGTGATAATTAAAGCTCACAACTTGTTTAAGTTTTGGAGAGTAGAATTAATGCCTCTAAAGTGAATTGAGCTATAAATTATGGTTTCATTGATTTCACTTCCTTGTTTGAGGAAAATACCATACTTTCAATTAATGAACTAATGGAAAGAACAGCAAATATTTGCAAATCATTAGATACATATTCTGCTTTCCATTTACTTTTAAATTAACCATCAATGCTTAATTTAGAGTTTCTTTATCATTGTGTGTTGCTCAACGCCAACCGCCACCGGAAGTTCAAAAACTGATAGGCTGATGTAATAAACACTTTATCTACCTATGTGCAAATGAAACAATCGATGGCTGTGGCAGCATTTATTGCTGTTTTTGCCGATAAAATTGTTTGATTGAACCATCTATACATTTAGTTGACCAGTCGTCGGGAGATCATTTTGATTAATGAGAGTGTGTTAGAGAAAACTCCCCAAGTTTAGGTCGATGCTTTCTTGAAAGTTAAGTACAAAGTTAAACAGGTCAGACGGGCCTTCGGCGTCCAGCGCCTTCGAAACGGTCGATGGTAACATCTATACATTGATTCAATTTTGTTTAGACTACTCACTTCTCAGGACATTGCGATTGAAGATTCTTTTTGGAAATAGGACGTCATTATGTAATTTCTCCCAGTGTGTGATTCTCAATGTAATAAACAAGCTGACCATTGACATGAAGCTCATTTGTTTCACGCTGTCTAGGCAAGATAATACAACTTCACTTAGAACACGATGATATAACTTCCCGGCGAGACCAAGCAGATTAAATGAAGACATGTGTCACATTTTTCAATCACACAATCATTATTCTGATTGAAACAGTTTTCAATATGATATTATCTTCTTGCCAGTGATATCCTTGAACAAAACATACCGCAAAGTATTCGTATAATCAGTTTGAATTATTCTCATCAATTACTCGCCGTATATGCATGATCTATGGTGATTCATCATCGGTCACATGGAAGTCACATATGTGACCAAATGTGATCGATGTGACGAAAATGCGTCGGGCACATAATGGGTCACATATTGGGTAGAGTTTGGTTTACAGTGCAGATGCAGGTATTTCATACAAAAATATTTTCCCATATTTCACTGAGGCTAAAAGCATCATGAGTAGTAAGGAATCCTCCCAACTGCGCACAGCGCCCCCCTCTGGAGCGTGAGTGGGTTGTTGTCGTTCTGGGACGACCGCCCTTGTTGGTCTTCGGCGGCGGTCTATGTTTTTGGTGTGTAAGACTGTTTGTAGGCTGTGTTTAGATGAAATTCTGCGTCGACATGTTGAGTTTCATGGGTGTAGGTGTTGGTCTTGTGTGGTTTAGGAATTTTTTTGATTTGAGAGGGTTTTGAGTGAGAAAATGGCTGTAGCGGATAAACGAAGCCTCGTACGTTAAAATGGACGGCGGATTTGAGCTTTTTGGCCAATTTTAGGTCCAAGTGAGTTGTTTCCAGCGTCATAGGGCAAAGAACGAAGAACTTCGACCCCCCCCCCCCGTCTCGGAAGCGTTTCTTCCAACTTTGGTTCTAGAGATCGTAGAAAGTCAAGACTTTCGGTCATGTTAGAGAGCCGTCAGAGGTTGATTTTTGTGTTTTGGGCTCCAGCGGGCGAACAAAGCATCGGACGAGAAAACTGAGACCAGATTTGGAATCACCGTCAAATTTTGGATAACCAATGTCTCTCCCCCCTCTTATCGATTGCATATTCACAGGATATATAAGTATGAGTCCGGGAGAGGAATCTCGCTAAGTTGGGAAACTGACTACAGGTAAGTCGCTTCTCTTGAGCTCCGATATCGGACTCCTGACTTTTCATTGCTGACATCAGCTAAGGTGTCAGACTTACAGGTTAGTTAGTATAGCATGACTGGCCATTTGATGATTGTAGGCCGAAATCTTCAAATGGCTATAACTTTGCTTCTACAAGTCCTTTAGACTTGATTCAAAAAACGTTCGACAGGTGACAGACTACTTATAAACGTTTTATGAGTAGTACTGAAATACTGAAATATTTCAGTTCGTGTTTAATGATGATGATTAAAGTTTTTGAATAAAAAGCAGTCGTTTATGAGTCCCTGCGACTTGGGACGTTTCCTCTTGTAAATAACTCCACCGGTTTTCATGTCAAAATCGGGTCCCGGATACCAACACAGTGACATGACGCACGCTCTGTCCGCCCGAGGTTGGATTTGTGAGTCGAGGCCTTGGAGCTGGGATAACATCCCCTCTGAGTAATGCCTGTAACGGATTCGAGATCCTAACGCCTAGACGACTGCTATCAAATGTTTTTGGACTTAGTCTTTCAATGCATATCAGCAAGTAGTATCCTATAAACACTTGCTATCAAATTTTTACTCCATCTTTACAGAATCGTCACTATGACTAAAATGATAAATGCGCGAATGCTCAGTTGTGATCGTGTATCAAGTGTAGTTGTGACCGTATTGCCAGAGGCAACGAGCTCAAAAAGCACATTAAAGAAGGGACGTGAGGAAAGTGTTGTTGAGGGTGTGTGTGCATCACAAGGTAGCATGTGAGGATGGGAGTGATGTAGAGTTCATTAGGAACCACAGCCAGTGCCTTAGTGGCAATATTAGTATGCAGGGGTTTAAGTCGTGGTTTGAGGGAGTTTTGATGGATATGGAAGAGGTTAGAGTGGCAGTGGCGACGATTGAGGGTGCGGTGGGGAAGAAAGGTGTAACCAAGGCGACTGGTGAGGGTTTGAGTGAGGAAGAAGTGGAGTTGAGAGGGGAAATCAAGAAGCCTGATGTTGATGTTGATTTGGATGACGTGTTGGAGGATTGTTTGGGAACATTGATGATCTTGAGGAGAAGGGGAAGGATGAGTGAAAGGAAGTGGGTAAACAGTTGGCAGCATCATCGCCTCGGAGGGAGGAAGGGAATACAAGGGATTAATATGTCAGGATGACGGATCGATTGAGGGTGGTTGAGGAGAAAAATAAAGTATTGGTGATGCGGAATGAGACGTTGACTGCGAAGGCTGAAGGGTATGAGGTGACGAGAGAGGAGTTGGTAAGTATGAGGCAGAAGGAGAAAGAGTGGATGGTGGAAAGGAGTGAGTTGATGAGGAAAGCAAGTTTGGTGAGTAGTCTGCAAGCGAATTTGTTAAGGAAGGATGACGAGATAGATCGGATGCGAAGTGTGGTGAAGGACACAGAGGAAGTGAAGGGCGTAAACAAGAGGTTGGTGGTTGAAATAGAGCGATTGCATGAGCGTGCGAAGTGTAGAAAAAGAAGAGTGTATGAAGTTCATCTTCCCCTCTTCCAAAATAATGTGTGCGACGCCCCAACCATCACTAGCGACCCACATCAGACGCAGCAGTGCTATCAGAGCGACGGAGTCAAATGTCTGCACATGAACATGGACATTACTGTGGAGCATGAGGACTTCGTCGTCCGAAAAGTCCGGAAGAAGGTTCCCAGTAAGTTGCTTCAACATGATCATTTCTCCATCGCATCTAATCTCCTATTCTGTTCCTTTCAGAGTTTTTACATCAGCAGTAGGATCGTTTTGATCCCGAGAACGCCCCGATCGGTTCTTTTAAGGGCCACACGGAGCAAGAGTTAATAGTACCTCCTCGGGGTTTGCTCTGGACATACTTCGGTCTGACTGAATCTATCACATAATTTGAAAGACTGAGTCATTGCTTTGTATCAGAGAGGTATATAAACCATTGCCTCTCTTTCATTTTCATTCTATACTCCATCATGAAAACACCTAAGACGACAGTCTGCTCTCCTGAAAAGCCTCGGCTTAAACCGAAAAATTTGTTTCATGTGTTTGTACAGATGGAGGAGCAAGAGCGAATATTCAATAATCTTGCTCGAATTGGCTCATCAACAACTGATGATGATGCCAATTCAACAGAGTGGGGGTCACGGTGCGTCAAAAATCGATATTGCCAAAAAAATTCTCCACTCGCGATTTCTCTTTTTCTGAATACCTATATGCGAACTGTATCTGAAAATCAAAATCCAAAAATCTTTTACAGGCGTCTTTGCAAATGGGACCACTTTTTTCAAAATGGCGGCCAAATACTTAAAATTGTTAAGTAATTATAGTTTTTCAGTCTCTAATTGATACATCCATGCACCCAAATCTAGCAAAAAATGACTCCCTATATTATTCTTGATTTTTTGACATCATCTGTTTAGTATTGAAAGCCATATTACCTCATGTACAGGGTGTTCCATTATGAAAAATAGAAAAATAAATAATCGAAAATTGATATTTGGCTATCCTTGTATTATTCGGCTTTCATGCACCTAAATCAAATAAGAATGGATCTCTAATTTTTTTCTAAATTTCTAAGAACATCTGATTGTCCATTTAAAGCCATTTCGGTACTTCTACAGGGTGTTCCAGAGTGGATAAAAATAAAAAGAAGTATTCGTAAATTGCTATTTCATTTACGAAATATGTGCTGTTTGACACACTTCAAATTCAATTTGTCATTCACTTTCTTCATAAGAAAACAAACTTGTTCTATAGATGAGAACCATTATATGTAGAGATCGCTCGAAGAATTCGAGACGGGAATTCGGGATGTTCATAAGATTTCACTTTATAGCGGTTCCATGTCTGTGTGAAATCATGATGGGCGGCTTCGGAAGATTGCTCGCTCCACGGTCCCAGACCCCGCCCGCTGTTTCATTTCACAAAATTCAGGAATATGGTGTATAACGGCATGAATCTTAGGCGTGATATTGATGCCTAGATCACTGAAAGCTATCTTGAACTGTTCGATGTGATCCTTGTAGGACGGATCCAGCTTATCCCCGTAACAAGCCACAACAACCTGAAATAAAAGTTCAAGCTACATTCCACTTGTAGAATATGCTGTTTAGAGTATATATTTATTCACTACGAAGTCTGTATGGGACACAACTCACGCACGATCTATGAAACAAACATGCGTTAAGTGCAGTATATAATATCGTGATTTTTACATGTAAGCTTATGTTAACATTAAATAGATCAGCTTACCTTGTTGAACGCTCGAAAAGCTGTGACATATTTCACAACTTTCAAAGGGGCAATAGATTGCAACAATTCAATTTTGTTTAATAAAAGCCTAGAGGAATTTCCAGTAAAACTTCCTCCGTGTAAATGCTCTTGCTGAACATTGCAAAGCCGCAGCCATTTGGCTGAGTCTTGCCACTCGGAACATATGGCCTTGTAGATTGTTCCCACTGGTCCCGTTAGTAAGTGTAATTCTGGCGGCGGAATCAACTCAATCACTCTCTTGCTCTTGTTTTCGTGGGAAACAATCGAGGGATGTATGGTATTGTGATGTATTTTGGCACGTATCTTCCGTCCACCACCGCCGTGCCAATCCCAGAAATCCTTTTCTAGAGTTTGGAATGTTCAAGGTAATCCTTTAGATTGCAAATTTGAGCTTGGAGCAGTGCACCAAAAACAAGGATAGGATGATCCGTGCGGCATGATGCCAATGAGAATATTACATAACTTCAGATCTGAAGCGATAAAGAATTCCGATTGTAGCATATGAAGGTTCATGTAAATCCACAGTTTTCGAATATTAGCGTAATTTTCTTGTACCATTGGGGCAATTCCTATTATAAAGAGACGTTTGACACCAGATTCCTTGAATGAGCTTGAGCAGTGGAGTGACGAATCATTGAGCTGGAATGCACACCTTAATAAGCACACCTCACTGAAGCACACCTTAATAAAACCGCCGCCGTCGTCTATTCCCAATTTGATCAAGGTTTCTTCATCGTAACCTCTCTTGGATGTAACATATGTAATGAAACCGTCGACATCTTTGCAGACAATACTGTGACGTGGTGTTCTTTCCGTCACAACATCTCTGTCTATTCTGACAAAGTCAATCAATTTGATTTCAAAGAATTGATCCAGTTCGTGGTTGCTTTCATATAGTTCCTGTTTTAAACCACTTTGAATAGAAATCGCCGATGATGACCGAAGATGTTGGGTCAGTTTAAGTGTACTTCTATCACTGAGGTTAAGGTCCACACGGATCCTCTTCAAGTGCGTGGTTCCAAGCTCCTTGCCTGAATCAATCGAGGGCGAGACGGCGAGAGTGACTGGATGTCCACCTCCAACTCGTGCCAATTTTATTGCGTTCTCCTTTGATTCAGGGGATGAATCGATCTTTTGTAATATCACTTTTGAAGGAAATTGTTCCTCTTGTTTGGACAAAGAAGCCAGTGAGCTTAAATTTTCCAATCGCGATAACTGATTGCATGAATGAGGCTTTCCTCGAGAAAGAATAGATAAACAGGCAGAACACAATTTCCAGCACTTTCGTTCAATCGAGGAATTAGAGGAGTCACATCTGGGTCTTCCCACAAAATTCTTGATTCCATTCATGTTCGACGGATGAGAATTGTGTCGTGGAAAATGCCTGGCAGTCTTACATATCAAACATTCACACACGTGATTCGACGATGATCTTGTGCCGCTGTAAGACAATGCAATTTTTGAATAATCAAACACAACTATTTTCTTTTGAAAGTTTCCATTCTTGTAATTCTGTAGCAAAAGACGGCATGTTCCACAAATTGTAGTTGGTAGCCTTTCGTCATGTCGGTTAAAGCCATTTATACAAAATCGTTCGATGAGTTCGAAGTGGGTGTCGTTCAATTGACGAATGTCCTTAGCCTTCTCTATACAAATGATACAAATAACAGCTCTATTTTCGGCGTGACTGCGGCGATGGTTTGGCATGACGAACACAATAGCGGTGCAAGTCGGGAACGCAGACTTTATTGCTTTGTTTCAGCACGAGATTCGCAATGACTCAGAGAGCAAGCATTTTTGAAATTTCGAACTATGACCTTGAAGTTTGTCAACAATACAGTGTCTTGAAAGTCGTTCAATTCAATCTATAGATATCTATAGATAACCTACACACCTTGCAAAGTGCTTCATTAGAGAGTAGTGAATGACAAATTGAATTTGAAGGCCATCGAACAGTTCAAGATAGCTTTCAGTGATCTAGGCATCAATATCACGCCTAAGATTCATGCCGTTATACACCATATTCCTGAATTTTGTGAAATGAAACAGCGGGCGGGGTCTGGGACCGTGGAGCAAGCAATCTTCCGAAGCCGCCCATCATGATTTCACACAGACATGGAACCGCTATAAAGTGAAATCTTATGAACATCCCGAATTCCCGTCTCGAATTCTTCGAGCGATCTCTACATATAATGGTTCTCATCTATAGAACAAGTTTGTTTTCTTATGAAGAAAGTGAATGACAAATTGAATTTGAAGTGTGTCAAACAGCACATATTTCGTAAATGAAATAGCAATTTACGAATACTTCTTTTTATTTTTATCCACTCTGGAACACCCTGTAGAAGTACCGAAATGGCTTTAAATGTACAATCAGATGGTCTTAGAAATTGTGGTACCATTTGCAAAGACGCCTGCAAAAGATTTTTGGATTATGATTTTCAGATACAGTTCGCATATAGGTATTCAGAAAAAGAGAAATCGCAAGTGGAGAATTTTTTGGCAATATCGATTTTTGACGCACCGTGGGGTATATACCGCTCTCTGACAGTCGGCTGATAGTAGAAGAGGTCGATGCCGCTGACATAGAGTGATTACAAGTCTCTCTCAGCGGAATCGGACAAACCTAAATCTGTATTCATATCCCGAGAACGATCCAACGGTCGGCAAAATATGATAGTACCTACATTTGGTTTGCCCTAGACAGACTTCGGTCTGACTGAATCTATCATACAAATAAAAAATAAAATCACAAAGTTGTATCTGCTATCAGTCAACTTAAATGTTGCATATTAAGGAAAATTCCGGTATAATACTTCCTTCTGACAGGCGTTCTCTTTTGAGACGGCGGTGAAGCTCGCAGGAAAGGGTGTCGACAAGGTCGTTTTACAATGACTTTACTTTGTTTTCCGAAACACTAAAGTTATAAGGGATTTAGTATCTTTCAAATGGATGCACTCATGTAAACCATTTGTAATTTTGAGAGAAATAGACGGGATAGTTTGTTTGATGACATGATGGTAGAAAAGAGGTTTAAACATTTATTCAACGTTTTTCATAGGAAGCGTCTTTATTATGAATGAAATTACGTAAAATGTATTTTTTTCTCACAAACAGAAATAGGTGAAATCAGATCACTTTGAATGTAGAGATGTTGTTCATGTTTATCAAGTGTCATTGATATTCCTACACCAATCGTGTATGAAGTAGCAAACTTATCTTGTAGCAATGAAAAGCCAAAGAGTTTTTTCAAATTTTTACTCAATTGACATTGAATGTGATCACCCAGCTTCAGAACAGCACTTTGATTTTCAATTGAAAGCGAAATGTGATGTGCCTTTTCATCATATTTACTTTTCAACACCTGCTCCAACTTATGTTGTATATGTGGATTTATGACAAGAATTTTTCAACTGTATTATATAGACGCGGCATTGTATTGATACTAACTTTAGTTTCTTGATACGAGTGGCAAATTTTCTTGATGCGATCACTGTAGATGTCCACGCACCATTCATCATAAACTGAATCAGCTTTAGTGTGATATTCATGAGAAGCATAAACCAAACCGATTCCAATAATAGGCGATACATGTCTTACAAAATGACGTAAGGTTGGAGAGAAATAAACTGTAAGTTGTCATTATATTTCTGAATAACCAGCTTATCCTTCCGAGCCATGCCTGTCTCTCCATACGTCTTACCCATAGTCTCATTCCATCGTTTTACTGACTCAATAAGTGACAAATGCTTGACACCACGCTTTTTCAAAATGATGCGTTCTTGACATTCTACAACATGTTCATCAAATATTTTAAACTTATAATAAAATTTGTTTATTCGGTTTGAATAAATTTTTGTAATATTTGCAATAGCCATTGATGTCAGATGCAGACTGTGTCCAAAACCGAGATGTGGATAGAATTCAATATCCAACCTCAATGTAAGACCTTTAGTAAAAGAGTGAAAACGATAGAAGTGTCTCCCGTGCGATTCATAGATAGTAAACTCATAAACTTTCCGACCCTTATGTTTCATAATAGAAGCATTGCCACCATTGAATGCCTCAATGATTTTATCTTCATCTGATGATCCATAATAATCAGATTCTAACTGATTCCATTCATAACTCCACTTTTCATCTGATCTTAAATTGTATGGAAACTTGATTGCATTATTCATCGTTATCCCTTCATGGGTGCGAGGAGTCAATATCATTTCTTCCAATTCATTCACATTCAGAATATTACTATCACAACAAATGCTGGAAACACCAACTTCCCATTCACCTTCTAGAAGTAATGGACGATTTAATTCTACTCGATAGTCTGATGGTTTATTATTGGGAAACTTATTCATAGAAGCATTACTGGGTAAGTAAATTGGAAACGAATCCCTATTTTCACTTTCCATATCATTCACATTGGAAACGTACATTTCCACACTTTCGCATTAATTCTTCATTCGAAAATGGAGTGTGATACTTGTCAGAGCATCTTTATGAAAAGGAATCAACGCACCAGCAATGTCATAAATTGCAATATCAATTTGTGGTATATAGTTTGATTTCAAGTTTGTATAATGCACTTTCTTAAAAGTATGCTCAGATAGAATACTAAAGCTGTTTGGTTGGTAGGGTATCATTGCTAGAAGTGGAGCTTCAACATCTCCCACACGTACATCTTCAACAATATTGGAGATATCTGAAGATAGTTAATACGACGCGATAACGATATACTCGCTTTTGTTACAGTACCACTTTTAAAAGTATTTTGATCAAATCACAAAAGTTCCATTAGGGCATTGTCCATAATCAGCTCAATATTTTTCCTACTAACAAGAGACAGAACACATTCTTTTTCAGAAAAAGAAATATGCTCTTCATTGATCACTTCATCAAATAATTTATAGCCAATTTCACTGAAGTGATAATGTGAGGTGTCAACACTCTTGTTTTATGTAAGATACCACCTAAAGGATCTATGCACTTTCTGTATAAAGATACGGACCATTCTATATCAAATTGATTTGAACTATTATATCCCAGATAGCTCATATTAAATTTTCCATGAAGAGCTGCAGAACGATGTCGCAAGAACTGATGAAAATCTTCTGAACAAACCAATACTAGATCATCATCATTTAGTTTATTGATTACGATGTGATCAGAGAATTTGTTGTAAGTTAATGTTGCCACTTGTTCACCACCTACTCGAAGGAGATAATTAAATTTCTTCAATAATGCTTCAGGAGTCATGTTCGTCTTTCTTGCCTTAACCCATTTTTCCCACTGTTCCCGTAGTGGGAACAAATAAAAAAACTTGTCTAGATCAATTATAAATCATCATGGGAACAATATTGACGCTATATATTGTCGATGTAAGGAACCTTCATCATAATGTGCGTGTATTTGTTTCTAGAGTTGATTATTAATGTCAATTTGATTGGCGCGAAATTTGAATATTTGACTCATTGTAAAATAAAATAAAAATAAATGGGCGTTGTTTATACTCGGAAGCACATTAGGCACGGAGCCTTTCTTCCATGTGGCGGAGTTGTCATTTACCACTCTCATTCTTTGTACATGTATCTTTCAAGATGGTTCGTCGAAAATTCGTGAGTATTGTGACATTCTTTATATTACATAGAAAGTAGCTAAATGACAAATCTACATTAGGATACAATGGGTATTCGTTCTAATTTGTAATAATTGTATTTTCGAAATACCATGTTCCAAAAAATTCAACTGAATATTTCTGTTCCCGCAGCGGGAACAGTGGGCAAGGATGCCCACATGGTTTTTGACATATCTCAAATTACTTATCTGATTAGGAGCGCTGTTAACAGGCACTGTGGTACTCACAGAATGTACAACAATCATCTTCATTATATAAAAAACCACAAAGAATAGACAAAACCAACAAGTGGAGTCAAAAAATACGCGTGAATCGCATTTGAACCCGGGAGCTTCAGACTCATAGGCAGACCAATAGCACCCTGCACTATGCAATCTTTATTTCCCGATCGCTGCATGAAGTATTTATTCTGATGCAGTGCTACTTATTGAAATTTCTAGTAGCTCTGAGATATCGAATTTCGATAATAAGACTAGTAGAATGATGTACGATGGTTGGAACATTGCATGCAGTGATGCAATACGTAATCGCGTGAGGTTGAACGAGGGGCGTAGCCGCGAGTTTTACCGAATCGCGATTTGTAATGTATGCCGATTATGACATTATCGGCAATTATGACAATTATGTGTCATTAGTGGAACATGACGATGACATTCACGCTGCATCGGTAGCCATACTTCCACCATCTGATGGCGAGGAGTCGGAGGGAGACAGCGGTGATGAAGATGTGATCGGATGTCATAACCTGGAAAATTTGAGTGGACGCCAAAAATGCCATTGTCATGGAAAGGTCCGGAACTAGTCGCTCTCTTAGTGATAATCTGCGTGATGAGGACGATGACGACGGAGAACCGGTGGCACCTCTCCCGAAAAGAAGAAAGATTGAAAGGAAGTGGGTGAAGTCCGACATAAGCAACCCCTTGAATGATTTCTGCTTTGATCAAAGCGAACTTTCTATTGGTGATGATCCTATGAAATACTTTGAATTGTTTTTTGATGAGGACTTATGTCGATACCCAGCTGACATGACTATGAATTATGCTCGTTATGTTATCCAAGTGAAACGTACAATGCATTTGTTGCTGAAGCTATGTCAAGAAATACCTTCGAAACCATAAAGAAGTATTTTCAGTGCTGTGACAATGCATGCTTGGATCAGGATAACAAATATGCTAAGCTTAGACCATACTTCGCAATGCTGAATGAGCGCTTCCTGACTTATAGCAAGATTTTGCTTCAAGAAAGTTTGTCTGTGGATGAAAGTATGGTGCCATACTTCGGAAAACACGGATGTAAACAGTACATCAAGGGGAAGCCGGTGAAGTTCGGCTATAAGATATGGTGTCTCTGCACTCCGCTGGGATATCTCATACAGTTTGAGCCATATCACCCGACGCGACATCCATCGAATGGATTACCAATTGGTGCAAGTATTGTGATTGATCTGCTGTCAGAGCTTCCGCCGCTCCCCTACAAAATCTACACAGATCGATACTTCAGTGGCCTGCAACTTGCCGAAATTCTTCTGGAGAAAGGCGTTGGCTACACCGGCACAATAATGGCAAACAGGATAAAGGAATGTCCATTGAAACCTATGAAAAAGGAACCACGTGGCTCCATTGATTACAGGAAGGACTGAAACACCAACGTACTTTGTGCAGAGTGGCAAGATAACACCACAGTCACAATGGTTAGCACTGTTGACGGGTTAGAACCCATAAAAAGTACTACACGATGGAACAACTCGGCCAAGAAGAAAATCAGTGTTCCTCAGCCGTCACTGATCAAGAAGTACAACGAGAATATGAATGGAGTTGACCGGCTCGATCAAAACGTGTCATGTTATCGGGTTGGAATTAGATCAAAAAAGTGGTACTTTCAGTTGATTGCCTTCGGCATTGATGCTGCAGTACAAACTCATGGTAGCTCTACAGAAAAGAGCCAGGAAATAAAGAGGATGGTCTGGGCTTCAGACGAAAGATAGTGCAAGCATATCTTTTGGCAGCAAAAACCAGACAACAATACAAAACGTGGAGGAATCCGAAGAGGATCGCCAGTCGTGTTCCTGAGACAATCCGCTATGATAACAGGAATCACCACAAAACTCATGCAGCGAAGCAATCTCGCTGTGCTGTATGCAAGCGAAACTCGAGGAGCAAGTGCGCCAAAGGTGACGTGAATCTACATAATGCATGCTGGAAAGACTTCCACGGCATTCTGTAACTCGTTGTGAATTTCTGTAACCAACATTTTATAATGCGCTGTCAGTAAACCACATAGTCCCCTTTGTGCCCACTGTTCATACTGTGGGAACATTGTATATTTTCTAATATACTGGTTGAAAATTCAATATGAAACGTTGTTCTTATTATTGGACCCTTCGAGAAATCATGATATGAATTTAGGAGCCAGGCATGCTTTATTTCATATACCGGGCAAAAATGGGTTAATCACAATCTTCTTCACCAACGTCTTTTCATTTTTCGGAATAAGATCCACATAATAGACTTTCTCTTTATAAATTAAATTTTTGCAACCACTTAGATAATAATTAGCTTTATAATTATCATAGCTTGTCAAGGCGCTAGCAAAGTAACCTAAATCATTTCTTAAACTCGGACTCAAAGCAACAATCCAATCTTTATCAACTGCATAATACATATCATCATATTCACCATTGTGGGGACTAAACTCGACAATGTGTCTACATGCTTTATTCAGGAAATCAAATACGAATTTTTTAACATGTTGAGAAATCTTTCTTCGGCCATTTCGGAATGTAAACTCGACATCCCTCTTCACACTCATAGGCATCTGTACGTCTCATATTAATAGTCATCACTTCATGATCAAAAGTATAGACATAGTTACTGTGAACAAATTGGGTGACGCCTACTTCCCACTTTCCATTCAGCTGTACTTCATTCAGCTGTTTTCATTGCTGTACTTCTAGAACCAAAAACAGCTGTGAAGATCTGAAACTTATCATTACTGCTATGAAAAGTTTGTTATCAATCATTTTTAAGTGCTCAACTAGGAATATAATGATAGCTTTCATTTCGGACATCGATTTATGTCGAGTTGTTCATATAGGCCAACCAGTCACGCGAGATCATGTGCAAAAGCAAAATATTCACATTTTGCGATCTTCCAACACATTGCACATCTGCGAGCATGATGCAAACAATGAATAAATGACTTTCACTCTTTATACACCATCGTGGACATGTTCGAAATCATTTCTACACCTCTGAGACCTGAGGGGGGTTCAGTGGCCTATCTGGCATACTTCTACTGATTCAATTGAAATGAAATAACACATGCAGATTCACTGTCAGAAATGATGATTTTGTATGGGCTTGAGTGGTTGATATATCGTCAGCGTAAAAAATGAAATAGAAAAATGTGGCTTCGGGGTCCACTGGACCCCCCAGGTCTCTGAGGGTTAAGCAAGAGCGATAACCTTGCTGCAAGAATTCGCAGGTATTGCACGTTTGTTTCAGAAATGTCATTTTTCTCAAGATCCAGCAATATTGACTTTGATCAGCACCTCGCCGACCAGATGAAATAACCATCAACGAACTGTTGCTGCCTTTTCTAGAACTATTAATAATTTAAAAAATGAAAAAAATTCAAGTCTTCTTATTTTCATATAAATCTGAGAGTTCCATTGACATAGCAAATTGTTTGCTACAGACATTTTCAAAAAGGACAACCAAATGATCATTTGGGACATGAAAACTGTGTAATGACAAATCAATTGCAAGGAAGTGGATGGGCAGATAGACCCTGCAATGATAAGGCAGGTGTTGTTTGTGAGTATGGTTACGGTAAGTGATGCATTTTCTATTTTTTGTTTCATTGTTTTTCTTATCAGTTTAGGATAAAAGTGTGATTCTGCCTTGCGGTAAATGAACCGATTAGGAGTGAATTACTATTCAATGCTTTCATACTACATTTATTCAAACTGCTGCCGAACCACATGCATCAGTGAAGCACGATATCCGCTGGTTCCCTAGCTTCAACTCTTCAAAGAATCTTTATCAGCAACTGTTCATACTTACCATGTGTAGGAATGCTTTCTATGGGCGTGAATCATGTGTACATTCTGTGGATATCAACATGTTCATATTTATCAAAACATTCAATATGTGGCTCTATTCACCAAACACTAATTGCGAATTGAAAAGAAATCAGCCATTGATCATAACCTATTGCAGGATCACAACACGAGCCTAAGAAAATTCGTAAGGACTGTCAATTTACCACTCCGAGACATAAGCCACAGCCGTCACTTTGGATTCGATTTTCGACTCACACTTCCGAACTGCATGATATCAGTAATTTCGCGCCTGAATCCACTCTGCGAATTCCAGTCGGATTACCCGAAAACTTGCTTAACAGCCGAAAATTTTAAGTCGATGAAAACATTCGTTTCAATGGTCAGGCAACACATCTCCCTGAGTTATTACTTTGTCATTTTTCATGGTAGTCTGACAAATGAAACGAGCTTTGAGGTTTTAGAAAATCAAATTTTTTAAGTAAAAATAGGTCCTAAAGAGAAAATTGCTCTTCATGCATAAAACATTGCCTAAAAGTGACAGTGGTTGAAATGGTCACTTTCAAGGCACAAACAGATGTCTTCAGTTGACTCATACAGCATTCCTACTACATTGGCGGCAGTTCTTTGCATTTTTGTCCACTAGAACTTACTGTTCCACGTAAAAAGAGTTTAAATAGGAAATCCAGTAAACATAACGAGTTATAATCTTCAAGCGAGTGCATTTTACATCCACGCTCCTCCATTTACACTTTCCCATAAACTCATGTGGATTTCGTATCTGTAACTTCAGCTTAAAATGTGCTAGCTCTGAAGATCCGACGGAACGTTTCTGAGCGCATTTTGTTGAGAATTCTGAAGATCAATATCAATTTCACTATTTGAGCTCTTTGATTCGTCTCACCAATCTTATGAATCTACAATTAGGTCAGAATCTGAATCATCGGAGAGTGGTTCGGCAAATAAAACTAAGTCAGATTCCGGATTGCCGATTCCAAACTTTTCTTTAATGTCGCCTCTCACGTGTGTGTCTTGAAGCCGGAGATGCTATAGGCTGCGTTTACACGTGCAATTTGCTGACACTTTTCGATCCATGATTATTCAGAAAATAATGGACAAACAATTAAAGCAAATGCATGTCTTCATTAACCTTGCTTCGTGCGTCACCAGACCTATTAAGACCCCACCTTCATTGACTGTCACTCGCTTCCAACTGTGTCATTCTGGCTTCCAATGATAATAGCCTATGTCAGCAATCGTCCACAGTATCAGGGACGTGCTCAAAGAGATTGACTTCAACTATGGTCATTCCCACATCCACATACGCAAGTACTTACATTATATTTTCCAGCATCGGATGTGTAAAAGGAATTATCACTTTAATTTTGTGATTCATCCAAATCTCTATGCTTTGGCATGTCCGTGTCTTTCAATGGCAACAGATAGCTACACCTTTGAAGACATTTCAGCAAATCAGAATCAGAATTGTATGTCATAATTATATTTGCCACTTCCTGTTGTAATCCACATTGAGGAGAGACGTGGCCATGGATCAAAATTTCATCGAAAGACATGTAAGTAGTCTTAATAATTTCATTCACATAATAATGGAATAATTCTGTGAAATGATTATCTTGTTTTTGTTCGTTTACTGAGTAGCGTGAAATTCCAAATCTGTAAATTTCTGCTGAAATCAGATCAAGATTCTATTGAGCTGATATCTTCTGGATTCACTAGTCGACACATCTTGTACTGCTTGCAAAAAATGAAGCATCTTGCGCAATATCTTGTGAGTTTTGGCAAGATGACTTACCGTAATTTATCCTGAAGAAAATGAGGTGCTTTCTTGTGGAAGAATAGTAAGGTATCTTGTGAAAAAGAAGGGCTCGTATATGATACCGAAAAATGGAGCAGCATTGGTTTATTTCTTGAAAAGGACAATAAATCGAATGAAAACGGAAGTATGATCTAATATTTCTCTTGCATGAATAGAATTGAAATAGAAATTGATTATAATTGCTATGACAACTGATGTGTGGTGGTGAGGATTTGATCCTGCCAGTTGACACAGTCGCATAACTGGCTCTTAGCTCGGTTGACAGAGCACAGGTCTAGCTAACCTTGGTCGTAGGCTTGAATCCTACCAGCCGCACATCTTGTGCATGGCAATTTGATCAATCGTTTATTTAATTTCATTGTTGTTTATGAATGATGACCAGTTTCACGATGATTTGGCTTCATTTTGATGCAAATGATTGTATGCTATAGTCTCCGTTTCTGTCAGATTTTCTACGAAATGTGATTGATTAAAGAAAGCTTACAACAATGATTTTGATTTTCAGAACAATGCATTGAGAATAATGGAAAAAGTAACATGATATCAACAGATCAGAAATATATCGTTGTTGATGAGTTTTCAGTTTCACTGCGACATGGGTTTGGAAGAATATACTGGACAGGTAGGTTTGATTTCAATTGATTTTCAATAATACTAGGATTATATCCAATACACTGTACACTGTGCAATACCAAAACTGCTTGCGAAGCCGATGTACAATGCGAGAATAACAAAATGTACGAAAACACTATTGTTCGTGTTCATACACTACGAAAGCGGGTGGATTTCCGTTTTGATTATAGCTAAGTGAAGTGTGAAAAGTGTATGAGTCAGGCAGATCTTGATTGGACATCAGCAATGCAACATTTAGCAATACTTGAGCGAGAATATTTATGGAGCTTCGGATACAGATCAAATCACTTGGGAAGTAAGCGTGTTTTTGAAACTGGTCAACTAAGCGAATTGATTTCTGAGCAGCTAAGATTATAACCGGTTGGTAAATTCGAATTGATATACAGCGAGAGCAAAAACTATAGACCTCGCAATAAAGAATCGTCGTGAAGTCTCTGATCAATCTGATTAAGTCGTTATGTTGTAAATATTTTGCGAAAACACAAAAGAAATCATACTAATTAGGTGGCAATGCTTCCGAAAGAAATAAGAGACAACCTCAGCAGAAGAGACAATAGTTCGAATACTTATATCCGCATTATCTTTTATTCATGCGAGAAAAATTAGTCGAAAATTAGTCGTTTAAATTCGGTTTCATGGACCGTAACTATCCGGTGTTCCTAGAGGACAGATATTGGTAATTTTATTCTTAGGCTACAGGTATCTTAAAACTTATGGTGCAAGTTTTATTCTACATTCTCATGTGCAGACATTCGAGACAAAATTGAAAAATGTGGAAGATATAAATGAGGTAAAAATTATCAGAAGCTTGGTACAATGCATCAAACTTCTTGAATTGACAATGCACTTTGAAGTCCCTAATATTTACAGGTCCCTTATCATTAATGATAGCCTATTTTATTATAAGTTTTCATTTTATCAATTACGCAATTCATTCTACTTATTATGCAAGGTAGAAGATGTGATTCATAAAACAATTGACAAAATGACAATAAAACGCATACATGTAATGTTACAATATTTCATTAACTTCATGCTGTAGTAACCCAACAAGTGTAAAACAATACAATGGAAAACACCGGTATTTGTGCATATTTATTATATGTAATGTTCTTCTATCCTGTATGAACTTTGTCCGCCAAATCTTATAGCTGATCTTGACTATCACAAGCATCTCGCATACATTATAAAAAATATAATATAGTAAATCATGGTCTATAAGAAATTGCAGCATAATGTTGTAGTGAAGTATGACGAAATCCAGTGTAAGTGTAGACGATCATGGGATTTTATTTGATATCCACTGTGCAGTGTAAAACTGGCCCTCGGGCCTTGGCGCGCCTTGGTTAAGATGTCATTTATGACAACAAATGCTGTGATAACAAAGTGAATCATATAAGCTTACAGCTACTTGACTTTATTCTATGGATTGCATTGAACATTAGTAAACTGTTAATATCTATTGTATGTTACACTGTAAATCGCTCAATACCAATCACATACGAAGGATGCATACCAAAATATTTTTTTGGTATATTTCTGTATGATCTTGGTATATATTTGTATGCTTTTCGCATGTTATTTCAAGTGTGGCATGCTTTACATACTAAAGCCATACCAGCACAATGTTAAAAGAAAGCATCAATCATGTCCAAAGTATGTTGATTTAAGGCTTTTTGTCAATAAAGATCACACTAATGCTACTACTGCTTTGTAAGTAGTGAGATAATGACATTTTATAGTCAAACTAACAATACTGAATTCGATTTTAATACATGTAAGTCCGAGGCATTTCATAAATAATTAATAAGTATTTGACCATCAACAATTATGCATTATGTAATTTTGGAACTAAGCACATTATCAATCCAAAATAAAGACACATTATAATTCATGAACGCAAAAATAGTTATGTTTGAGGTATATAAGTCAACATGCTTGCTGAAAAGTTATCGTTTTATTGAAATGATGTTTATCAATTTAGTTCAAGGAAATGAGCTAATTATGAGTCTTGTGAATGCTATAAGACAAGTAGCAAAGATGACATGCGGCTTTAATTCCACAACAAATCTAATCTAGTTAAATACCACACTTTCACAAAGAAATATTCACGGCTGGTATTACTGGGAAAAAGTTATTTGTAAGTAGTATGTAGTATAACATATTTTTTGCCATATGACATAAAGCTATTCATACGAAAGACATACGAAACACATACCAATTTGCATCGGGTCTCGTATATAAAACATACCAAGAATTCGTATTTCAACGTAAAACAGCCAATCACAGTTAGCATAGTTCGTATCGTTTACATACCAATCACATACGAAAGTAAATGGCCATTCGTATGAAAAACATACCAGATTTCTTTATATATACCAGAATCTCGTATCAAATGTTGGTTTCATATTGTATGTAAACTTGGTATGTGTTTGTATGTAATTTTCGTATCCAGCGATTTTCAGTGTAGAAGAGTATATTTCGAACACTCGTAAAAAATTCTTTACAGGAGAAGCCTGAGCCGGACCATTGATCGAATTTGAAATCTTCTGCAGTTCCACGATCATCTGGGAAACTAGGACTTGGATGGTAGCCGTAGCTACGACAATATAGGAATAGTATCCACTTCTAGAGGACATGAATGCATAGATTCCAAGGACGTGATAGCATCTATGTCCAATGGAAGTGGATGTCAGTGGTATTCTAACCAAATGAAGATGAAATCTGTGATGATGTCTGCACCTTTTCCAAAACAACAACTCTCAGACCATCAGAATATATGTAAAATCAATGGAATTCTCATTTCTTTAGCCTGAGAGATCTCATTTCAACAAGAAATCAGTCTCGAATCATTAACAACACAAGTCAAATCAAGAACATGAGAGACGAAAATCAAATGCTAACTGTTCACTAGTATCATATCAAGTAAAGGTATCGAAAATCAACAGGATTAAACAGTCATGTCGAGACGTCGTATTTCTATTGGAGACAATCAGCGAATAATGATGAACGTCATGATGATTATTTCGAATTAGCAGATGCTCTTACAAAAAATAGAAGATCAGCAGATTCAATTATTCGTCGGTATCTCCAGGATGGTCAGGGATTCCTGGAAGCCTGCTCGAACATCTTAGCAAATCGCAACGCAGTTTTCATTTTTGATAATGCGTCATCCGATGACCGCGGACAAGAGACTATCCTACAATCTGGACACGGGTTCAGACTTCAGACTGCTTATTCATCCTTTCTGAACAATTGTGAAGGCTGCTTCTCCATCTGGAAGGCAGCTTTGAAACGATCGACGGCGGAGGTACGAGAGCAGCTTCCACTCAACAGCATGCGAACTGAGTTGCAACTATGATGCACCTTGCAGAACAGTCGATATCTTCGGTAACATTAACAAAAGTTTCAAATTCAGTATCACATATGCTTTCTCTACTTCCGAAATGTATTCGCGGAGAAGACAGCCTTGTATTTTAAATTTTTGATGACTACACGTACACTATAAACCAAACTGTGCCCAATATGTGACTAATATGTGCCCGACAGTTCATGAGTATCGCGTCTTCCAATTTTTGTAATAATTAAAACCAACAACTTGTTTTAGTTTTGGAGAGTAGAATTAATGCCTCTAAATTAAATTGAGTTATAAATTATGGTTTAAATGATTTCACTTCCTTGTTTGAAGAAAATACCATACTTTCAATTAATGAACTAATGGAAAGAACAGCAAATATTTGCAAATCATTAGATACATATTCTACTTTCCATTTACTTTTAAATTGACCATCAATGCTTAATTCAGAGTTTCTTTATCACAGTGTGTTGCTCAACGCCAACCGCCAACCGTCACCGGAAGTTCAAAAACAAATAGATATGCTGATGTAATAAGCACCTTTTTCTATCTACACGCAAATGAAACAATCGATGGCTGTGGCAGCATCTATTAATGTTTTTACCGATGAAATTGTTTGATTGAACCATCTATACATTGATTCAATTACTTCTCAGGACATTGCGATTGAAGATTCTATTTGGGAATAGGACGTCAATATGTAATTTCTCCCAGTTTGTTACTCTCAATGTAATATACATACATTGACAGAGCTCATTTGCTTCAATCTGTCAAAGCAAGATAAACACAACTTCACTTAGAACACGATGACACAACTTCCCGGCGAGATCATGTAGATTAAAGGAAGATATACATGTATGTCACATTTTGAATCATGCAATCGCTATCCTGATTGAAACAGTTTCCAATATGACATCATCTTCTTGCCAGTGATATTCTTGAACAAAACACACCGTAAAGTAGTCGGAATATCAATTTGAATTTTTCTCATGGAGCACTCGCTGCATATGCATGCTTTATGGCATTCATCATCGGTCACATATGTGACCGATGTGACGAAAAATGTGTCACATTTTCAAACTACACAATCATTATCCTGATTAGAGCAATTTTTTTAAGCAAACTATATTCAATGCGATGCATCTTCTTACCAATGATATTCTTGAACAAAACATACCGAAAAGTATTCGGAAAATCATCTTGAATTATTCTGATCAAGTACTCGCCGTATATGCATGATTTATGATGATTCATCATCGGTCACATGGAAGTCACATATGTGACCAAATGAGACCAATGTGACGAAAATGCGTCGGGCACATAATCGGTCACACATTGGGGCACAGTTTGGTTTAAAGTGTAGGGTATTTTGGATAAAATATTCGTTTGACTTGAGATCTAATAAGTGCTTAATGAATTAAGTTTCTGCTTGTTGAACTGAGATATGGCATTTGCAGTTGATTTGAGATATGTTCGACAGATTTGAGGTTTTTCGCCTCTTGATTTTGAAAGGTGGTACAAATCTATGTTCTTGATATGGATATCTAAGAAGCTCTACTTTAAAATTCTGAGTATTGCACAATTTCTATGTAGATCTGACATAGAGAGGTTATTCCGGACAATGCTGTTTCAATGTAATTCAACGGACAATAGCGACAACTACGGTATCAGTGTCCTCTGATTGATGTAGAAATCGACATGACTTTCATCTTCATTGGGTTAGAATAGAAAGCTATTGCACAATCGATACAAATTCATGCTCATGGAGATAACGGAGAATGACGGTGTTGAACAGGAATAGTTGAAGTCAGACTGTATACGTACAATAGCTTTGCACTACAATAATCCTCATCGGTTCTCACAAAACCCCACCACTCCTACAGTAAAGTCAACGTACATGTACGTTATCCGTGGGACAATGTAGTGATCTCGAACTCTGATGGTGCACCAATGCGATCAGAGTACGCAATCAATTATGGAATATATAATTCGTCACCAGCGTCGATCAGTATCGCACAGATAGATTATCTACATTATGTAGTTTGAAATCAACCAACGTATTTTGCAACTTAGGGCTGGTTCTGACACTGAATCATCACACTAACTGAAAAACACGCTAACTGGTAGGGGAGAGGTAGAAGTTACGAAACTAGAAGAGAACAGACGGAGGAATTATCATGATGCTATTTCTGTATATTTGTTTGTTCATTAAATTGTTTCAGGTTTGGATAATCTTCTCGACAGATTTAGAGTTGAAGGTGTAACTCAATCAAATTCAAAAATCACACTAAAAGATGATTACGAAATATTCCCAGCGAATGGAAAGTTAGTCGTCAAGTTCACTGATCAGGTAAATATCTCAATTTTCATTGACGTGACAATTGATTGATTCTTGCAGTGCCCTTCAAGTAAATTTGCGGGAATCCAGTATTACATGTATAACTTATTACATCAGCATTTTGAAGAACTGTATTCCAAAAACGAACTTTTGTTGTTTACTACATTCTATGCTTTAGTACTAGACTGGATACATTTATACTTGGTTGCAACAGTTTGACACATCGTTGCAGAGTTCTGATGAATTGCTTGACTATTCGGAAATGGACCATCAATTGATGATGGTCAGCTGCTCGGCTATAGGCGCTGATGCATGTCATCGTTGCTAGATCTTTAAAAAATTAAATCTATGAATCCATTGTCAACCACTGGAAGCCTCCATCATTTAAGCAAGGTTGTCATAACAACGCGTGTCCACGACGCAATATTATGTTCAATGTGTATATCCGTTATAGTCCTTTGCTAGATGTCTATGGCTAGAACTACACGATAGCAATCAATTTTGATAGTTTCAGCCTATCTTCTTTGTGCGAACTATCATCGAACTGCTGCGGACGTGATCACCACGGCTTGTGGTCCTGGAAGAATCTGGAGACTCTGTTGGTGCTGTGACTGTCATATAACTGTGAACGTACCATCTGTCCTTGTAAGGACTGTTTGCACCATTTATTTATTTTCACAATATAATTTATCCACATTTTTCATTTACATTTTTCAATCATATGTTTTGGGAATATTAAGAAAATAATAACCCGTAACATATTTGGCCACCACGCCAGGACCCAGCTATGTTTTCACTGACGCACAGCTCGCCTGAGAGCCGTCGGTTCTTCGAACTACCACTTCTTCCCAGTTAAGGTTCCGAACTTTTTCTTTTTTCGCTTCCTCTGTCCACTCTTTTTACGTTAAGTCTTAAGGCTTAATAACTGTAGGCCTAAGCATAAGGCTAAAACTAACCGTGGGCAAGTTTTGAGCTATATATTTCTCGATTTTTTTTCGCGTTTTTTGATCTTCCTAAATAAAATAAAATTTTCTCGGGTTATTTAATCAGGATTGTTAGGAATTAGCTAGGAACGTAAGAAATGGACTTCGATGCTAAAGTGTTCCTTAAACAATTCAATGAAGCCCTAAATGTGCAACAGCTGAAGGAATTGAAGAAAGCGGAACTATTCGATGTTGGAATCCAGTTGCAATTGCCAGTTAAGATGACTATGCGAAAGGAGCAAATACTCCAGAGAATCAAAGGGCATTTCATCGAAGAAGGCAAGATAGAAAAGGATGTCCAAGGAGAGTTGCCGGAAAATTACAATGTGTTGTTAGAATTGAAAAAAATAGAATTGGAGGAAAAGCGATTAGAAAGAGAAGGAGAATTGGAAGAAAAGCGATTAGAACGAGAACGAGAAGAAAAGCGATTAGAACGAGAAGAACGAAGAGAACAAAGGGAGGCCGAAAGAGAACAAAGGGATGCCGAAAGAGAACTCAGAGAAAAAGAGATGAATATGCAAAGAGAAATTGAACTAGAGAGAATAAGAACAAAAGCAGAAACTGAAAAAAGAAAATCAGAAGCATCATTAAAAGAAAATGCATCTATAGTTCCAAAGTTTTCCGAAAGAGACGTGGAACAATTTTTCCTGTGTTTTGAGAGGGTTGCTGAAACGGCAAACTGGCCAAAATAAAATTGGACCTTCCTGATGCAGACAGTTTTAACTGGTAAAGCACAAAAGGCGTATGCAGCCTTACCTAATGGCGATGCCAAAGATTATGAAAAGGCAAAACAAGTATTCCTTGAAGCATATGAGTTGGTGCCAGAAGCCTACCGACAGAAATTCTGCTCATGGCAAAGAATGAAAGAGCAAAATCATTTACAATTTGCCAAAGATAAAGAAGTCTTATTTGATAAGTGGACGAAAGCCGAAAAACGCCGATACGTTTGAGAAACTACGAAATGTCATCCTCATCGAAGAATTTAAGAACTGTTTGAGCCCACAAATCAAAGTATATTTAGATGAGAGAATGCCACAAAACATAACCGAAGCAGCAAGAATCGCCGATCAATACGAATTGACGCATAAAAAGCCACGGTCGTATTACCATTATGAAAAGCCAAGAAACTATTACACAAGAAGTGCAGAAAAATATCATGAAAACAAAAGACAGGAAAAATATTATGAAGACAACATACAATATGACAATAAAAACAAACAGCCAGAGATATGAGAAAACGAGAAACGCCAAGATGGAAAATAGAATGTGAACACTGTAAGGGAAAGGGACATACAAAAACAAAATGTTGGCAATTGCATGGACGACCAGAAAAGTACGATAGAAAGCCCGTAACGCTTGTTCGTGAAACGAACTGCCAACTTGAGACTGAGCAGGAAAAATCCTTTCCTACTAGCTTTTATGGTGTTCAGGTCAATGAGCATGATAGGTATACTTCAGTCGACGAAAGTGAACAACTAATTGAAGAAGGGAAGCAAGCTTTCACGAAAGACGGTCTAGCTGGTAATGATAAAGATGATTTATATCCAGTTACAGTATGGTGAGATACCGGAGCATTTCAATCATTAATAGTGAAAGACATAGTTCCAGTGTCACATGCTACATACACGGGATTATGTGTTCCACTCCGCGGCGTCGGAGGATGTATCTCAGCTCCACTGCATAAGTTGTACGTAAAAACCGAGATAGTGGAAGGTACCTTCATAATTGGTTTAGTCGATCGAGAAGAAATTCCTATTGAAGGGATCGATTTGATTGTTGGGAACGACTTAGCCGGATGCAAAGTTCAGGTACCACGTATGATAACAGACATAAAAGAAATTGAAGCAAACGAAGGAGAAATAAAAGATCATGAAGCGAAAGAGAATGAATTGAAAGAGATTGAACTAGCGAAAGAAAGTGAACAAACAACAGTATGTGCCGTCACAAGATCCATGAGTAAGAAAGAGAAATCAGAAAAAGAGAATGAAATTGATGAAAATATTGAAGAGAAAGAAATAACATTCGAAGCAAATATAGATCGGTGTCAACTAATAAAAGAACAAGAAAGCGATGAAGAATTACAAAACATCTCCGCAGAACTGAACGAGAGTGATAAGAATGAGCGCATTTACTTTTACAAGCAAAATGGTATCCTATTTCGTTGCTGGAAACCAAGAGAAGCCACTCCCGAAGAAACATGGCAAGAAGTACATCAAATTGTAATACCTAAGTCATATCGACAAAAAGTCTTAAGCGTTGCACACGAAAACGTATTAAGTGGTCATCTCGGTGTACGCAAAACTCATTATCGAATATTGAAGCATTTTTACTGGCCGAAAATGTACAAAGATGTAGCTAACTTCTGTCGAACTTGTCATACATGTCAGATAGTTGGTAAACATCAGTTAGATCCTCCGAAAGCGCCGTTAATTCCAATCCCTGCGTGCGAAGAACCATTCAGAAATATCATTATTGATTGTGTTGGACCTTTACCACGAACCAAAATGGGACATGAATATCTATTTACAATTATGTGTTCGTCAACCAGATTTCCAGAAGCTATCCCATTGAGAAACATTAACGCCAAAAATATTTGTTCGGCTTTGATCAATTTCTTTACTATGGTGGGATTACCGAAAGTCATACGCTCAGATCAAGGCACGAACTTTACATCGAAGATATTTAGTCAAGTGTCAGAAGTACTTGGAGTAAAACATATTTGTTCAACTGCTTATCATCCAGAATCTCAAGGTGCGTTAGAACGATTCCATCAAACATTGAAAGTTATGATGAAAACTTACTGCGAAGAACATCAAAAAGACTGGAATTTAGGTATACCAATGCTATTATTTGCCATCCGCGAAACAGTTCAAGATTCACTCGGATTTATTCCATTTGAATTAATTTACGGTCATGAAGTTAGAGGACCCCTGAAGTTGATGAAAGAAAATATGCTCAGCGAAGAGAAGAAAAACACGAATTTGTTAGACTACGTGTCTGAGATCAAAGAAAGACTCACTGAGATACAAAAGTCTGCAAAGGCTAATCTAATAAATTCGCAAAGTAAAATGAAGAAGCAATTTGACAGAAACACAAAAGAAAGAACATTTCAGCAAGGTGAAAAAGTACTCTTAATGTTGCCAATCTCGGGAGATCCGATGAAGGCAAGGTATCAAGGTCCTTATATGATACAAAAGAAAATAAGTGAAGTCAACTATGTTATAGAAACTCCGGATAGAAGAAAGAAACAAAGAATGTGTCACATAAATATGCTCAAGAAATATCACGACCGAGACGAAGAGTCAACAACTGAGTCAAACCTTTCTGATGCTGTGCCGGAGAGTCTGGTGTCAACATCGCTGACGAATTTGGCATCGCCGGGTGATGCAGAAGAGGAAGTCAATCTCATCATGCCAAGAATGAATAATTCAAAGATATTAGAAAATCTTGATAGCCATTTCCAGCATGTCGATTTCGAACAGAAAGAAAAGATAAAAGAAATAATTAAAGAGCACAAAGGAATATTTGCCGATCATCCGCAAATAACTACATGGGCAGAACATGATGTCGAATTATCTGAAGAAAGGCCAATAAAACAGAGTCCGTACAAAATGAATCCAGAGAAGAGAGAAATTATGAGAAAGGAAGTAAAATATCTGAAAGATCATAACATAAAATAGCAACAGCAATTAGAGTTCACCAAGCATTTTGGTACCAAAACCAGATAAAACTCATCGTTTTTGTACCGATTATAGAAAAGTAAATGAATTGACAATCGCAGACAATTATCCCTTGCCGAATATCGAGACTTGCATTGAACAAGTAGGAGATTCGAAAATAATCAGTAAGTTTGACTTATTGAAAGGATATTATCAAGTTCCTTTAACAGAAAGAGCAAAGCGAATTTCAGCCTTCGTCACCGAAGAGGGTTTATTTCAATACAAAGTTATGCCCTTCGGAATGAAAAATGCCGCATCAACATTTCAAAGACTAGCTAATAAAGTCATCGAAAATTTAGACAACTGCGCCGTATATATTGACGACATAATCGTTTATAGTAATGACTGGCCAGATCACTTGGAACAAATACGAAAATTATTCCAAAGAATCGGCGAGGCCGATTTAACAATCAACCTCAGCAAAAGCGAGATTGGGAAACAGTCGGTAAACTATTTAGGTTTTGAAATCGGACATGGGAAAATAAAACCTATTATGGCAAAAGTTCAAGCCGTTGTAAACTTTCCTGTACCTAACTCAAGAAAGGAACTAAGAAGATTCCTTGGTATGGCTGGGTATTATAGAAAATTTTGCAAAAATTACGCAGATGTTGTACACCCTTTGACAAGCCTCACGAGCCCAAAAATAAAATATACTTGGAGTAATGAATGCCAAGTAGCTTTCGAACAAGTCAAAACAATGCTGGCATCACCACCGATTTTATCAGTACCTACATTTGAAAAGCCATTCAAATTATATGCCGATTCTAGCGGCCTTGGTCTTGGTGCATTGTTGGCTCAAGATGATGAGGAAGGGAACGAGCATCCATTATCATATTATTCGAAGAAATTCAATCATTACGAAAGAAATTACAGTACGATTGAAAAAGAAGGCCTAGCTTTGGTTCAAAGTTTGAGACACTTTGCGTATTTCCTCAAAGGCCGGCGAGCTACTTTTGTTTACACAGATCACAATCCGTTAGTTTTCATTAACAGAATGAAAAATGACAATCAGAGACTTTTGAGATGGAGTCTGTTGTTACAGGAATATAATATTATCATTCAACATGTACCCGGGAGAGATAACATCATAGCAGATCGTTTGTCGAGAAGTTAAATAAAAATGTGATTTTTATTTTTTTTTGGTGGGGCGTGCTGTGTGCTAGGCAGTTTGTCTTCTTGCTTTATTATGCATTTTATTGTTTTGTGAGAGGAATCTCCATTCCATTGTTAAAGCAATAACTTTTCCGCGGCATGCATTTCAAGTTCCAATGTCATACAAAAGTCCAGCTTGTCAGCTATCTACGGTACATGACTGACAACAGACATGACATGTCATCAGACAATGGATGACCAAACAATTGGTAGCTGACCTTGAGCGAATCTTCACAGACGTATTTAACGAGGCATGAACAACACCCGCTCCCCCCACTCTGGTCTCTCCAAGCGAAGTTGTCGGCGAGAGCCGTTGACGGTGTTTCAGCCTATCTTCTATGTGCGAACTATCATCGAACTGCTGCGGACGTGATCACCACGGCTTGTGGTCCTGGAAGAATCTGGAGACTCTGTTGATGCTGTGACTGTCTTATAACTGTGAACGTACCATCTGTCCTTGTAAGGACTGTTTGCACCATTTATTTATTTTCACAATATAATTTATCCACATTTTTCATTTACATTTTTCAATCATATGTTTTGGGAATATTAAGAAAATAATAACCCGTAACAGTATGCAATAATTGATAGTAGTGATTGTAGCGCATAATGCGTCGGTGCTTCGTCGCGTGATTTGCACTTTTTGAATCTTATTCACTGTTCCTTTTAAAGATGCTTGCGAGTTATGTACTGCACATTCGGCTGATGATTGTATGCATTTATAACATGAAACTTTAAATGCCGAAATTCAAGCAGTTTTCTGTTAACAACTTGGCTTATTTTGCTCCTACATAGTTGAGCACTGTCTTGAGTTGAAAATCAAAATTGGATTATATATATATATATATATATATATATATATATATATATATATATGTATATGTATGTATACAGTATTGGCCAGAATGGATGACTCAGTTAATCAATGTGTGTTGTTTTCTATTGTGATTGAATCTGCATACACCCTGACCTCTCTGCGGAAATGTTTTTGTAACAACTGTCTTGTAGGACTATCCGCATGATGACTGAACTGTCACGGCTTAGTATTACATGTGGTTGTCGGCCTGAAGTCACACAGACCACGAAAATTCGGGCTATCCAAAAAAAAGATAAATCCTGAAAAGATTTTTGCCATTCTGCCGATGGATGTTGGAATACTGCGAACGGTTCCAGTTATGATCTTGAAGAAAACCAAATGACGCAGCTCAACCCATTTTATGTGACACTCTTGAAGACCTCCAAGATAGAGAGGCGCATCTCAAAGAGAGGAACCTGTGAAAATGTTTTGCTGTTGAAAAACTATGGATTTTGGCTTTTGACCGAAGGTACAAACATTAAAGCTGCTTGCCAAGATATTCTGAAAACGAAAGTACTGCCATTCATAGTTATCCATACAGTGCTTTTCACTCACGACATGATGTCGCCCTTGAAATTGGAAGCAATATGGCTCTGCAATTCGATTGTTGAGGTCTTGAGGTCATTATCGAACATTCACCAGAGCTCAATCTTATTGAAAATTGATGGGTCTTGCTGAACGAAACCTACGAAGCCTGACATCTTTACCTAGGAAACCAGACATCTTTATTGGAATTGAAGAAAGCTATCACGGCAGTGTGGACGAAATTGAAAAAAATGAATTTCATGAAACAAGTTGAACTTCTCTATGCCTGACAGCATTTGTAGGATAATTCAGAGAAAGGGATACATTCCAAGTACTGACCGGTGGTCACTTACGTAATATTTAGTTAATATATTACTTGGATTATTATTTGACTTCCGTTCACTAACTACACTACATACAAAGTTATGTACGCTTACAAGCATCACAGTAAATTTGTCACCAAAAACATAAAACACACATCTCAGTCATCCATTGTGGCCAATACTGTATATATATATATTCCAGTACGTATTGCTGCATTGCCACTGAACTAAGTCGAATTTGAATATCAGACTGGTGCACAGGGCTAGAAAATGCACCAAATAAGACATACTTGGAAACGAAAAGATTGTGAAAGTTCAAAATTGATTTTTTTGGCCAACTTACGAAAACAAAAAATTTCTTCGCGCCATTTTGAAGAGCAATTTGAGTTTCCCTCCAAATGGACGAAATTAAAGCAATGATCTCACATCACAAATCTTGAACCTCGTTCAAAGCTATGTTCTGTCAAAAAGAAATGATCCGAAAAACGAGTTTTCACGGTTAGAATGAAGAATAAATGGAGGCAAGTTACCTGGCATATATATACATATCTCCAAAAATGATCCCCAAAGAAAACACAGTATCAAAGCTTGACAAGCTTCTCAGAATGAAGTGAAACCGATCGGGGATTTTATTAAATACTGTATTTTCATTGGGGATCATTTTTGGATATAATTCAAGCATTTTGATTTGTCTTATTTAGTTTATATATATATATATATATATATATATATCAATACAAAACTGAAACACCCTGACGTATAAAGTTTTAAATAAAAACAAATAATTATCCCCAACCAGATTCACTTGTTTCCAAGCTATTCATGGGCGGAATGACATCTATTTTCTTTACTGATAATAGAAGTACATTCAAATCAAAAGCCTGAGACATTTAAAAAAAGCATGTATATCATGACATAACTAGCCTTATATGGGTCCGATATCCTGGTTTAAGATAGAATTCAATACCTTCATGCATCGCTTTTCCTTTTGTTCCCGTAGAGATCTATTAACATTGGGAGATAGATGTAGAATTGGCATGATCTTGAAAGGAGGACAGATATTTTTAGCACATGTAGATATATGATCACTAACTTTCAATGTTCTATATTTCAGTTCCCGAATTTGCTGTCTATGCGTTCGAACTCTTGATCTTAATGCATCTCCCGTTTGTCCAACATAACGGGCACTACAATCTCCACATTGTATGACGTTAATTAAATTGTTAGATGAACAGTTCATGTTACTTCTTATTTTAAACTCTTTAGATATGTCTCCTTCTTCATATGTAAATTTTATACCTTCAATTATATAATCGCAGCACGAACACCTTGCGTCGCCACATTTCTTCACTCCAGTAATTGTTTTTCGATTGTTTTTCCGAATTATTTGTAGGAGTGCTGGTGGTTGTCTATAGGTTGGTCTCAATCAATAGTTAGAAAATGTTTTTGCTAACTTCAAGGTCGAAAAACTGGAGTTCACACCGTTCACATTTTTGGCAGACACGAGACGATTTTCTATCGCGATGTTCCTGCACACAGCGGTAGCACTTTTTCCTCGAACCTTTTCCGCCATCATTTGCAAGTCTACTGACCGACTGCTCTTGAGAAAATGCCACTCTTGCTACTCCACAGGCAATCATAACGTTCTGAATCGGAACTGAGAGACCTTGGAAAGAGCTTGCACGCTCTGTCATCAATGGTTTGATCATTTCAAGTCCCAAATCTTGGATGAAAATTATTCTCATGCAACTCCTGTTGGAAACATTATCTGGATTTTGCATGCGGAACAAGATGAATCCATTGATTGATGCCAAATTTAGAAGGTTCATGAGGTAGACCAGTGGCCATCGCTTAGTCTGCCTTTGTGGCGAATATGAATGGCAGAGTTGGTCTACCGTATTTACAGCACCTTTAGAACTATGTCCGGTTTTCTTGTGTTTTCATTAATCTTGCGGTCATCATGCATTGTTGAGAGAAGCACAACAAACTTGTTTCTCTTGGGAATAAAAGATACAAGTGTCGTTTTTTTGTCGAATCCAAACAAAGTTGATCCGACAACTCTAGCTTTACGGTAAGAAAATTCCCTTGGTAAATCTGCTTTGTTTTTTCGCACAGTGCCAACGACAGTCAGTCGCTTCAAATACAATTCCTCAGCTTGACTGATATCAGTGAAAAAGTTATCAAATGCTATGTTTCTGCCACTGTTATAAAAACGTTCACACAGCCTTCTCACGATGTTTTTCGTCAATCCCTGCGCGCGGACATTGTTTTTGCCTTACCGGTATAAGGAATGCCATCACAAATGAATCCAGTAGTGCAATCAACAATCAAGAATATTTTTAGCCCATACTTGTCAGTTTTTGAAGGAAGGTATTGCCGGAATGAGCATCTACCTCGAAACGGTATCAATTGTTTATCAATACAAAGCATTTCAAATGGCCCGTAAGTGATCTTGCATTGTTCAATAAACTTGTTCCAAATTTCTCTAAATGCAGCGAACTTGTCACCACTCTCAACTCTAGCTTTTCGAGTGTTCGCATCATCAAATCGCAAACATCGTCGGATCATTTCGAAGCGCTTTACAGACATCGTAGCTTTGAAAACTGGATGGGAAAGAGAATTATCTTGCCACATTTGTCGTATGTTCTCATGATTCCTTTTTGAAACTCCCGATAGAAATAAAAGTCCAATCCATACATTCAGTTCAAGTACTGTAGAGTAACATCCACCCAATCTTTGCAATTTTGTCGCCCATATTTATTTGTCCATTTGATGATGTCACTCAACATCTCGTCTGTAATAAATTGAGCCAAAGAATCCCTTTCGCTGCAGACATGCACCGAGTGACCAGGAGATGCTGTAAATAGATTCGCTGAACGAGTTCTTGATGTAGTAGGGGCACACCTTTCCATACTCTTCCTGAAGGAGCTACGTATTGTGGATCTGAATCACTACCAGGATCTCGAATGACACCAGAGTCTGACATAGAGTCACCAGAAGCATCAGAAGATGCACTTTCTGAACTGTTCACCGTGAAAGAATCAGATTGATCAACACTCGGCATTTCATTTTCTTTGTCACTATCACTGACTGTCATTTGTGTCACATTCACCATCCTTCGATTTCTCTTCGGGTAAAATAGTTTCATCAAAGTTGTCAAAACTTTCTTCTTCAGAATCACTGCTCTCACTAGAATCGTCCAAGAGCAATTGCATTCGTGCAGCAGCCTCTACTCGCACAGGATCTCTTCCTACCACTGGCACTCATTGTTCACACGATTAACTGAAGTCTGACGGAGTTCAATGTCAAATGATTGCTTGCCACCACTGATACAGCATAGGGAGGAGGATATCCATGACAACGCAAAGCAGGCTACCATAGTCATCTAGTCATGGCATCTGATGTAGCTATCATATCCATTGGAAATCTGTATGCTGTGAAAATAAGTTTCATTCGGTCGTCTAAATGTGTAATGCGCACAATGGGTCCCATGGGACCCAGCAGTTCATGTTATGACTGAGCTGATTACTTTGACAAAAAATGACCAACACAAGATATTGTTGTATTTCCAACTGTAACATGAGACGTGCGAGGAATACATAAAAGCACTTTCAAAATGAGGCTTGTGTTTTGAAGAAATCTAATAAAAAGCAAGCGCTGGGTCCCCGGGGACCCATTGTGTGCATCCTAGGGTTAATGGGATAAGTAACCCGTTACCCAGTGTATGAAGCCGGTGGGGAATTTGCCTTGTATCAGCTAATTGATAATATACTCAGATTTCAAAGTATCGAACGCTTTTGTGTAGTCATAGGTTATGATAACTGCTCCATCTGTTTCTGGATCATCAAGATATGTAGTTAAATAATCATGCAAGGATACCAACGCGCATTGTGTACTATGAACTGTACACCAATAAATCCAGTTCAAAGAATCGCTTAACTTCAGAGAAAATATCGGTCATTATCAGACAAGAAGCCTTTGATTTCACGAATGTTTCAAGTTAGACTGTAAAAACCAATGAAATTAATATTGTCTGTAAATCTTAGCGTATATCCACTGTGTTAGATTTACAGTGTGAACTTGCATTGAAATTGCATCGATTACTTTTCAGGTATGTCTGAAGTCAGCATATTTTGAAGCACGGGGGAAACTATCGTACGCTAAGAAGTGCCTTTCGTATTCAATGGTTGCGAATCTTTCTCCTTGGACATCATGGACGCTTATGTCAAATTTCAACTGGGAAATACGTACCAGAGTTTGCTGTTCACAGAGCTGTCCTGAAACAGAACATCTCCAAGAAACACGAAGATTGAAGAGACGCTTCAGTTAGTTTTAAATTCTATGTGCTACGCATTCGTGAGAAAATGATTTCTTCTGAGGTTTTAGCAAATGATTCTGCACAATTCGCTACTTCAAAAGAAAACACAATCATTTTCTCAATCAGGTCAAGTTTTCCCATAGTTTGAAGTTTGAACGTTTCTGCAGACGTCTTTACAAAAGGAGATGGAAATAGCGATTCAGTGCATTTCGTGCAGTCTACATTTAAATTAAAAAATGGACCTTTAAATGCTTTTCTTCGTTGTAAAATAAGCTTCGACAATTTGGCTTACAAAGACAGGCTTTTTTTGAGCATTCACTAGGGACATGCCACGCGTAAATACGGAGATCCTCAAACATCCGTGTTTACGCGTGAACCACGGCCGAAAAAACTATACGTGTTGCGTCTATCCTGAGTATAAAAGATATGTCCTAATACGTTATTTAGCCTCTAAAGCATGCAGAGGTAAGCCGCAAAGTCCAGGTCTATATAGAAAGGCCATAGATATATTGCAATTACTTACGTGTGGCTACGCGTTAACCACGGCCGAACCAATTATGCGTGTTGTGTCTATCCTGAATATAAAACCTGGTCATCACGTTGTCTAGAATCTAATGCATGCAGGCATAAGCCGCAAAGTCCAGGCCTATTTAGAAGGGTCATGGATATATCGCAGACAATCACGCAAGGCGCTTGTGTCATACTAATTACGCGTTGTTGCGCTTGGTAGTTTTAGATAGCAAGCAGTTAACATTCAAGGCTTAACTTGGTGAAGATCTAAAAATGTAACGGAAAATTCCGTACGGCCCATAGAAATGATAGGTTCAGAACACTGAAATTTTGGTCAGTGGCTAGATTGGTTCCCATTAGAGCATGTACGAAGCGATTTTGAATTTGGAGTTGTGTGTCATGAGTTAGAGGGCGGGACTTTAAGGTCTCAATAGATCCCCGGGGTCCGTTCGTTTCGTACTTCTCAAATATTTTAATGATATAATTCCATTGAATATTATTTGACGCTAATTAATGTAGCTCACATATTTGCAAGCAAACAATCCGTTATTCAAATTTGTCCCTATGGAGAACGATAAAGAGATAGGCCTATCGATTTGAATCACAGCTTTACAAGATAAGACGTCATTCAAATTCAAATTCACCTAACAATAAGGGCGATGAAGATATGCTATGCTGATTTGCTTCAAAAGTTCACATGATCCACAGTTCATTCGATCATCTGCGCTGCTGTCAGCAGTTGGTCGTATCTGCCAGCACGCTCGCACCTTGCGGCGTTGTAGCAACTCTTCTTTCTTCGCTTCGCGCTAACGGATCTTGTCCATCTTTTACACATCTACTTAGCTCCTGCTGCTTATCTGTTTGTGCTGCTACGGACCCTCAACTCGCCCTGGTCTGCTCTACCAAGGGCCAACAAAACTGTCTGTATTATCCACCTTCTATTGGCTGACAATAATCATGTGACCTGGTTTCCTCGTACTCGCTGATAACACGCACGGCTCAACAGCTTCCCGCTTCATTTTGAGACCCCAACACGGCGTTTTTATTATCAACGACAATTTCGCTACTTGCAACAAGGCAAACTGTGTACCCACAAGCATCAAGTACACTATATCCATTAGTCATCGATTCAACCACTCTTTCAGGCAGTGTTCAACTTCCCTATGAGCGATTGCCCAGCTGCAGTGTACATTGACACCGGTCCCCGAAGTTATAACTCTACCCACATGCATCGCACGCTTGGATTTATTATCGACAATCTTTTGTAATTTAACGCCAATGTAGCCGCCTGACTTTTTCATGTATATCTTCTTCTTACATTTGTGAACTGTAATGCGTTCACCGATTTTAAACATGTGAGGTAAATAAAGATTATTATTATTATTATCATTATTATGAAAGGACGCTCAAATTCAAATTTGTCTCACATTGAGGATGATCTGCTGTTGTGATCTTAAAATTCTTTAGGGATGCACCCTTTAAATGCACCCTACGGCACTATTGCTGTAGCTAAAATACTGCTACAATAAACCACACAATAAAAAAATACTACACATAATAAACCACACATACAATAAACCACTGCTACAATAAATCATTACATGACTTTTCATATATTTTGCATACTTAAATCATATAATAAATATATCAGCTTTCATCCATGTCAAGAAGTCGATTTCCATATTTTGCATACTTAAATCATGTAATAAATATGTCAGCTTTCATCCATGTAAAGAAATCGATTTCCAGGTAACTGTAAACTAGTGGATGCTTGGGGTTGCCCCAATATGCCGAAAAACTAATTCACTAGTTTTGCCAAAACTTGTGACTGGAGAGAACAAAAGAATGCATATCATCGCTCTTTTGGCAATTTTCATAGTTGCTAACATACAGAATTAGGCCTATTGATTTGGCTTTGAAATTACCTGAGTAGGCTTAGGCCTACATGTGGTCTACATGTCTTTCCCGATTTGTGGCTCATAAACGAGCTAAAATAATTCATATGCGGAGACAGAATTTCGCTCCTGATACCTGCAGATGAAGAATTTGCATGTGAGTGCGTTCATACTGAAGAATAAAAGTAGAATTAAGAACTTCAACAACTAGGCCCTATGTGGTAGGATCCTGTCAAAGTCTTGTTTCTCCCGTATTTTGTTTTCTATGTTTACAAATTACAAACTTTTGTACTTAACTGCAGATTGCATCACAATAGTGCAAGGTGCCTTTTTTTAGCATTCTTGTATTGGGAAACTATCAATTGAATGAATAGTATTCTGATCTGACTCAATGACAAAATTAGATTTTTAAGAGACCATATTGATAGGCATATTAGAATTAATTACCTTACGAAATTTATTGGATAACCTTGTAGTATCATGGACTTCAAAGTACTGCATGTGTAGTCTGAAATGCTTTAAATAGTTGAAGGACAATTTTTCAACTTCTAAGTTAGCAAATGGATATGATGAACTGGTCTCTAAACAAATTTATTGGCTAATGTTTTTGAAATTGCATAAAACATTCAATTCTTTAAAGTGTTGCAATATAGTCAAAACTGTTTTTTGATTTTCAAAATAATTCTAGTCTATCTGTTTCATTAAGCAAACTATGTAATCACAATTTAATCGATCAATCATTTCATTGTTAATGATTTGTTGGCAAGCAGAAATATTGGTGATATACTCGACTCTGTGAAGTGCTCTAATTTCAAAATCATTAATTATAGGCCAAAGTGTTTTTTTGCCATCCTTGTCATGTCAGAGATATCCTCTCTTCGAGATTGGTTTATGAAATATGATGGATTTTGAAACTGACCATCAAACACCTCATCCCTTCCACTTGTGTCGTACATCAATTAATTACGCGCTACAAGCCATTCTAGAGGCCCACATATCAATGAAAAACAGTTGATACCTAAATAATATTTTCAGACGAAGATTTCCTTCCAAAAGAAACTTGTGATGTTGTGACAAATCAGTGATATCACTTTTTCTCTTACCAAAGTCGATGAGCTCGGAACATATCGGTACTCACTGTATTTTTGTAATTGAGAAATTGATACATAAGGTGAGAGGATGTGATATGGATACTTTTTCTTTATGAATAAAATTCTGGTGGAAGGTTAGATCAATTCGCACAATATACCTTAAAGTATGTAGGTCCTAGTTTACATTCAATTGTGTTTGATAGTGCTACATTCCCCTGACCAATTCGTTTTTATCGCGTTGAAAAGAAGATTTGAGAAATATTTGATCAAAAAATGTTCATCTATACACTGTAAATCGATCAATACCAATCACATACGAAGGATGCATACCAAAATATTTTTTAGTATACTTCTGTATATATTTGTATTCTTTTCGCATGTTATTTCAAATGTGGTATGTTTTGCATACTAAAGCAATACCAGGACAATGTTAAAAGAAAGCATAAATCATGTCCAAAGTATGTTGATTTAAGGTCTTTTGTCAATAAAGATCACATTAATGTTACTACTGCTCTGTAAGTAGTGAGATGATGACATTCAAGCGTCATACTTTCAATAATGAATTCGATTTTAATACACGCAAGTCTAAGGCATTTCATGAGTATTCAACCACCAATAATTATACATTATGTAATTTTGAATTTTAGCATTATAATTCATGAAAGCAAAAATAGTTATGTTTGAGATATATAAGTCAACATGATTTCACTAAAGATGTCAATTAAATGAAATGATGTTTATCAAGTTGGGTCATAAAGTAGAGTTAAATAAACGTCCTGTTAATGTAGCTAGACAAGTAGCATCGACGACATATTCGTGGAGCATAACATTCACAATAAATCTAATGTACTTAAATATCACTCTATCAAACAAAAAATATTCACGACTGGTATTACCGACAAAAGTTATTTGACAGTAGTATGTAATACATACATTCTTTTGCTATGTGACTTAAAGCTGCACATACCAAATGGATACCAGAGTCATACGAATAAGGATGAATTTGCATCGGGTCTCGTATAAAAAACATACCAACAATTCGTATTTCAGTGTAAAACATCCAATCACAGATAGAATAGTTCGTATCGCTACATACCAATCATATACGAAAGTAAGTAAGATGTGGTATGAAAAACATACCAGATCTCTGTAAACATACGAGAATCTCGTATCAGATGTTAGTTTCAAATTGTATGTGATTTTGGCATATGTTTGTATGTAATTTTCGTATCCAACGATTTACAGTGTATGTGCATTGTTTTCAATACTATACTTAAGAGCTTAGTAGATGAATGTATATCTCAAAGAGAAGTTACATTATTCAATAGGGACAAAGACTGGCTATCTCCCTTGACGAAGATACTGATCAATGACAGATGGGAGGCGTATCGTAACAAAGATTGGATACGTTTCAAGGATCTACAACAAAAAATAAACGAGAAATTCATAAGTCTAAGGAACTGTATATCAAAAGGCTTGAAAATGATAAAATGATAAAAATGATAAATGGAAAATTATTAAACAGATTTCCGGCAAAAAAACTCGATCGAAGTGGGAAAATGAAATCAGAAGAGTTGGTGGTGCCAAAAGACTCTGTTATATTTTGTGATATTCTTACTGATAGATTCAAAAGCGATAACAAATTCGAACCGATTGATATCCCTGATTCTGACGACTGGGACATTACAAAAACGGATGATATGGTCTATCGTGAGTTGCAGAAGTTGGATATTAGCTAGTCGTCTTCTTTGGATAACATTCCAACAAAAATTTATGTTGAGGCTTCTGTTTTCCTCGCCAATCCATTGAGGTTGATCTTTGAGGCATCTGTAAGGCAAGACCGATTTCCTTCATTATGGAAAAAGGAGTCATCACTCCTGTGCCGAAGTCATCTCCTCCTAAAAGAGAAAAATTTCGACCTATTTTCACTTCATCAGTACAGTTTAAAGTGTTTGAAAGAATCATTTTCAGCAACATGAGAAGTATATTGGAGCAAAATTCCGGAGATTCGCAACATGGGTTCCGCTCTCATCATTCCACGGGTACAGCTTTAATAGAGATCCATGAGAATGCTCTTGATTTTTATGACAATCCAGATAATATTGGAGCATCCATCATTTCCCTGGACATGTCGGCGGCTTTCGACTCACTGAACCATTCAATGATAATCAATAAATTTGTTTCGATTACCATCTAGAAGTTTGTGAAATGGTTAATCGACTATCTTGCTAACCGTGAATGTACAGTGAAAGTGAATGACTGCTGTTTTTTCCCGCACAATATCCATTGAGAAAGGGGTACCTCAGGGCTCAGTTTTAGGGCCCGCCATATTTGCAGTCTTCCTTGCTGACTTTGATAAAATGTTGCCAACTACCAAATGTGTTACCTATGTAGACGACATAACTCTTATCATGCCCTTAGAGAAACTACAGAATAAGGTAGAAATTGAAGATAACATCAATGGGGAGATTTTGCATGCTCAGGGCGATGGATTATAAAGATTGCGAATATTCGTGCTCGCAGGAAAGCGATTAATCGAAGTTTCCACTACGATTGATCGTACGGACGAAGGATAGGTCTTTGAGAGTGTATAAAACTGTTCTAAAGCACGAACGATCGGTCTGGTGATGACGTCATGATTTGTCACAAAAACTCCGTCATTAGGGGAAATAGTTCAATTATAGACGTGGTTTCAGTCAGGTCGCTCGAGGCAAACAATGACAGCACATTGAAGTATTTCGGTCATCTGTTGGCACTTCATTGCTTTCAATCAACATCCACCGCATATCCTCTCGTAACTACATAACACATGCATCTAGTTCGATGGCTGTGAGCAAGACATCTCCACGCTGGTCACCGAATGAGCTGAACGTTTTGTGTATGACTGGAGACCGAAGTTGATGGAAGCATCGAGGAAAGCTTCTGCCGCTGTGGAGAAGACGAAGCAAAAATATTGGCAGAAGACAGCCGACAAGATTTCGTCATGTGGTGTTTGCAATCGAAACTGGACATTTGTGCGCAAAAAATGGCACGACCTAACATCCGATGCTCGCAAATGGAAGCAGTCCTTCAACAAGACTGGAGGTGGCAAGAGCTCGGCTGACAATCCAACTTATGAGAAAGTTTTGGACTTGATAGCTCCTGAAATGAGCGAGGGAGTGCTGTCACAGCATCAAGGTGAATCTGTCAGCCAGGACGAAGAGCTTAGTTCTACGAATAGCACTGACGACGACAAATCGACAGAAGACTCGAACATCGATGAGCCAAGAAGCCTGCTGGCCTTTTTAAACGAAGACACACACTAAAAAATCTAACACTAAAATAACGGATCAATAACGCCCAAACAGCAGAAATATCCGTTAGGAAGAAGCAAAAGCCGTTATGTTGCCGTTATCTTTGAAAATTTATCCGTTATTGTGATACGAAATAACGCTACCCGTTGGTTAGGCCTTTATCGATCCAACATAGGCCATCGGCATCGGATAGCTACAGGCCACGGTACCCATTGATTGAGGTCGGATCGTCGTCTGTGGCCAGTGAAATTGGCCATAGCGATATCGAAACGATTTCGGTTATTTGTCAGTGATCACGGCCGTTGCAATATCGAACCGATTTCGGTCATGTATTACTTGGTATTGCCTACATTTCTTATTTGCCTACATTTTTTTACATCAAAAAGAAAGTATAGTTATAATCAAAGTGTATTTGTATGAAAATATTGATGTCCACCACATAGTTAAAAGCAAAGACGATACAAAGAGACTAAACTCAGTTCAAAAATGGAAACTCCCATATCTTTGATCGATAGTTTAAATATCTATCGTAATTCACATATTGTTCGATATCTTGATTCGGTATACCTTTTCGTTATACCGGTATACCGGCACGGGAAGAAGTGATAATTAACCTGGACGTACATTCAAAATCTATGTGAAAGCTAATAATCAATATGTTTACTGTGAATGGACTTGTCAAAATTTAACTCGTTAAACACAACTAAGGAACGAGTCATCTCTTCCACCGTACTGCTCACCACAGACTGGAAGGAATATATATAGCAATTTATCCAACGAGTTCAGAGTACATCATTACTTCAGTACACAGAGATAATCCGGACGAGTCAGCTCGTCCTCATTCAGAAAAAGTTAAAGTGGCCGCCAATTTTAAAGCATTGAGAGATATGAGAGTTTTCCGTCATTCTTGTTCATCGTCTTTGGTTAAAAGACGTGTTAAAATCACACATGCATGATATTAAGAAGGCATAGATGTGGTTTTCCGCTTTAGAAAACAAAGCGAAATATGTACGAAAAGTACACAACTAATACGTCATAAAATATAATGATTCAGACAGAAAATGCTTCTGACAAGATAACAATGAACGATATAACAAACAAATCTGGTTTTCAATATGATATGACGTAGATGTGATACAGGCGACAATGCGAAACATGTAAGGAAAGGCACATAACTAATAGTTCATTACCCCTATGTGCATTACTGTAAACGAGATACAATTCATCTTGACAGAAAATGCTTCTGAATCGATAACAATTACAGTTTCGATAATGATTAAGTCTCGGATAAAACTTCATAACACACCACACTGTAAATTGATTTTTGCTAATTTATTAGTTTTTTCTAAGTCGTGTTGAGTTTATGTAGCAAAAATAAATTAGGAACAGGTTCTGATGAAATGAGGTCGAATATCGAACGCCAATGAAGACGACTAAGAACTGTTAAGACTAAGGTTGGCACTATTAAGACTAAGACCTAAACAGTGCCAACAACCCAGAAAATCGATGGAGAATTTGCTACAGAAAGACTTGAGTAGTACAGATACATAATCGAGCTGAGAATCTTTCGGAAGTAAAGATTTGGGCCTTGAGAGTATCAGCTTGTACAGAAACTTAATGCATAAACCCAACACGACTTAGGAATATATCATTAGTAAAAAATGCTGAATAATAAAAATATCATGCTTGATATACTCAGCATCGGAGTAAAAGGGCGTCCATAAAGTCACAAAACAAAGAATTACTGATACTCTGCATCGGAGTAAAAAGGCGTCCATTAAGGCACATGAAAAAAGAATTACTGATATTTTGCATCGGAGTAAAAAGGCGTCCATTAAGGCACATGAATTACTGATATTTTGCATCGGAGTAAAAGGGCGTCCATTAAGGCACAAAACAGAGAATCGCTGAAGTACTTGAAAACTTTCATAATGAGCACAGAGCACTTGAATATCCTATTGAAAATTCTATGAATCACTTAAATATCCTTCCTCTTCCTCCTCTCAGTCCGGCCACCACACCGGTCGGAATCTTGCGACAAATGGCGAGAAATTGTGGTATCCACGAGGGCCATATTGGCATCTTGAAACCGCATCACAACCGCTTCTACAATGAAAACCGAAAACTGTTTGTTAATTTAATTCAGAAGTGCTTGCTAGTCTAGTTCACATGCATTCGGACTATGATGGGACTAAGATTCGGACTTTTTCATTAATACAGTACACGTACTTCAATAATTTTCTGTTACTATACACATCTTTTTATTACGGATGCAAGTATGTAAGTAAGTATGTAACATACAGGTCTGGCAGAAAATATGGCATCACTCAATTTTTACCGATTGATTAACTTTTTCTAAATCGGGTTGAGCTTCTGCAGCACCAAAAGTTATATAAATATAGCACCAAAAGTTACTATATAGTAACTTTCTAAAAGATAATATCCAGGGCTATCTCTTGAGGGTACTTAATTTGAATAAGTCGGCATATTCAGGTCAGCGGAGGTCAATGAGTATAAAAACATAATACCGCGGAATATAGGAGGGTTGGCAAATATAAGTTTAGCGATTGAAATTAAAACCCAGAATTTTGGGTTCAATTGGGTTTTCTGTATTTTTGTAATTCAAATGACATCTATGTGCATGACATGACCTCATTCATTCTCTAAAACAATAAGGACGTCTTATTACGGGCTATTATGTCTACAAAAGTCTTATAATTTAGAATGAAAACTACAGAGAAAGGAAAATTTTACGATCAGTCGATCACCTCGCAGATGCTTGCCCATTTTCCTGAAGCAATTATGTACGACTTTATTTAACAGTATACAAGATGTCTGTTCGCACGAACACTCACCCTCGACTAGCTTTTTCAGAACAAGCGCGAAACTTCTTTTTCCACCAGATCCCTTCAAATTGAACTTCTTTTGAAGATAGTTGTGGAGGAGATAGTTAATGCTTCTCTTGGTCATGGAGCGGACATCCAGCCCTCCATGAACAAAAATTGATCGAACCTGAAAGGGGAAAACGGATACTTGATTATGATGTATGATCAGCAAAGATAAAATGAGATCATTTTACATTATTTTGCGATAAAATTCGTAAAATGACATCATGTTATGCCAATCTACATCATTTTAACATCATAACAGCAAAAATCAAATGTCTTAGCCGATCATAGGTTGTCAATCAGCAATATGTCCATATATTCAGCCCAACAAGAGTTAATAGATCTGCCCGATTTATGTATGTGTAAGTGTTATATGCTGAGAAAGTCTAGTTTCTGCTGGGATAATTGAATGAACATTGCTACGATATTAGTTCTTAAGGCTAAGCGCCCCTATGGGATGTCAAAAAGGGAAATATCAAAGGATATGACACAGTTGAACAGTGGCGGTCAACAGGCAAGATTGATTGATAGTAAATCTGAAGTGATGACACAAATAAATACCAGAATTTACATGAGATTTAGTTAGTAGGGAAACTAGTATTTATTTAAAAACCTAAACGAGGTATGACATACCGATACACTGGATCGATGAGCATAAAATACAAATAAAGAAGTGTATAAGTATAATATCAATTCATGTAGTCACTGTACGTTTGATGTAAGTAAACAATTCCGCAAAAAATTTAGAGGTAACAGTATTTAAGATTAAAGAGTGTCAACGTAAAATTAATCCCACTGCAGAATACGACGGTATGTCACACATCTAAGGTTTTGAATAAATTCTTGTTTTCCCTACTAACTAGATCTGATGTAAATTTTGTGATTTTGTTTGTCATTCGCTTCAGATTTCCGATCAATCAATCAAAGAATATGTACGATTGTACGTACAATCATTAAATGTTTTATACTGTAATTCAACAGAAAATTGTATTTTCTTAGCCAAAAAAAGTGTCGTTATTCGTAAGCCAATATGCCCCAATAGATAGAACAAGAACGAAGTCTTACCACATCATTTCGATAGGATTTATCTTCTATCTTTTTGACGAAGTTTTCGTATTCATCCACAGTTTTCAACTTCTCAATTTTAACGAAACTGCCACATTGAACACCTCTGCCAAATTCTACCATTGCATCGAGTCTACGTGAATGTTGCGCGTAATAGCGGTCCACTTTCGTATCAAGGCGGCAGCGTAAATGAATAATCTCTGAAAATTAAGGACGGCGATGTCATCCGTGGGTTCATATATATGAAAAATCACGAAACTGATAAATTAACGAATTTAGGGTTGTGACTTTCGGTACAACGCCTTCCGACGACTTCAAGCCTCTCCGCATAAACGCGACTACTCTTAATCACAAGTCTCGGGTGGCATTAGCACAACAGCAACAGTTTCGTTGTAAAAAATATATTTCGTTACGGTTAGGTTGCATAATGCATATAAAGGCAAAAATCAGCAACAATTATTTAGTCAGCTGATAAAAACAAGTCGAGTTTTTGGCTGCGAAACTAGAACCTGACTAAGATTTATTTGTGCATATTTCATTGATTTCATCATCAAATATCTTCAGAAAAATCAAGAAATTCATTGCGACAAAGTGATTGCGGACGCTGTATCCATCATATTCTAGTTGCACAAAAATCTTATCATGTTATCAGTGATTGTATAACTTACACTTGTGTCAGTTACAAATGTCAGACAATAATCGTTTTTTGATAAACATCAATTAAGGTTTAACTAGTTATAACTACATGTATATCATTAATTATTTCATTTCGGTAGCTAGAAACATACAATCATATGTATACAGAAACTTAGGGCTTCTGAAAATTTCTAAACTTTGCAAGAAAGAGATGGATAAGTGTAACAACAATATCTCTGGTTTCGGTCCTCATACTCACTGTCTTTTTTGCGAACGCTTGCATCTTCAACACTTCCTACAATACGCGCATGAACAATTGATGTGCTATTGGATAGCGACAGTTTCCTCGTCGGAGAACTCGTAACCGGGAACGGTTGAGTAGACTCATTCGCTAACACCAAGGAATTAGTCCCTAAGATCGCCTGAGTCGATTGAGCAACGAAGGAATTTTCCGATGATTGGTCTTTCATGAGGTCTGAGGAATTTGACGTTGAGGCATGCCCGATCAACGGTACAATGGAAAGGCTCTGTGATTCAGAACTATTCACGAACATCGGAGGACCAGTTTTTACGCCTTCATGAGTCGATGGCACAACGGATGTTTTGTCTGATGATATCCGACTTGTAGCACTGGCTATTTTCGGCAAGTTGATAACTGTGTCATCTTCAATAATAATAGTGCTGTCTGACGATGTACTGACAGAAGAATTTTCTTGTGTCAAACCTGGTAACTAATTCCGTCTTACTTTGTATTTTTTCAATGCGCCACTTCTTTTCCGTCATCAGCGCGGCAAGGTAATCGCAAAAGTCATCTAGACCCTCATCATTATCAGACACATGGATGACCAACGCATCCTCTGGCTTCATGTTAAAGTCAATTTTCAGAATTACATTTTCCCCTTCGCAATAACTGTTGTACTGCTCAACACTCCATTTCAGACTGACAGCCTCTAACGTTTGATCGTTAACGAAAAAAACGATAGCGTAATTGCACTTGGAATATTCAAGAGCCTGAAATCAGAACGGCATGTAATGAATTCTCCAAAAAAGGAGTTACCAAAACATGAAAGTGGCTATTCGTCTGAACAATATTTTCATTTTCACGGACTCAGGTGAAGGTCAAAAATAAAAAGCGCTAACTAACCAAGGCATGCGACAACATAAGAACACTGAGAACTAAGATACGTAAGGGAAAATTAAATACAAGTCTGATTCGTCACTATGGAATGCTATGCATTTCCGGTTGGAGATTCATGAAATCTACAATTTCGCATAACAGAAAAATATCCAATACCCAACACAATGGATTCATAAGGAAAATCATACAAAGATTTCACAAATTTCATCTTGAAACCAGAGAAAGTTTTGTTTACTTCGTCAATGTCATCGATTATACCCAAAAGTACAGATAAAATTAAAAGTACAGATAGATGAAAAAATCGTCATTTTCTGCACAATTCGCTAACTTTAAGTGATCAAACACCGTCACTAAATCTTATCATATCACACTCAAAATCGATGTGCATACTCCTGATAGAGTGACCTGCCAGGAATGTGGTCCGTTATGGTCATTTATTAGGATAACTGATGATTTCAACAACCCATTTTTGTTAAAAGTACAGATAGATGAAAAAATCGTCATTTTCTGCACAATTCGCTAACTTTAAGTGATCAAACACCGTTACTAAATCTTATCATATCACACTCAAAATCGATGTGCATACTCCTGATAGAGTGACCTGCCAGGAATGTGGTCCGTTATGGTCATTTATTAGGATAACTGATGATTTCAACAACCCATTTTTGTTAAAAGTACAGATAGATGAAAAAATCGTCATTTTCTGCACAATTCGCTAACTTTAAGTGATCAAACACCGTTACTAAATCTTATCATATCACACTCAAAATCGATGTGCATACTCCTGATAGAGTGACCTGCCAGGAATGTGGTCCGTTATGGTCATTTATTAGGATAACTGATGATTTCAACAACCCATTTTTGTTAAAAGTACAGATAGATGAAAAAATCGTCATTTTCTGCACAATTCGCTAACTTCAAGTGATCAAACACCGTTACTAAATCTTATCATATCACACTCAAAATCGATGTGCATACTCCTGATAGAATGACCTAACAGGAATGTGGTCCGTTATGGTCATTTATTAGGATAACTGATGATTTCAACAACCCATTTTTGTTAAAAGTACAGATAGATGAAAAAATCGTCATTTTCTGCACAATTCGCTAACTTCAAGTGATCAAACACCGTCACTAAATCTTATCATATCACACTCAAAATCGATGTGCATACTCCTGATAGAATGAACTAACAGGAATGTGGTCCGTTATGGTCACTTATTAGGATAACTGATGATTTCAACAACCCATTTTTGTTAAAAGTACAGATAGATGAAAAAATCGTCATTTTCTGCACAATTCGCTAACTTCAAGTGATCAAACACCGTCACTAAATCTTATCATATCACACTCAAAATCGATGTGCATACTCCTGATAGAGTGACCTGCCAGGAATGTGGTCCGTTATGGTCATTTATTAGGATAACTGATGATTTCAACAACCCATTTTTGTTAAAAGTACAGATAGATGAAAAAATCGTCATTTTCTGCACAATTCGCTAACTTCAAGTGATCAAACACCGTCACTAAATCTTATCATATCACACTCAAAATCGATGTGCATACTCCTGATAGAGTGACCTGCCAGGAATGTGGTCCGTTATGGTCATTTATTAGGATAACTGATGATTTCAACAACCCATTTTTGTTAAAAGTACAGATAGATGAAAAAATCGTCATTTTCTGCACAATTCGCTAACTTTAAGTGATCAAACACCGTTACTAAATCTTATCATATCACACTCAAAATCGATGTGCATACTCCTGATAGAGTGACCTGCCAGGAATGTGGTCCGTTATGGTCATTTATTAGGATAACTGATGATTTCAACAACCCATTTTTGTTAAAAGTACAGATAGATGAAAAAATCGTCATTTTCTGCACAATTCGCTAACTTTAAGTGATCAAACACCGTTACTAAATCTTATCATATCACACTCAAAATCGATGTGCATACTCCTGATAGAGTGACCTGCCAGGAATGTGGTCCGTTATGGTCATTTATTAGGATAACTGATGATTTCAACAACCCATTTTTGTTAAAAGTACAGATAGATGAAAAAATCGTCATTTTCTGCACAATTCGCTAACTTCAAGTGATCAAACACCGTTACTAAATCTTATCATATCACACTCAAAATCGATGTGCATACTCCTGATAGAATGACCTAACAGGAATGTGGTCCGTTATGGTCATTTATTAGGATAACTGATGATTTCAACAACCCATTTTTGTTAAAAGTACAGATAGATGAAAAAATCGTCATTTTCTGCACAATTCGCTAACTTCAAGTGATCAAACACCGTCACTAAATCTTATCATATCACACTCAAAATCGATGTGCATACTCCTGATAGAGTGACCTGCTAGGAATGTGGTCCGTTATGGTCATTTATTAGGATAACTGATGATTTCAACAACCCATTTTTGTTAAAAGTACAGATAGATGAAAAAATCGTCATTTTCTGCACAATTCGCTAACTTCAAGTGATCAAACACCGTTACTAAATCTTATCATATCACACTCAAAATCGATGTGCATACTCCTGATAGAGTGACCTGCCAGGAATGTGGTCCGTTATGGTCATTTATTAGGATAACTGATGATTTCAACAACCCATTTTTGTTAAAAGTACAGATAGATGAAAAAATCGTCATTTTCTGCACAATTCGCTAACTTCAAGTGATCAAACACCGTCACTAAATCTTATCATATCACACTCAAAATCGATGTGCATACTCCTGATAGAATGAACTACAGGAATGTGGTCCGTTATGGTCATTTATTAGGATAACTGATGATTTCAACAACCCATTTTTGTTAAAAGTACAGATAGATGAAAAATCGTCATTTTCTGCACAATTCGCTAACTTCAAGTGATCAAACACCGTCACTAAATCTTATCATATCACACTCAAAATCGATGTGCATACTCCTGATAGAGTGACCTGCCAGGAATGTGGTCCGTTATGGTCATTTATTAGGATAACTGATGATTTCAACAACCCATTTTTGTTAAAAGTACAGATAGATGAAAAAATCGTCATTTTCTGCACAATTCGCTAACTTCAAGTGATCAAACACCGTCACTAAATCTTATCATATCACACTCAAAATCGATGTGCATACTCCTGATAGAGTGACCTAAGAGGAATGTGGTCCGTTATGGTCATTTATTAGGATAACTGATGATTTCAACAACCCATTTTTGTTAAAAGTACAGATAGATGAAAAAATCGTCATTTTCTGCACAATTCGCTAACTTCAAGTGATCAAACACCGTCACTAAATCTTATCATATCACACTCAAAATCGATGTGCATACTCCTGATAGAGTGACCTGCCAGGAATGTGGTCCGTTATGGTCATTTATTAGGATAACTGATGATTTCAACAACCCATTTTTGTTAAAAGTACAGATAGATGAAAAAATCGTCATTCTGCACAATTCGCTAACTTCAAGTGATCAAACACCGTCACTAAATCTTATCATATCACACTCAAAATCGATGTGCATACTCCTGATAGAGTGACCTGCCAGGAATGTGGTCCGTTATGGTCATTTATTAGGATAACTGATGATTTCAACAACCCATTTTTGTTAAAAGTACAGATAGATGAAAAAATCGTCATTTTCTGCACAATTCGCTAACTTCAAGTGATCAAACACCGTCACTAAATCTTATCATATCACACTCAAAATCGATGTGCATACTCCTGATAGAATGACCTAACAGGAATGTGGTCCGTTATGGTCATTTATTAGGATAACTGATGATTTCAACAACCCATTTTTGTTAAAAGTACAGATAGATGAAAAAATCGTCATTTTCTGCACAATTCGCTAACTTCAAGTGATCAAACACCGTCACTAAATCTTATCATATCACACTCAAAATCGATGTGCATACTCCTGATAGAGTGACCGATAGAGGTCGACCGAGTGAATATGATCCCGTTTTTGTGTTAAGCAACATTTAGAAGTTTATACAAGGAACTACACAAAAATATGATTCCGTATACAATAAAAATGGTCGTCAAGTCAAATAAAAGTTCACATTTGAAAAAGAAATCGAATTTCAAGCGTTTATGCTGCTCTTGCAAGAAGAATTTGCATTTGTTGTCGTAAATTTGTTCAATCTTTTAGCATGCATGTAGGACTACATTTTGTTCGTACGGAACTTCTTTTATAATAGGCATAGTAGATCTTGGCTATATCTGATTTTGATATAGCCTACAGTAATATAGCGATTCATCATATTTCTTATGTGATAATAACAATCGGCATGTATGAGAACACACAAAAAATGATAAACAATGGCACCTACAAGTAATTTGTTCTTCAATGTATTTTCTTTTTTAAATATTGCTTTCATTTTATACACGGTACCGTATTCAACGGGTAGGCTATGACTACGCATTTATAAAGATCGAGGATAAGACTACGTACTTAAATGTTCAAACAAAAAATTTTCTCATAGGCCTAGTTTCTTGTGGCTAGATATGGATCTACGGATAGGAGCAAGGGAGGGGGGGGGGGTAAATGGGTCGAGATTAAGTTTGTATTCAACATATTTTTTTCAGTGGCCAATCAAATTTATTCTTTCACCATAATCATGCCTAGTTATCACTGATCTAGGTGATAACATGCAGGCTTCACTGCAATCAAATGTCGAAAAATCGAATCTTAGAAAAAAAATTCATAGCGAAAAATTCCATGTCTTGTGCCTTATAGATCATGTCTTGGTAATAGCAAGTTGGGGGTTTATTGTCAAGACATTGTCTTGGTAATAGCAAGTTGGGGGTTTACTGTCAAGACATTGTCTTGGTAATAGCAAGTTGGGGGTTTACTGTCAAGACATTGTCTTGCTAATAGCCACTGCCTTATCGTAAATCAAAACGTACAATAGCGCATTAACGATAATACCCGGATGACAAAGACCAACTGATAGTTAACCTTTAGAGATATTATACACATTGTATATGTAGATAATTAATAATACGTCGGTAGATAAGTCAATCACACTAGAATCCATACTATGGCCGCCTCCACGCAAGTTAAAATGGACCAAAACATTTAAAAAATTACAAAATTAAACAACAATAAATTATTTCGATGTTTGGAAGACTGGGTATTAACCATTGATAACCATGGACTATACATAAGTCATTGAACATGAATTCAGTAATATTTCGTTTTGTGATTGCAAACAGTGTGATGTTTTAGCATATTTCAGTTATCTGAGTTAAAAATGACAGTCTTGTGAATCTCTTAACAGTGGAATAAAAACCGATAGTAATGTCCTATCATGATTGTGAATGTTGCTATCCTTTTGTATTCTATATTTCTTTACATCTGTAATAATGTCATTGATTGAAAGATGATAATTAAGCTATTGTTACGCATTCCATGCCAACATATTTAGCTCTCGCTTTAGAAGTACACAGTTTAGTCCATGGTTTATTCATAGCGTTTATTCAAGTATTCGTAATGTATTTATACATTTTTACATGATATATCCATGATATTTTACAGAATATCCCATTTATAGTGTCAGGCATTAATATATCTCTGATTAATCATCATGGCCACATCAAACTTAACCAAGTATCCTAATGATTAAAAAAAATAGGAATATTCCATGATCAAAAATTATATTATATTTGTTTGAAATAATATTTTTTTCAAACTTTTCAGCGTCTTTAGCAACAGTGTCAACAAACGAAAAAGATCTATTGAATTACTCCATGTTTCTCTTAATTTCATGAATATCTATTCCTGTTTTCTCATGAAATTAATTGAGGCGCTGATCAACACTTTCCATCATGATTTTTTGATTGATTTTATATATTTTCAATCATTTATAAGTAAGTCATGTTCAGCTATTTTGATGTGCATGTATTTGTATTTGCATTCGATTGCAGAAAATTTTTTTTCAAAAAATTTCACATCTAAATGTTGAATTACGGTACACCTGATTTATCCAAAACCGATGATCACAGATAGTTTACTGTAATTCACATGTTCATTTGGTGAAAAAGTATGATACCTTTATTACCATTATGCTATTCTTTATTAGGTATAGCCTTCAAATTTCTCTTTCAACCGAAAGGCCTACTGTTCTAAAATGCGTAATTTTAAGTGGCTGTAAGACATAGCCATAATTTTAAGTTAATTTTGACGCTTTATTGCCATAATAATTATGCGAAGCACTTATTAAGGACAATCTAAGATATTTATGTCACTTTACGACCTTTACAGACTTGCTAAGCACTTTTAACAGGAAGCAGATTTTAAATTGACCATGATTTATAAAGCAGTTAAGCTCTTGAAGTTATCATGTCTGTAGTATACATATATGGTTTTAACTAAATCAAATTATTGTTTTGGGATCATTGACAATAAGATTACGTGCTCAGAATAGCGCATTGACACCAGTGATATAGCATCGCCCGACACTGATGCTCTAGCAGTGACTGATATTTATTCAAATTCGGGCGCAAAAAGGTTAATGAAATTTTCATCGTTGGCCGGTCTTTTCTTTGACATATATAGTTTCGGGATATATATAATACTACTTATTTTCAATTAATAAGTAGTATTTAAAGAAAGTGAAATATAAATATTTAAATGGAATGAATTTACTGGAAAGATAAAAAGCCAAAGCCGGAACGATATTGGCCCATGAACGGCCTTACCAACGGGTAATTATTGGTTTATTCGTAATAACGGTTATTAGATAACGCTTAGCATAGCAGAGTGATGTTATATCCTAACGCATAGAATGTCAATGGCGTTATGTTACACAAATGCGTTAGGCCATGAATTGCAAAATTTAACAAACGTTATGTTTCGCATAGGAGAGAGCATGTAATATGCTCATGCATGCTACTCACATTTCTGTCACCGGAACAAGTTATGAATAGACAAAATTATTCTCCGACCTTATGATTAGGCTGATGATTACTATGAAGTTATTCCCTATGACGTACATCAAAATCGAACACAACATATTCGATTTTGATTTGTTTTTTTTAAATTTTTCAACAAGAAGTGCTGGTCATGAGATCGATGAGATAGGCGAAAGAGAGGCCTATACCTCTAGCACATATGAGATCTAAATTCTGTGGCAACCAATATCATCAATCAACAGAATTCAAACCCATTATGCGGCCTTGAGGTCGGAAGCTTATCTGAAAGACAATATTTAAAGTATGTTGTACCGGTATTAATTATGTCCAATATCGATCTTGAGATGGGTAGTCATGTTCTGATATACAATGGAAATTCTCGTTGCTTGCAAATAGCCTACATTCAAATATTCAAAAGATCACGTTAACATCATTAAGCGAAATCGGTCTCTTGGTGCAGTTTCCTGCTTGTGTGTGCATGTGAAAAACATTGGTTTCATTGGCGCAAAGTCGATGAAAATTGAACGAACTGACATAATATCTGATTTCTTCAGTTAACTGATTTTTTGGAATAAAAATTTCACATATAGTGAAATAAATCCACTAGCTTTAACATAATATTTTATTTCAATGCAGTTGAAATCAACAAATCTTTATTCACAAACAGTGATTATTACATAAGCCACTGCAGAAAACGTGTCTAAAACACGTGTCTTTCGACAATTTCAATTCCAGTAAAACAATGAGTTCAATAAATATAATGTTTTAAACAAAAACTTTAGAAATTGAACGTATTTCTCATTATTCAACATCAGTAGATAACTTTTTGACTCGTGTGTTGAAAAGACGTTGTAGTCATTCTCTGCGATTAAATGGTCAGGCACAATACTTTTATAACATTTATGAATCGGATTTCAGTTGGTATACCCATTGTTATCCTCCATTTTTACTCATTTTGCGATAATTCAAGTTTCATCATACCCTTGGTTAGAAAATCCTTGGTTGGTTAGTAGATTTACAATTTCAATCCTTTAGTCCCATCAACGTTGAATGAAATAATTTGAAGTGTTTTGATGCCCTACATCGCAGCGAACGAAAAGTGGAATCTTACCAACGAGGATTGTGTGGCGCCTCGCTGTGTTGCCCAATGGATTAAGATGCATAGAATAGATTAACTACAATGAATTGTTCTATATCATATTCCCTTATGGTTTGTAGTCCAACTGATCAACGAAAAAGCGAAATCGCGAAAGTTGGAAGTCATCGGATATCAATGGTTGTCAATGGAAACCATTCGATGTCTATGGTTGGATTGCTATGACTTCGATTATCAGGTTTGAACAATAAGTAATTTCAGACATGCAGATGATTTGATAATATTATTAAAAGTAAACTGAAAACAAATATCACATGATATTCACTCATGAATTGATTAATACAATCAAGAGTTACCTGACTTTGCATTTAAATTTAAAAAAAATTGACTAAAGCAATTTACTTATCTATTACATATATAATGAGATCATGTTTTGTTATAGACATCGGCAAAGATGCCTATGTTTATTGTCATCATTAATATATATAAGTATAATATTCATTGTGCTAAAGACGCATACTTTTGTACAGAACACTAATTCTTCTAGTGGGTGAGTCAAAGTTCACGTTAACACTGCTGATATATTGCATCCTATTATATCTTATTTCTGTGAGATTTTAACGTTAATCGTTTAACCTATAATTCGCTTGATATAAATTTTGTTTATCTGCAAGTATTTGGAAACCGTTCCTACTGTACACTTTCGTTTCAATCACGTGTTTAATTACGTCCTCTCTTGACCTAAGAAACCTACGGGATCGGAATATATTGGAGTCATGAAGGTGGTGAAAGTTATTTCTGATGGTAGTGAAAAGATGGTAGTCTGTGAATCGGTATCACTGTCCGATTTTTCCAAGAAAAGTAAGTCCGTTCATTTTACAAGTACGGGGGGAACAGGTTTTGTTCATTTTACTAAGCCAGCTAAATACGCTATTGCCCCCAGAATGCATTTATAGCAAAACTGTTTTACAACATCAGTTGACACTGTTGAATGTACCGTTCAAAATAATTTTGTTTCTAAAATATATTTAGATCTCCGCAAAATGGGACAGGCTCTCCCAGTATCCAGGGTAAAGCTAGGTAGGCCTTATTGTTGGAAGTAATCAATTAATATTATCACCACTGACAGTAGAGGTATGCTATATTCTATCCACACTACATCATGCTATAGTTATATACTGTTTATACCAAAGTGTTTAAATATATCAAGTGTGGAAACTCCCCATTACTCTAATGTATTTTTAGTGGCGACAAATCCGCCATCTTTTTTCGCCAAGATAATTTTCAGATATTTATATTCATCAATTTCAAGAAGTCGCTGTGCCTAAAATATTTGGTGACAACTTCATTATTCTAGTGATTCCTACATAAAATGTACTGTTTTATTAATTTTTCACATCAATTTTGATGTTGAACGTGTCATTTCTGAATAATATGGCTTTATAGATGAAACAGTGGAGAAATTGTGTCATTTGGCTCTCAGATATTGTTTGTCTACATATTGAAGATGCATCTAATACAAATATTTCCTGGAATGAGAAGAAAGGAATATTTGCTCGATATTTTAGCAACATTTTTGTGCTTTAGATGGTTCTTTAACGTTTCATCTGCCAGTGAAGATCAACTCCGCGTGGTTGACTCACGTGACTTTTGCGCTTGTCCTAAAACAGCCCGTCATGGTCTTATTTTACTGATATCTGTGTTCATGCATCGAGTGCACCAGTAGCAGGAGATTCCACCATCTTCATGATAATTGAGCGAGATGTTCCCACGCAAATCACTCTACGTTTCCACTGTTGTGACGTCATGCTTAGTCGCTGTCTGATTGCTTTATTAGAAGCAGACAGACAGTCGCTACTGTGACTTCACAAGGCGCATGATGTTCTAAATTTTGCTGTTCAGTGAATCATTATCTTAATAGATATTTTGAAAATACATAATCAAGTTCTTTTTACAGGCAGAGTAAATTTAAAAGTCACAAGACATAGTCAATTTCACTAAGAGGTCTCGATCGAGGTATGCATGACATAATGCTAGTTGCATTTCCCCTTTGAACGGCTAAGCTCAGACGTTGCTTCAGGAACTGAGTTGCTCTGGTCTCTCCGGTGACTTCACTTATTCTTCTTCCGAGCATCCTCACGAGGGCTCGAGCGTCAGTTCCCCATGCTCTGAGAGTCTCCATCGCAAAAGGACAAAAGCAAAAATCATGAGCTAGACTCTCATACTTCCGTCGCTTCTTATCTTCTGCTTTCGATGCCAGAATTCCTCCACCTTGTCTTGAATTTGGGATGTTGCTAGTGGCGAGTGTATCCACGCATGTGAAATCCCACATTAAAGCTCTACCGGACTTCCAAGGTATCAGAGTCACGCCATCCGGTCTTTTGCCGTCATCACGACTAAGGCCGTGAGGTTCAAGGACAGCAGGTATCCCGGCGGTGGCAAATGATCGTCTGATAATGTCATTTGCTTCACTGTGTCGAATAATTCGTCCACTGTTCAGTTTACAACTCAAACCGTGATTGCCGTAAAGATCGACGTCGGCACCACATCTGCATTTGTGAGGAAAACACACAGGAGCTCCTAGTCGTAGAGCGATGGCAATTCGCAGATTCTCGTTGTTGAGTTTGAGGCCCAAACATGAAATTGGGATTGAATTCAACCATGCACCCGCGTCTGGAGAAGATACGAAAAGCAAGCGACTTCTGTTTACTGGGTCGGATATTTGGCTCAAAATTTTCTCAAATTTGTCGTCGATTAATGGTTTGTCCCATGAACGTTGTAAAGACCTCAATTGATGTTCTGGCTCATTTTGACTTGGGAGCTTTACTTTCCAAGAATGAAGGGCGTCAAGCTTGTCCTGATCAGATTGGAAACCAGGTAAAACATCTCGTAGAAAAGCTTCTACACCGTGTGAACATGCCAGAAAAGCCGGAAGCGCCACGTCCGTTGGTCGTCTAAGACCCAAACCTCCCTTTGAGACAGGGAAAAAAGCTTGATCACAGGACCGAGGAGACAATGAGCAGTTGAGTATGTTCTCTAAAGCACTTCGTTGAAGATCATCGAATCTAATTAACAAATGAGGGAATTGATAAAATGGGAATGTTCGCAAAAGATATAAAAGTTTCGGTATTGAGAAACAGTTTTTCAATATGTAGAAAGCACTGTGGGAGTCAATATCACTTAGACGATCAATGAGTATATTGATAGAATTGAGTTTGTCCGTGAACACCGACCCGGCACTTTGAGGGAAAAGAGGCGATCCCAGGAGTGTAGCATCTATCATTGAAATAGCCTTCATATGATGGAAAAAGGAGGATGTGACAGAAGTTGTTAGAGACATTGGGTCATACACCTCACACTTTTGCAAGTTCATGCTTAGACCGAGGTCCGCCTGGAGAGCAATGATTGTGTTCAGATCCTTTTTCACTTCAGCCACAGTGCCTGCGATACAACCGTCGTCTAAGTACCAACAATTGACTTTACTTGTCAAACTTTTGACCATATCATTTATCGCCAAGGAGAAACCGATCGGACCCATAGGGTCACCCTGTTGCATGCCTTCCCTCGATAAAAGGATTTCACCATCAATAAAAAGGTTAGTGTCGTTATTGTACATTTGCCACATAAAAGGAAAAATACTGCTGGCTCTTTCTTTGACCTTATGCAGAATCATATCCCTTCTAATAGTATTGAAGGCGTTAGAAAAGTCAACTTTGATCATCACGAAAGGTTCGTTGATCAACAATTTCTCTTTCAAATAATTTCGTATTGTGTGTACTATGGCCTCCGCACCTTTTGGTGAGCCAACACCCATCTGATTGGGATAAAAGGAGTCTTTCAATTCTTTGATGGTCTTTCGAGCTGCAATTTTACTGGTAAGTCTGCGATACACAGTTCCCACTGCAATAGGGCGTACGTCATTGTTTTGTTTTGACAGTGCAAAAAGCGACGAACCATACAAAAAGGGAATGATTTCAGTAGGAGCCATGCCAGCAAGCATCAAATTGCTCAGTCTTGTAATTGCCGCCAACAAACGACTACCTGGATCTCCACAAGTTTTTGCAGTAAGGTCTTTTAAATGTTGAGGTTCGAGCAGGTCCGGTCCACTGGCAGAACCCGGAGGAAAACTAGATAGAGCTCGACGAACTTCAGCTTCATCACATTGTAAGGGATTGTTGAAATCCTCATTTAGATTGATAATGGGCAAATCGGAATTAGATTTACGTGGAGGGTGCTTTTCTATTATCTTATTGAGAGTTTCTTCGTTGCTTGGTAAGATATTATCGTCTGAGGAAAGAATCCGAATAGCACCTTTGACATCTCCCTTTTCTATTTTCCTTTGAGCCAATTTTGATCTGTGCGTGAAATGGCACTGAGTGAATCATTATGATCTGTGCATGAAATGACGTCTGGTAAGTTGATGTTAATGATAGTTAATTGAATCAAATCAAGGTTTTGTAACACGAGTGTAGTCACTACATCTGATGCAGTTGATATCACCCATCCATAGTTATACATTTCATTTAGTAAAAGTAAATATAATTTTGAAGTGGCAACTCAGTGATGGTTAACTACATAGTCCACACAACCTCGTTCATGATGATGTTCAAGGTTGACAAACACTCTGTCTAATGGTCGATCTTGTAAAAAAAAGTTTGACACAATCAACTGGATCAGTAAGTCGGTCAAATTTTTGTCATATAATGAAACTATGTGTAAAGACGATAAGTGTATAAGGTGCAATAATTTCCGCCATGCCAATTATGACTGGGCAGCAAGATCAATTTCGCACTATTGATCCGATTCAACCCAGTTTGCCGCATCATGAATGTTATACGAAAAGCTTCCTCCAAGTTACTATGTTTGATAACGAACACCCTTTAAAACCAATTTTAGTAGGCCTATTAGAGAAAGAGTATTGGCAGCTGAGAGTCTTTTTTGTGAGAGTACTTTAAAAAAAAAGAAAATTGGCAGTTCTTTAATTCAATTAGCAAAAATGAAATTAATTTTTAGTTGCTAACAAGGCTTGATTTGATCCGATATCAAAGGCGTGAGGTTATTCGCACGCAATGTTGCGTGTAAATAACCAGACAACTGAGGCAAAGTTATTCCCACGTAAAAGTGGGTGCCAGCAGCCATAACTATACAGTGAGGTTTTCAGACGCAACAATTCGTCGAAATGTTAACTGTCTTTGCTGAACGGTTACATTTTTGCATGATCACTTCAAATATTCCGCATAATTTATTTAGACATTTATCTTTAGAATTAAGCAATTGCTTCTTAGAAGTGGTTGTCTACTGAACACGTTACCAAAGTTTCATAGTATCAAATTTATTGGAAATTTTACAGATTTTTAGTATATACATGTAATGGTATACTGATTCTGTCTTCTTGGCAATTCGTAGTCGCTGCTCGTCCGCGATTTCCACATGATCATCATTATTCTTCAGTAATTGTACAGTTTTTAATTTGATGTGAAATCAACATGTTTGAGAACAGTGGTAGGCATATCAGAAGGTACAAATTGATGCACTTGTTTAATCTCTAGGAGTAGGCATATTCAAAATGTTAAAGCGTAGACATTAATCACGTAGACATATCGCTTCAGTTTCGTTCTCGGACGTGAATATTTGCAAATTGTGAAGAAATAGGCAACGAGCACGTTATAGACGGGATTGTATTATACACCAGATCTCAGCGTTTTTCTGTACGATTCCATCGTTAATTGCTATAGGCATGTCACTTTAATGCATGGTTGTCTTCTAAATCTTTCTCTTGTGCATGCTGTATTAAATGCAATATATCATTTCATTCTTTCAGGAGGAACTTTCCAAGGCAAAACCTGACATCAAGCAGTTACAAATACTGAATAGAAATTTGTTCGACGGTGCTTTTCATCATTTTCTGCAACATTGATCTTCGAAGAATTCATCCGTCTATACCCGAAGCACAAGAACCTACTCGCAAACGCTGAGGAATTCTTGAAAAGGAATAATCTTCATACCATGGAAGATATCGAGTCGATTCAGGAGGAGGTTTCGCACTCTCGGGTTTCGCAATTCATCACCAGAGTTTCGGTAAGAATGAATGAATTCAGGCCTTTACCTGACTTCAATTGGCATTACTGACCATTATTGATTATAAACCAAATGAATTGGACTCGATTGCGCATAGGCGTAGTCAGTAAAGCTTAGCATGCTTGAGAGGACGTCGATGAATTTTTTTTTAAAAAATAAGCAACTTGGTCGTGTTTCCGAAATTTCAAATACGGATCCAGTTCCCACTTCGGAAGAAGCGTTGACCTTTACTTTTCGTGCCTCCTCAAATTTTTTTAAATCCTGAGCCATATCACGATCTCGCATTAGATTGGCTGAGACATTCAATTATTCGCTTTGTAGCTGATCTGTTGTTACTTGCCTTGTGATGGCGTTGTGGCAAACTAGGGTTCCTTCCTGTGTTCGAATCCCAGGTCGGAGCATTATCCTATTCATCTACTTTCGTATAAAGGCATACTATAATTGTAATTATGCTAAAAACGTTTTGCTTCATGCCTCTCACGAATTTTCTGTTGCGAATAATGCTTCTGGTAGCTTACTAGAATCTAATCAACAGTTTGTTTGTCAAAATTCAGGATTGATTTGCTTTACATAGGACTGGACTTACCACAGCACTTCATGAAGCATTCAGGACCTGTCTTACTAATTTGTCGTTGCCTATACTGTCATTAAGTTGTATTTACATGTTACTATATAAGTAATTTCAGGACATAGCAAGCGTCGATTTTAGATGATGAATAACAACCGACCGATTGGCGATATTGATCTCTGAATGGAATCACAGTGTGTTGCATTTGCAGTAACAGCACAACTATGGTTTAATGCTGAGCAGTTTTGTTGATACCACCTGCAAGATTCCATGTAGGCATATTGTTTCTTTTTTGATAGTAAGGTCACCAGTGATGACCTAATTTTTTGAAAATATTTCTCATCCCCGAAATTGAAGGTTTTTAACCAGAAGCGTTGTCATTTATTGCTTTCATCAAAATAGGGCATCGAGATTTTATGATTTTTGCAATTGGTGAACTTTTCACTTGTAACTTTTTCGTTCAGGGGATAACAATTACATCGAACAAGTCCACCACGAAAATAGTATGCTTTGCTATACCATACTTATACTACTTATACTATTCACGTTTCTAAAATATGCTTTACACATTACTATGCATTTAATCAAGTGATAAGGGAACCCAAACTAACGTAGGCAGTGCATTATATTCGCGTCCACTTCTTTTTATTAGAGACCGGGTATGGGTTACACACCTCCCTATTTCGAGCCCCTTTTTTCTTCATTTTCCACTCTTTTGTGAGTTGTAGGTTGACACTTCGCAGTCTGGCTGACATGTATGCGTTTTTTTACTTGTGAAAAAGTCAAATATTTTTCAAATTTACTGAAAATTTTGACATTTGGGACATTGTGAAATAAAAACGTCATATTTTCCCAACACGTGTTCACGTAGTAAAATAACATTAAACGACCAAGAGTGTTTGAGAATGTTACAATGAAATCTAGTGATTGCTGTCAACATAGTCTTTTCAATGTTTGTCGACTCTTAATTTAAGAAAATATAATTTCTGAGAAGTGAATTTTCAATTTGCTGAGAAGTATTGCAGACCATTCTAGTTTATTTTAATATACAGACGAGAAACATTTCGTACCTATTATCAATTTGAATTCCGACATTATTAACATTAACAAATCAATCTGTGTTCACCCAGTGGAAAAAATTCTGTCGGCCCAATATCATCCATCTGATGTTGGCCCGATAAGCAATGTGGCCCAGCGCATTTGTATCGGCCCAACATGAGTTGCCAACACTCACCCAATACGCGCCCAATACACGCCAACGCTCACCCGACACCGATTAAAATTTTGTTACTGCTGGCTAATTCGTCATGCCCTTTCTGTATTATAGCAATAATATCATAAGTTTGATATCACTATGGAACCTCTTACTTCTCCTCCTTCCACCTCTTCCACACTTTCTTATCACCCATGAAACAACAGCGGAACAACGAGAACAACAGTACTTCACTTCAATATTTATTATAGTATGCTTCATACAGCAGAGGAATTACCACAGGCGCCTCCTGTCATTCGCGTAAAGTAAATGGGATCCTTCACCTCTGCTTTCTCGACGTTCTCAGCGACTTATTGACGGTGTAGGGATTCTGGAAGACAAAAAAATGAAAATGACAATACGATGTATTAAAAAAACATTTCGGCTTCAGGAAGCTAAAATTGATTCTAGCAAATGAGAAACATTTTCAAGCACATTTATTGGGTTAGCATTACCAACTTCGCAATTTCCTGATAAATCTTATTTTCAACAAAATCCAATACAATTAAGCCTACATTATATGGTAAGAGTCTCAACTTTGTCCTGAGATAGTGGTTGATTGCATGATTTGAGATCGAACATGGTGACTTCTAGATTTGAGAAATTGAACCTATGATCGGAATAAAAGAAGTTTTTCTCTGAAATCATGAAGTATGTGAGTTTTTTAAATTATTAAGTATGTTCATTAGAGTTATTCCTAAGTTACATGTTGCCTACATGTGGGCCTACATGAGAATGAGTGATTAGGCCTACCCATTCGGTATTCTTCATCAAGGGTAACAATGAATACACGGACAGGCTAATTCAACGCAGATGTCAGTTTATATAACCTACAGACAGCCTGTAGGCCTACTTATTCTCATTTTGTACACAAATTGACATACACCGTGCATCTATCCTCTCACCCTCGATTATGAATGCCGAAATATTGGGTACCGGTAGTACAAAATTTCCTTTGATTCCTGAGAAAGCCAAATGCAATTGGAAATATCATGCCTCCATATTATCATAATCGTAAGAAAGTAATAAATTAATTTTCAAACTTCTAAGATCAATAATGTTTGTCTAATAAATGTTGATGTTTCTGCATATATATAAGAATAAAAAATCGCTAAGTTTGGGTGGAAGCATGTTCATATTCTTACGAAAGGAAAGCATGGGAGTAGCATGACATGGAAGACAATGGCGATGTTTTACTCGCATTATTTTTCACCATTGTAAAATTTTTGATAAAAATAGGAGGACAAACTTAATATTTCGACCATCTGAAGTGGCCACCGTCAGAAATCTATTAAATCTTATTCCTACATCAGATTCAAATTACAAAAACATACAAACGATGGTAGGCTATATACAATACTAAAGAAATAGAGAAGAAGGTCTGATTTTCTAATCTAGAGAGCAATTACTATTTGCCTTGTTTATGGAGTCTTAAGATTTCTGACTGATTTTCTTTACCGTGGTATTTGTTCATTTAGGATTTTATGCGTTACCTATATAGCCTACTATCGTTTGTGTGTTTTTGTAATTTGAATCTAATGCAGGAATTGGAGTAAATAGATTTCTGACGATGGCCACTTCAGATGGTCGAAATGTTAAGTTTGTCTTCTTATTTTTATCAAAAATTACAACAAAGAAATTACTTACTCTAAAATTTGTATCATTTATTTGGTTTGTTGAAATGCATGTACTTATGCACTTACTAATCATTTTTTGAGACAAAATTGAATATACTAAAATCCTATCTTATCTGCAAAATATTACATCTGTTTATAGTAAAAATTATTATTTAGACCGGGCTGTTGTATGAAATACAGCATGTAATTGAGCAAAGCTTGTCTACAGTATCAAGATATGATGCTAAGTCATAAATATCAAAGGCTATCTTACGTAAGATTGTACATTGTTTCTTAAATCTTCATTAAATAATCTTAATACGCTTTTCACTCGATTGAACGATGGAATTAGAAGTGCTACGGAACAATATTCCACATTTGTATTATAATTCAATTGCAGATTATTTTTCAGTAATTATTTGGACATTGATAAAAGAATAAAACGTGAAGAAAAAAGACATTTGATTTCAAATAATATAAAATGATGCAAAAACAAAATATTTTTTAGTAATTACATCGCACATTTATTTTACAAGCTATTTCGTACAGTGATTATTTCCTTTTATGAATCTTGTACAATATTTAAAATCATCAGCGGAATATTTACTTGAATTATTGTTTAATGAGTATGTTTAGAACGTATGTGTTTATAACAGATGGATGATCCTAGATGAGTGATTCCTCGATAAACATTGAATATGTAATTACAATGCAAGTATTTCTTACTATCATAATTATATCATTATCTCTATTATCATAATTTTTCCATTATATTATTGCACAAATTTCTGCATTTTCTAAATTGCAAATTGGGTAACCATTTAATTTAAACTAGCCAAAACTCAGAACTGGTCCATAGCTAGGAACTAGCCCCGTGCCTCAAGAAAGGCAGCTTTATCTTATCGCTTTGAAAATATCTGCTAAAATTAAGAAAGGTGATAAAAAACTGAGCCCTTTATGTTTGAAGAAAAACAGTGGAAAGTTCGGTTTGCGTGTATCTTTCTTCAAGTGTAGGGACGATTATTCCTTTAAATTGCATTGATTAGGAACATTTATTGACATATTTTAATATTTTGCGTCGTTCACAGTGTTTTGAGCCAGTTCGGACTTCGGATCAACAGTATATTCCAAATTTAAAAAAAAACCAAGATATTTAATATATATCAATTTTTGAATTGAATTCTCAATTTTACCAAATATTTTTGTAATGATAAGATGAAGCTGTCTTTATTATTTTATAGTTTTAATCTGTTGTTGTCTATTTCGATCTTCATCAGTAGAAAATTAAGTATAGGCTACAAAATTACAGTGCATGCATTTTTACACCAAAACCTGATACATCATATGAGAGACGATAACATTTCGCTTGCGATTAATCATTGTGAGAACTGCTGAATTTTCGGAAATCTCAGCACACAGTGAGCTGCTGACTCTCTCCGAAAGTTCACATTTTACTTATAGCAGATCTGTAAACTTCTACATTTCCCACATCTCAAATATTGCATTTAGAATCTTGCAAATAATGAAGTGATGACTTACATACCTTTCAGTACCAGATAATTCGATAGATTTGCAGCAGGGAACCACAGAGCAGGAGACCACAGAGAAGACTGGACAGAATGAATAACGGATTTTACACCTCTACAAGAAAAATCAGACATGATTTAAACATTGTTGCAATGAATTGCAAATATACTCATTTACTGATATTTATTTCTTGCACACAAACATCGAAGAACACTTGTTCGTTGGTACCGGTACCGTAAATTTTGCAAGATAACTAATACGAAGTATAGTTGGTGGCTAATTTTTTTTGTTGGTATTAAATACTTAGGTGTAAATAATCTGTGATGTGATACCAACTATTTCTATTCATTTGCCATGTAGGAATCTACAAAGAATAAACGGTATTTTCGCCGAATATATTAATGTCATTTTCAATGGATAAAACTCCGTGGATGTACTTAGGTCATTTGGTCCTTTCACAACTTCATAATTATATGACTTATTAGATCAAGAACAAGATTTTCTACTCCTTGTTTCATCAGCCGTAACCAGCATGTAAAATACTCTTTTCATAAAATATGTTAGTCGTCTATCAGTATCCTCCATTCTATTTCCATAATCAATGTTATCGTTGATTATGGGCAATATGTAGACATGTAAACTTTTCAATAAGATGACAATCAACTACAGAAAGTACAATAGGCCTACATTTTACATTTATTGGAAAATTTAGTTATGTGACACATATGCAGTCAATGACTTACCCATAGCTTATTCACAAAATTATGGACTTCGGTGAATTGAGCAAAATTGGACGGAAGAAGATTGCACACAAACAGTCACAATGAATGGTAGAGAAAGTGAAGAGAAAATGATCCAAGTCTGCATGCGAAATTGACGTCATCTCAGTGGTGATGCATTGGAAAGTTCATCCGTGTTTAGGGAATGCTGATGGGAGAAGCGAGAGGCGAGCTTTGATATAATTGGTGGCGAGAGAAGTTTCCCTTGTTCATCACTTTCCACGTTTCCGCCTGCACGATCGGCACTTGAAAGAGAAGTTTTATAACTGTCGCAAATGTATCGGGACCACCAAGTTTCGCCGACAGGAGAGACAAATGATCACAGCGTGTTGAAATTGATTTGTACACAAATCCCAAACAGAGCTGGCAGGAGCATTTCTGGATCTTGGTCTTATACCCACAGTAATAGCCCATTTCGGGAGATGTTCAGCAATTCTCATGGATAAGCGGCGCTCAGTACGACCGACATAGCTGAGTCCACAGCTGCATTCGAATTTGTAAATTATATGAGATCGGTCGACTTTGCTCAGCTTATCCTTGAGAGAACCAGTCGGAATAGTATGGGCACGGAAAAGAATAATCGGATCCGCAGCAGGATATGCTCGTTTAACAGAAGAGATCAGACGAGAGCGAACTTCACGCGCTTTCAAATCTCCCTGAAAGGGGATATGAACAAAAACAGGTTTGCAACTGGGTCCGATCTCTTCTGTTAAACGAGCATATCCTGCTGCGGATCCGATTATTCTTTTCCGTGCCCATACTATTCCGACTGGTTCTCTCAAGGATAAGCTGAGCAAAGTCGACCGATCTCATATAATTTACAAATTCGAATGCAGCTGTGGACTCAGCTATGTCGGTCGTACTGAGCGCCGCTTATCCATGAGAATTGCTGAACATCTCCCGAAATGGGCTATTACTGTGGGTATAAGACCAAGATCCAGAAATGCTCCTGCCAGCTCTGTTACTAGCCACATTATATCTTGCAGAACTTTTGACAAAAATCGTAGTCCGTCATCTTACTTTTCTATCATCAGTAGTAGTAACAATTTCCGCTATCTACAAATTCTAGAGTCGCTCATTATTAAAGCTATGATGCCGGCTCTTTGTGTACAGAAAGAAACGTATCAACTTCACCTTGCGTGGTAGCAGATTAATATTCATGTTTATTAGCTCACTCTCGTGACCGCTCTCTGTCAGACATCGCAACTTGCCATTCCGTAATCCGGTGTGTTCCACTGAAGTGAACCGGCGAAAGGCCTCTGGACATGTCATCGTAATCCTTTTAACTTTTGTACAGTATTTCTTTTGTTTTACCTAACTTAACAATACAAGAAGTGGATGAAGAATTTGTTTGTTTTGGGATTTGTGTACAAATCAATTTCAACACGCAGTACCTTCACATTTCTACGATCAAAATGATCACAGGCTTTCATCTCCCGACAACTTCCCAACAGCTGTCTGTCGGGAAGATAATGGTCCAGCATCATATTATCAAAATTTTTCCACTGGGCATTTCCGCAAAATTAATCTTAACATTCCGCAAAAATAGTTTGCTTTGACTCAATTTGGCAAAGAATGTCTGCGGCAAAATTTGCATCGCCTCGCTCTGACACGCGAATTGAGTCAGTCATTATCATGATATTTTCGGAAGTGAACGTCGGGCATCCGCCTCCAATGAAAACGATCGCTTCCACTACCCTACAATCAAAATGACCATAGATTCACATTGACTAGCATTTCTAAGAGGTTCTCCGTCAATTTGGGGAGAGATTAACAAGTAAAAGAAAAACTACAGTCAGTCGGTCGGCATCGCTTTCATGGCATACATGTAATTTCAAGATCTTGGCGAAAGCTAAACGCAAGTTCCATTTTCGACTTATGCTTTAACATAAATGATAAAGGCATCACTTAATATTCCGTTGGATTCAATCCAGTCACATTCGTCTGCTGCGGCATAGGCCTAGATTTTCGAACTTCTTATTAATGTATTAGTCTGTTCGGTTCAAGATTGTATAAAGATCACCAAAAATTTCGAAATGAAAGTGAAGATCCTTAAAGCACTAACAGCCCAGCTTGTGATTTCAATGCATTCAGTCATGATGGAAATATTCAAAAAAATGGTAGTTTAGATCCCTAAATCATATGGGTGCTCAAACATGATCAACCTATCTAGAAACTGATCACAATTTTTCGGCTTTTCTGTTTTTATGGCGAAATTGGTCTAATTCTAGTATTTTAGGTTTATGCATTCAAACTTCGGTTTTCTCGATTTTTTGACTGGCCAATAGTGATCCATGTGTCCAGTAGTACGGAATATCGTACAATCAACGTGTAGTTGCACTCCTGGTCAAAAGAAATGCCCAAACTGCAAACATCGAAAAAGCTGTGTGAGGAGGCTTTGCTCTCTTTCAATGCTTTCCTTAAGGTAGTAAAGGGAAATGTACATCATGTACAAAATAGCGTTTCTGAATCTTGAAGAATTAGCTTTTGAATTGCACATTACACGTCGATGCTTGGAAGAGGTTGATGACCTCTGCATCACCCAAGGCCTACCAAAACTAGCAGCAGCTTCGATTTTTACAGGTAGGGCAAAGCATTCACCCGGAATTTACTAAAACCTAATAACGTGTTGTATACCGTAGATGTAGAAGAAATTCTTGATGGATTTACATGTACATGTAAAATGAATTCCTATCATTTATTCTATATCGCATACTTTATTGATTTGCAGGATGAAACTTTCGAAAAGGAATTGAAAAGGCGTTCTAAATTTGGGCCTGAGGTGCTGTTTTCAACAACCCGCTATGGTGTCCGTTCTAGAAACGGTGTAGAGTTTTCAGCTACTTTCTCGTGCTTGGCAGAAAGTTTAGCCGTTGGATTGGTCACATACTATATTATGGACTTAACATATCCATCTGCTTTCGCTCAAATGCTAGGCCTACTTCAAGAGGCCCTGTTGGAGGATCCCTTTCTCCACAAGAACAAGAGACTGAAGAAAGTGATGTATAAACTGAATGGACAATAGCTGGCAGAGAATACATATTTTCGCATTGGATTATTGTATTTTGATTACTGCAGGATTTCGTTACATTTTCGTATGTAAATATAACGCTAATCTTAAGCAAGTAATGCCAAATTTGGCATTATCTGCTTTAGCGTTATTATAACGGGGTTTTAATGCAATTGTTCCGCGATTCTAACGACAATTTTTCGGTTAGATACTAACAGCAATAATGCGTTATAATAGGTGTTATCAGATGCATCATAATGGAAGAATAATGCATATGTAACGGCTGTATAATGGATAAACTAGCATTAGTTATCCGTTACTTCCAAAGACAAAAGCGTTAGAAAGAGCATTTTAGGCATTATTATGATGTTATTAATCCGTTATATTTCACAAAAAACGGCAAAATAATGGATTATTTAGCGTTAGAATAGCGGAACGAATCAGTTATGAAAATAACGCCAAAATTTTTTAGAGTGCATGGAAGTAAGCGGTGCCCCCTGTGCTTATGGAAACATTGAAATGGAAGTGACTGTGATTCTCCAAGAAAGCGACGAAAGCGTGTTGGTGATCACTGTGATAACATCATCGAGATCTAAAAAGACAAACTGGAAGCTGTGAGATCAATTGACACTAAGTTAGAGCGCATAGCAAATGTACCTGAAACAATAGCTTCTCGCTCTAAGAACTCAGTTTGACATTGCACCATTATGGCTACACAATACAAACATTTTTGGATGAACTTTGATATTTTTCCTGTAAAGTGAGAATGAACTAATAAATGAACCATTGTATGGTTAAGTTGCATATTGCAGATCATACTAAATTGAAAGTTGTAATAGCTACAATTGCTTCCCGGAAAGTTCTCAAAACATTCCAGTATGCCAGCATCACTGGCGTGGACATATCCTTCTGAATAGCACAGTGTCACAAATAATCTAGTTGCAAGCAAAATATCTAAGAGGAATTTTCTGAAGATCAGGAAGGAGAATAATGTGCCGGTAGCTACAGTACAAAGACATGTACAATAGGCCCATTATGAAAACTAAAGCATCCAGAACTAAACCATGATATTTTATTTTTGCACTATAGAAGAGCAATCATGAAAGAAAACGAATCGCAAGCAAGTCACCCTGCATCCTGGAGTTGTTGTCATCCATGATATCTGACGGAACATCTTCAATGTCAGAAAGATCGGAATGGTCTCTTTCGTTAAATGATTTTGCGATGTTTTATAGAACAGAGCAAGCAAGAATAACACGACAGCACTTTCGTGGATGGATGCGCATGCCATACACAAGGCAAAGGAATTTCTGATTGAGTTGTCCAATCGTCTGTTCAGCAACAACTCTTCCTCTTCGATGAGCTCTGAAATTAGAATTGAACCTTGATTAGGAAATGAAACATGAGAATTTTCATGCATCGCCTAATGACATTTGAAGAATTTTATACTCTTCACCTGCCTATTGCTAGGCATTGACTGATCGGCTTGGATTAGTTCTGTGCTGCATAATATTTCAGTGAACTGATTTTGTACAATCAATGCTATACTTTTTGCAAAAAGTTGACATTCACGAGGAACTGTTCAAAAGCTTGTAATAAATCTATAGAAGCTTTAGGAGCAGCATGCATTGTAACGTCTATAAAGTAGCATTCTGTACTTCAATGTCAGGGAGATTGGGATCGGTCTCAGCAGAGCCTAGAGTGCGATGAATAACATTAGCTTTGGGAAATTGTCAGTCACATACAAGAACACTCTGATGAATTTACCTGTTATATGCCGAATGTCGTGGAAGGGTGCAACTGTCGAAGGGAGTCATCATCCACATTCTCTGATAGTATCCACTATCGCCCAGTAGATGTCCATCAATTCTCCCATCTTCAAACTTCCTTCCAATAGAACTTGAGGTGAAGACGAAGTTATCTTGGGCGCTCCCAGGCCAACGGGCAACGACATTCAGCAGCCTGTAGTCACCATCGCAAATTATTTTTGCATTTATGGATCGCCAATCTTTCCTATTGACATATGCATATTCAGATTCATTGACGGGAGCTTTGTATAATCGAACGTGGGTTCCATCCACTGCACCAACAACACCAGGAAATTTGCAAAGATTGTAAAACCTTTCCTTTACAAGCTGGAGCTCACAAGGGAAATCTCACAAATTTGGAGATTTGGCTTGCTATCTCTTCTGTAACAGCAGCAATAATTGCACCAGCGGTCGTCCTGTCTATGCCAAATAATTCTGCAAAAACATGTTGAGACGTTCCCGTGGCATAAAACCGCAAAGCCACACAAATCTGTAGTGTCGGATGTATGGCATGATTTCGCGAAGTCTTCCTGGACAATCGTGCCCCAAATAAATCAATCAGGCGGAACATGCCGCGGCGTGAGAATCGATAGTTGCGGAAGAGTTCATTGCCGGATAAAGAATCAAGCGGGACCATATCAGTGAAGTCATAACGAAGTGCAATCGACGTTTCTTTATATTAAGTTATATTAAGTCAATTGAACTCTTGGTCATTTATAACGGCATTGTTCGCTCAATCATAGAGTACGCCGCACCACTGTTTGTATGGCTTCCAATCGGTTTGGAGAATGAACTAAGCAGGCTGCAAAGACGCGCAATGCGAATCATTGATCCAGCCAAAAAGGTGATTCCGGAAATCAGAGAGAGAAGAGAAACTTTGAGCAAGAAACTATACATCGGAATTGTGAAGAATGACACTTATTTGCTATCAAAGTATATCCCTAAAAGGTTGAAGTATACCAGGCATTTTAAAGTGAACATTCACCGCTCCAAGAAACGCAAAAGATCCTTTTTCCCCTTTGCAACTTTACTAGTCAACAGTGATCTAAGAATATAGCACGTCGTAATTTGATATGCAATTGATGGAATGCTTTCTAACATGTATAACTTGCTTTGTATCTTCTGATGAATTTCTGTATTTTTGATTACCATTACTTTTTTGAAATATATACACTCCATTATTATTATTATGTACATCAAATGTCCATCAGCAGTGATCAAGGTGCGCAGATTGCCACCGAAACGTCTGCAAATAATCAGAGATATTTTAAAAGAACAGTTAGTGTTTTCCGCAAACCATTATATTTTTCTAGTACATTAAATGTCCCTGGGATTGAGATGATCGGTGGCAGCGATTTAACATATTGGCATCCCGCCTCGTAATCATGATCATCAAGATACAAAAATGTCACTTTTGATGATTCTTGAAAATCAGATGACCACTTTATGATGATCACTGAGACTTCAAGATACATGACTTCTTGAATATATTCCATTAGTTTTAATACAATTGAAATTGCAATTGTCGCATTATGATTGAGGATCTGAGATACTCATTTTCGTTAGCTCGGTAATATAATACAAAAGGCTGAAGTGCAACTTGGTCTTGGTTCCAATGTGCACATTGAATTTTGTCAAGAGTCGAGCAGGTGTCATTGTCAGCGAAGTCCATCATTATCACTACAATTCCAAATCGCATGTTGTCCTTAAGTTCCTACTTGCAGTAAATTGCGCTCTAACTCGATGCTTTTTTCATTCTAGCATTGATGAATTAGAAGCTCAGAAGACACTTTTGGAGAATTAAACTTCAAGATTGTCATTGTTTCAGCACTTCAACTTAAGACAGATTCTTCATATTTCAGTAACCATATTTTGAGGTCACTTAACTTTTTTCAAAATCAAGCAACAATTGAAAATGAATTTTACAGTGAAATATCGAAGAGTGTCATCACAAATGACTTCGCAGAAATTGATTCGACTACTTCAGATATATATAACGTAAGTTAGTTTTGAGAACAAAAATTTGAATCATTTGTAATATACAAAAGGATTGACATTGTTAATGATTACATACACATTGGGACAGAATATGACTATCTATACTACAGTAGCAGTTTCTTATTAATCGTATTGAATCATCTAAAAAACTGTTTAACGTAAGTTAGTTCCTTATCCATAACCTTTATTTATCTCACTACAATACCATAGTTGTCATTGAAATAATTGAGGAATCAATTTTTGAAATTCATCCATTAACACTAGAACTACGGGAAAAGCTACATACCTAGAACTGCGGATGCGCCTTTTTGACGCACAGTTTAAAAAAATGATCTCGCTTTGTCTGCTATTTGCTCTTCATATTTTATGTGGATTTGAAGTTGCCAGTATATAGATTAACTCAATTTTACCAACCAAACTTAGCATCACAGACAGAACACTACTGTAATGTTAAGCCGTTATTGCGGCCTTATATCTTTCAACAAAGAATCATTTGATAATATAGCAATATACACATACGCTGTAGACAACTGAGATGTCATTATAAAACATTGAAAAGGAACAGTTTTCAGCCTTAACACAAAGACAATCATTTACAGCAACTACGTTTACTTTTTACACGAAAGGCAAATTATTGTTTTTATCGAATAGTAATAATGGGAAGAAGACCGTTCCAGGACACCATAAAATCAAAAAAAATAGTATCTTTAAAAACGACATAAATTCATGAATTTAGACCCTTTTTCAGGTTTTTAAGACCTAAATTCATGAATTTGGTTCATTCAAAAAGTACCATTTTTTTCAAAAATGGTACTTTTAAAAACGACATAAATTCATGAATTTAGGTCTTAAAAACCTGAAAAAGGGTCTAAATTCATGAATTTATGTCGTTTTTAAAAGTACCCAATTTTCAAATTTTTCAAAATCTCAAATTTGAGAATTACAATTTTTACCTTGAAAATCATGACCGTTCCAGGACACCGAAAAATCAGAAAAGTTAAGAATCTCAAATTTGTGAATTACAATTTTTACCTTGAAAATCATGACCGTTCTAGGACACTAAAAATTATAAAAGTTAAGAATCTCAAAATTTGAGAATTACAATCGGGCGAAGCCCTAGAACCTTCGGTTCGATTTTCATTGCTTAAATCATGACCGTTCTAGGACACCGAAAATTAGTATTTTTAAAAACGTCTTTTAAATCCATTTTTCAGGTTTTTAAAATATATCATGTGACTAATAATATTTCTTTAAAAATGGAAGAAACAAAAGTGGAAGGAACTTCAGAAATGGAAGAAACTTCAGAAATGGAAGAAACAAAAGTGGAAGGAACCTCAAGAATATATCCTTCGTTATCTCAATTAAACTTTTACGGAGCAGCGTGTCTTCTTTCTTTCTTTCTCTCTCTCTCTCGTTCCTGTCTGTTACAGGAATATTGTATTAACAATGACATGCATTCTTTAAAACAATTGCTTGTCTTCAATGAGAATAATTCCCATATGCTTTTAATAGAATGACCTTGAACGCTAATGGAAAAATACACCAACTGTCGCGCCATGTCGACAGCTTTATCGACAAACTTTCTGACATCGGCGCGACAGTTGGTGTATTTTTCCATTCAAGCAATGTCGCATGAATGATTGTTATTGAAACCAAAATGAAGAGAAATGCTCATTCATTTCTCTTCTCTCTCATATGTCTATTGTGTTTAGATTGTATTTGTTCTTTTGTTCTCATAGTGTGAATGAGATTTCACAACTCGCATTATGCGCTATTGTCTGTGATTTCCTTCACCCCTATCAGCTGAAACAATTTTAGCAGCTGCTACACGCTAATTCTTTTGAGAAAGTTCTGAAATAGATTTTATTCCATTTAAAATGAGAAACATTAGAGACATTCTAAAAATATACGGCAAACAAAACCACATTAAATTTCGATTTAAATGAGATTGCTAAGCAATTGGGAGTAAAGAATTTTCACATATTGATGAGTAATGAATTACTATTGATAAAATATGCGCGAAACACTAACACAATGCAACAATGTAACGTTTAAATTTAGATTAAATTATATCATTTCAAAATTGAATAAGTAGTAAAGAAAGACATCATTAGAGACCAGTTTTAAATCAATACCCCCCCCTTCTGACTAAGTAGTAAGGAAAGTCATCATTATAAAAATGTTTTAAATCAATACCCCTTCTGACTAAGTAGTAAGTAAAGACATCATTAGAGAACAGTTTTAAATCAATACCCCCCACCCCTGTCTTCTAGGGGCTCCCTTAAGAAATGTTTTTATTATAAAATGAGCAACATAAATGAGTTTTTGAAATTATATGGAACACAGACAACAACGAATTTCGACCTAAAGAAAATCGCTAATCGATTAGGAATAAAGAATTTACATGTTCTAATGAGAGACGAATTACAATTCCTAAAAAATAGACCATCAATAACTGTAAATTTCATAACGAATCTTCACACTTCAGACCAAAACGGCGTACATTGATCAGCAGGTATCTTTAGTAAAAGCGGAGATAATTATTATTTTGATTCATACGGTTTGCCCCCTACAAATGAAGTAAAAGAATTACTTGGAACGGGAACATACAATACGTTTCAAATTCAAACACCAGGCACTACTTATTGTGGACAATTATGTTTATACGTTTTGTACAAATTACAAAAAGGAGTAGCATTTCTAGATATTATGTTAGAGTTAAACAATCTATAACTCAAGCGAAGCTAGCTAAAGCGCCACCTAAAGGTTAAAGCTCTGTTTTCTGTAATTCATTTTGATAAAAACGACCTCTCATATCCTCATTATCTAAATCTTTAATTTCATAAGTAATCGGATAAGTTTGATTTATTTTACAAACTTCAAATATTTCTTTAGTCCAATAGCCAACAAAGCCTTTTTCAAATTTATTCTTATATTTAAATATTCTAACTCTATCTCCAATTTTAAATTTCGGCTTAAGTTTCTGCAAATTCGGATTACTCTCATTCAAATTATTATTCTCGAATATTTTCTTTCGTATTAAATCAGGGTCGTCAGAAGCATTCTTTAGGGTTTCTTCAATACCTGAATGAACTTTATTATTGTACTCTTCTACAACTCCTGGTAATATCCTCAACCATTTCTGATTTCCTTGCTGAGTAAACTTTTTGAAAATTTTATTTTTTAACGTCCGATTGAATCTTTCTATCACTACAGCTTTTCCTGCGTTTTCAGTTGAATAAACAGTTTCAAATAGTGGCTGAACGTTTCGGTTATAAAATTCCGACCCTTTATCAACAAACAATTTTTTTGGCTTTCTATTACTTTCTTTAAAGATTTCTTCAAACGCATATTTAACTGAAAGACCACTTTTATTTTTTAAAGGCTTTACCCAAGCATATCGTGTATATAAATCTATAACGGTCAATGCGTATTTGTAGTCCCTTTCATTCGGCATATGAATAAGATCAGCACTCCAAATATCATCTTTATTAAATACTTTTACTTTCAATAAATATTTAGGCCTTCTGTATTCTTTATGAATTTCAGACGCGTAGGTTCGAGCGTTGCTCTCAGAGTTATTAGTTCGAGCGTTGCTCTCAGACAGCTTTGCTGTCATTTCATTTAAACCCTGACCGAATAATATTTTAGCTTGTAAAGCTTTCTTAACAAACATTCTTTCAATTTTTTCTCTAAATGTAGGATTTTGAATACTATCTAATTCTTGAATCATCTTCTTATCAGCTGCATGACGAGAACTTAGATCATGATTTCGATAAGCTAAATCATGCCTGTAAGCGGCGGCATCTACTCTATTTATTGGTTCTTCACCTGGCTTTGGATTATTATTCTCATCTAGTCTTATATCTAATCGAGTTCCTGGTCCAGTATATGAATGACCAGGAAGATGTTTTTCTTTCGAATATTTACTCCAAATAAATCCAGGAAAGTTTTCTAATGTTTTTTGTATATCACCACCGTAGGTAGTAGCCAAACTTTGTTTGTTGTCGTTACCTTCATAAATTTTACAATTTAAGTTTTTATTTTTGTTTAATAGATAATTCAATAAATCTAAATTAGAAATTTTTAATTTAGTTAAATTTTCGGAATTTGTAGAATTTGCGGAATCCATTTTTAAAGATAAAATAAATGTTTTACCGAAAAGAACCAAAGGTTCTGAGGTTATTACCTTATCATACTAGGACTTAGATATATTCCAGAACCATCTTTAGTTTCTTTAATTTCAATTAAATCATCAACATTGTGGAGAATATTTTTAAGAACTCGTTTTCCTTCATCAACTAATTTTAATTTACTAATAAAATTATCTACTACTCCTTTTCCTTCGGGCGAAGCCCTGGGAGACATCTCCGATGTCCCTTCACCCCTAGCAACTTTCTCTAACTCTCTGTTATGACGTTTTTGTTCTTCTAATGCTGCCTTCTCTGATTTATTTTTATTTACTGCTTGGACAATACCAGCTGTCCCACCTGCAACACTTCCTGCTGCAGCTATGTCTCCTATTATTAGTGGAATTAATGGGAGAATACCGCCATTCTTTTCTTCTTGTAATTGAATATTCTCTATCATTGGTTTACTTATGTAATACTTTTTTTTGTTAATCGTAATAGTTTTAGGGGTATTTTTGTCAACAATATTACGTAATTTTAATTCAACAGTTTTATTATTAATATTACTTTTCGCTTGCGACATTTTTAATAAAAAAATTTAAGTTAAGAATTTAAAGTTATCAAAAATTTAAATCTATTCTAGTTATGAAAAAATTTTTTAAGTTAAGAATTTTTAAGTTAACAAAAATTTTAATCTATTCTAGTTATGAAAAAAAATTAATTAATCGACTAAGTCTTGGGCTTTAACCGATCGGAGCGAAGCTCCTCTGGCTTTAGCCGATCAGACCAAAGGTCCTCAGGTTACTAACCTATCCTAACCATCTTTCCATTAAGAATTTCAATAGAATATTTTGCATCTTCTAGCAATAAACCATAAGCCATCAATGAAGTTGTGGAATCTTTCTTTTCAATATTAATCGTTACATCACAACCATTTTTAATAATATCTTCAGATTGTGCACTTAAATCGAAACAGAAAATTGGATATAAATGTCTCCAATCTCCAGGAGTTAATTGTGGTTCAACTCCAAATTCTATACAAAGATTTCTATAAGAATCATATCCTTCCATAAATTGATTATTGGTATCATCGAATCTTAATGGATCAATTGGATATCGAGTTTGATTTAATGAAACTTGTAAACTTCGAATTGTATTAATATGAAAAATATTATTGTTCTTATCAAAACTTGGAGAATTATTTCTTTGAAATGTTAGTAATAAATATCTTGGAGTATTCGCAGTTCTAGTAAAATGCCAGTTAAATCTTTGTTCGGAAAAAGTTACTGAACTAGCAGTACGCTTTAGAAAATTTACTGGAATTGGTTTGTTAGTATTTAATCTTTTTGCAATAGCTGTTTCAATCTCTAAACTAGGAGTAATATGCTTAATCCACCATTCAAGTCTATCAATTTTTAAATATGCTTTTTTTCCAGTCTTACCAAAAAAGATTAATTCATTATTTGCTGTACGATGAATTATTAATTTAAATTTTAATTGATATGATATTTTATCATAATCTAAATAACCGAATAATGGAGACAATGACCAATTTACTGTCTGTTTACTTTTTTTGTTAAATTCACGTCTTTCTTTATATGCATCATTATTTGTTTTATTTAAATGTTTTGCAATATTTTCTACATCTTTCGCAATTCCTGCGGCATCTGTTCCAGCGTGAGTTAAATCATCAATAATTATACCATCATTAGTATCAGGAAACCAACCTTCGATTTCATACTTTTTATTATTTTCACCAATTGTTATAAATCTAAGCATTGTATCAATTACACCTGGAGAATCACTTATTGTTTCTATATTTTGAGTTGCAACATCTAAACGCATTTGTGTAAATAAACTTGGGAAAAAATTATTCTCTAGTGTAATATTATCGGTATCTGGTAATGGTGTTGTAAAATTAGCATCACTATATAAAGAATATTCACAGTGTAAAAATGAATCAGGTAGATATAAATAACTCTGCTGATTATCAACTTCAAAAATTAAATCACCTCCAGTATTTACTCTACTGGAAGATCCGGGATTCATAGCAACTCTTATATAGTCATTCTTTTTTTGATTATAACTGACGAACGGAGGATCGTCTAATTTAAATTTATTTTCGATAAGCGAAGACATTTTTATAAAAAATAATTTGACTTTTTGTTTTTCTCACAGACAGAAAAAAAAATTTTTACTAAAATATAATTTTAGAATTTTGCTAGACCAGCTCCGCTATGAATGCCATTACCTCTTATTTCTTCAATTGTTTTTTCATTATGTTTACTATCACCCTCTACAGCTATGTTAGCAATTTTGTTTTTTGTTTCATCTGAAAGTTTTTTTAATTTTTTTAGTTCTTCAGAATCATTCTTGAGTTTACGAATAGCTTCTAGTTGTTTTAATTCGTTTTGTGATTTAACAGCATTTGATATTGCACTAGCTGTACTACCTATAGCAGCTGCTCCTTTTGCAGCAGATGCAATCAAATCTTTATTATTTTTAATTAAGTTAACGATACTACCAATACCAGAAAAGATGCCATCCCCTTCTTTTTGAACGGTTTCTCTATTATCATAATGGTAAACCGGATTCATAGTGGTTCATGAGCAATTTTTTGATTTGAAGCAAATTGTTTAAGATTGTGTTTATAAATTATAGGCATTTTTTAGTAATAAATTTGACTTTTGGGAAAAATATAAATACGGGCGAAGCCCTGGAAGACATCTCCGATGTCCATTATAAAAAATGTTTATTTTTTGTTCTTAACTTTTACAGATTGGGTTTTTGGTTTAACTTTATCAGGAACCAAACCTGCATCAATCATTCTTTTTATTCTATGATTTTCTTTCGTAATATTTCTTTGTTTTATTAACTCTTCTAATTGTTTTATTCTTTTAAAATTATCAGCTCTAATTTTATCCATTTTTAAAATTATATACTTTTATATTTTTAAATTTTTTTTAAAAATTATATTTATACTTTTATATTTTTAAAATTATATTTATATTTTTTAAATTATATTTATATTTTTTATGATTTTTATTTTCTGTAGGTAAAAAATATTTACGTTAATATTTACAATACTCGTTTAAGATTTACGTTTGTGAATGGACAACAACTTCGAGATAACTTTATTAATTGCCTGTTGCACTTTATCTATTGCGTCAAGCAGCGTGTGATGTACTTTAATTTCTTTTTCAGTCATTTCTAATTTTTTCTCACTTTTCTTTAATTCTGTTTTTAAAGCATTTAATTGAACTTTAAGACCATCTACTTTTCTTTTAACGGAATCTAACTGTTCTTTATTTTCTTTAGAGTTTTTTTGTAAATTTTTCTTTAATTCATTTTCTAAATTGATTTTCAGAGTTTTCATTTTATCAACTTTTTCATTAAGTGATTTTACTTCAATTTTTAATTGATTTATTTTTTTAATTTGTTGAGCAATTTTAGAACTCAATTCATTCACACTTTTTTGGAATGTAGTTTGTAACTGCTTTAAATTTTTTTTAATTCTTTCAGGTAGTTTTTCTATTTCATCTTCTAATTGTTCTTTTAACATTTTTATCTGATGTTTATTTTTAATTACAGCAGATTTTAAATTTATAGAAAGTAATATTAAAATTTTTGATTGTTCAGAAATCTTTTTAAAAAGTTTTGCTATATCTGCTTCTAGCTCTCTATCCTTTTTATCAAGTTTTAATAATTTTTCGTTTAATGATTTGTCATTAAGTTTAAGCAACTTTAATTCGTTCATCAGCGGAACCACAACATCGTTTATATATTTTTCTTTTAAGTCATTGATTTGTGTATCAACATATTGTTTATTTGTTAACTCTGTATTTTGTTGTGGAAGAATAGAAAGATGTAATGGACCAGATAAAACATCTCCAGTTTTCATTATATAATTTTCTAGTTCTATTTCTGATTCACGATTATTCGGGATATATGCACCTCCACCAACATTTGGTAACATCATTTTTAAACAATAAAAATAAAATTTTTTCTGATTATAAAAATACATAAATTATAAAAATAAAATTTTTCCTAATAAAAATAAAAAAATGGAAATGACTCAAATTTGTCAAGTTTGCAATATGCGTTTTTTAAATCAAACACTATTATATTCTCATATGAAAAACACACCATGTGGTATGCATATGAATCAATTTCAACCTAATAATAGTATTCAACCTAATAATAGTATTCAGAATAATATTCAACCTAATAATAGTATTCAGTATAATAATATTCAATCAGAGCAACCATTACAAAGATTAAAGCATTTATTTATTTCAGATAAAGAACAAAATCTTTATACTGCTAGAATAAATACACCTAGGCAAAATACACCTAGGCAAAATAATAATAATTATTTAGCACAAAATAATAATGTAGCACAAAATAATCCTTTTGTTCAAAATAATAATGTAGCTCAAAATAATTATGTTGATAAAAATAATAATGTAGCTCAAAATAATAATGTAGCTCAAAATAATTATATTGATAAAAATCAATTTGTTGAAAGTAATAACAAAAAAATATGTACCGGATGTAATAAAAATATAACATCAAAAAATTTTGCACGTCATTTAAAATTATGCGAACAACCAGAAGAGGTTAAAAAAAATAAAAAAGATAAATTAAAAGATCAGTTATGTCGTAATTGTAATAAATATTTTACAATTCAAGGAATTACTAATCATTATAATTCTTGTATAAGTTCTACAAGACAATGTAAAAGTTGTCAAATTACTAAACCTAAGACAGAGTTTTATGATAGTAAATATCAGTGTAAGGATTGTTTAAAAGAAAAAGTTAAATGTAGAGGTTGTCAAAAAATTATATTAAAGAAAAATTTTCAGCGACATGTAACACTATGTCCAAAACTTAATCAACATAATAATCAACATAATAATAATTTATATCAAAATAATAATTTATATTAATATTTCTATTAAAATAGACTTATATATTTAAATAGTTGTATTTCAACTAAAATAGTTGTATTTCAACTAAAATAATCTTATATATATTAAAATATTTGTATTTCTACTAAAATAATCTTATATAAATTAAAATATTATTTTTTTATAAAGAATAAAATATTATTTTATTAAAATATTCTTAAGCATTCCGGAAGAGAGGAGAGGACTAAAAATACTTCTTTTGAGTATAGGAACAAAAAGTCCGACACATTCCGGAGGTTCTACAGAGGTTAAAAAACACTCATAAGAGTGTAAGAATGCGAGTCCGGAATTAAAAAATAATAATTCCTAAATTTTTATTTTAAAAATATTAAATGAATAAAAACGAAAATTTGGAAGATTTATATTCACCGGTTATAATTAAAAGTAATAAAAGTAATAAAAGTAATCTAAGTCGTCATAAATCTCTTAATGCAATAAACGAAATAATAAATAATTATATGAATAACACTGAGTTTCAAGATACACTAACCCCTCAAGATCCGAATCTCAAAGATATTAATAATATTGTAGAAAATCCTATATATAATACTAAATATAATAATAATATAGATAAAAATATATATAATAATATAGATAAAAATATATATAATAATATAGATAAAAAATATTTAGAGACACTACCCCCTAATTCATCTCTTAATAAAAAAATACCACAATCAGATCTTACACGTCTTTGGAATTTTTTAAAATTTCATTGTATAAAAATATTGTTAGCATGTATTTTAATATTTTTTATTTATCATCTTGTTATATGTATTGGAAATCAATGGGGTTACTTTCTAACAGAGGAACAAAAGAGAATAAATTTTTATAAACAAGAAATAAAAACTTTTAAAGGATGGAAGACTGAGGAGGATAAGATTAAGGATAAAACTAATAATAAAAATATTAAACAAGGTAAAATGTATCAAGAAAATTTACATTTCATTGTTTACGGTAAAACTGGAAGTGGTAAGACTACGTTTATTAAAAAATATATAAACCAATATTATAAGGACGAAACAAAAGTACATATTTTTTGTATGCATACTTCTGAATGGCCGACTTTTACAAACGTCTATAATGATAAACAATTAGATGAGTTACAAGATATGGAAAGTTTTGCTGGTACACCTGAAAATAAATCTTTATTAATTTTAGATGATGTTGCAAGTTTATCAAAACAAAAAAATATGTCAGAAATATTTACAAAAGGAAGACATCAAAATATTCAAATAGTTGTATTAGCTCATAAAGCTTGTGATGTAGATAATAAGATTAGAGAAAACATTCAAACATTTTTTACAACTACACAAAATAATGCAGCATTCTTTAATGACATTAATAAAAATTATAAAATGAATATGCCTTTATCATATTATACACATCATAAATATGGAATAATACGTGTTGACACCATAAGTGAACATATGCAAGTATATGATAAAGATTTAAATATATTAGTAGATACCGAACATGAAATCTATAATAACTCTCAAGATTTTGATATTAGAATATATGCAAATACAACACATTTATCAAATCAAGTTATAGAACAAATAATTATCTTTTTAGAGTCTGAAGCAAAAGTACCACTAAAAATTATTCCTGATACATTTTATTTTTATTTTGATCATTATTTAAATGCAAAATTTGGTATACCAATGCCTAACAGATTACAAGATAATGAAACATTAAACTATTTAAAAATTGCAATAAATGATGTTAGAAACGGTTTAAGAAAAGCAACACCAATAATAACTGATGTTAAATCTACATTTTCTGATGCTAAATCTACATTTGATGAAGCCAAAAAAACATATAATGATATAAAACCATTAATAAATGGTGTAAGTGAAATACTTAATAATTAAACAAATTATACAAGTTTTTTTTAATTATACATTTTTTTTAATTATTAATAATTTTTTAAATTATCCAAATATTTTAAATATATGGAGGAATGTTCAATTTTTGTAATGTTTTTAAATCATATACTGTTAAGTTATCTTTATTGATTAACCACCATAAATTATTAAAAGCCAAGAATACTCTAAAACTTCGAAGACATAACGGAAAATCATTTGTTTTAGCATATTTAGGTATACCATGTTTTATTTTGTAGTCTTTCACAAATTGCATATATTTATGATGATAATAGAATTTAACTTCTTGTTTAGGTGTAAGTGGATTAGTAGGATGTCTATAATTTTTTAAAACTGGTATATATTCTATTTTATACTCTTCAAACATTTTTATTTTTTATGTAAAAAGATATTAAATATAATTATTTATTATACTTTTTAAATATTTTGTTTTGTAATTAAATATAATTTTTTTTAAAATTTTCTCTAAAAAAATAAAAAAATGGAAAAATTTTATTGCAACTTATGTAAAAAAAAGTTGCAAACAAAAAGAAGTTATCAATCTCATCTACAAAGTAAAATGCATTTACAAAATGTAGAACGAGTTGATGAAGGAAATATATTAAAATTAAATAGTTATAAAAACTATATAGAAACATTACCTACTGATATAAAAGTTAAAAAAATATTTTATGATTATTCACATTCGGAATATAAAAAAGTTTTTAATAGTGAAGATGAACATGTGCCAGATGAAAGATATTTATTTAGCGATACTGATGAATTTAACGAAATAGATGAATTTGATGAAGCTGAACGAACCGATGAAGCCTTACAAACAGAAGGTTATAGGGCTTCGCCCGTAACAGATATAAAATATTTATTTAATCAGTCTTTTGAATATAATGAAACCGATAAAACTTTTTCTGATATTCTAACCAACTTTTATAATATATTTAAGAAATCTTTCAAATGTTATATGAATGTAGAAGTACTTTATACAAAAAATGGACCTGATGGAATTTCTGAAGAAATAATACAAGGACATTTTACAAATTCACAAGAAATTCATAATGTAAATGATATACAACCCATATTTGAATCGATGATACTTAAATTAGAAAATTGTATAATTGAAGCCCAGTTACGTGAATCTGGTTGGAGATTTGTTAAAATACTATCTAAGAAAATAGTAATTGATAAATATAAAAATAATACTGGTGGTAGTTATGTTCCTTTGCCTTTCAGTTCACCACAAATAATCAACATAAAAAATGAAGATGATTATTGTTTTCTGTGGAGTATTATAGCACATTTACATCCTGCAGAATATCATAAAGAAAGACTAAGTCATTACAATAAAGAAGAATACATAAATGAATTTGATCTTTCTGATGGTTTAGATGAATTTCCATATGATTATAATAGGTTAATGAAGTTTCATAAAAAGAATAAAAATTTAATAGAAGTAAATGTTTTTGAATTAAATGTGAATTATGTTTCTATTGGTAAAATTATTCCACTTTACTCAGATTCAAAAAAATTTTATTTGAATAATAAAAATTTATGTCAATCAGAAATAGTATATAATGATAGAGGAAATTACATGCATCATAATATTTTTTACCAAGGAAATATAATATGTACTGAAAAATTTGAACTTGTTAAAACACTATCACCAATAATGATTAATCACAATAATTATAAAGGACGTACTGATGATTATAATTACAAATATTCATCTTTATCTTCAGAATATCAACAAAAATTAGAAAATTTAAATGAAATTTTACAAAAATGTAAAATAGATTATCAACAACAATTAAAAATGTTACTACAAGAATATCACCATAAATATCAAAATAAGATAGAAACAATTCAAAAATTAAATGAAGAAAATAATAAAAAATTAAATAATAAAGAAAATCAAAAAATAAATGAATGTTTAAAAAAATGTCCAGAACAATATAAAGAACAATATGATAAAGAATATATTTATCAGCTACAAATATTAAATCAAAATTATTATCAAAATACATTTAATATTACAAAAGAAATTAATGAAACACATGAAATATATAAAGATGAATTTGTAAAATTAGAACAGTCAAAACAACCAGCACAAGCGAATATATTATATTATCAGGGACATTTTATATTGTGTAAAGATGTTTCTATATTTACAAAAACTTCAGATAATAAAAATTTTCCTTGTCTTCAATGTATGACAAGTTTTAGAACTTTAGAAGAAATGAATAGACATTTGGAGAATTGTCAACAAAACGAAGCAGTTCAAAATACTTTTCCAAAAGGTGATTATTTAGAATATAATAAATGGTATTTTAAAAATAAAGTACCCTTTACTATTTATTGTGATTTTGAAGCTTATAATGTTAATATGACACAAAATCAAACGGAAAGTTCCAGGGCTTCACCCGATTCTGAAAATTATAATTCTGAAAATTGTACGGGCCAAGCCCTAGAACCTTCGGTTTTTAATTCTGAAAAAAGTGCACCTGGAAAAAGTTCAGCTGAACAAAGTAACGAAAAATATTTATTTGAGCAAAAACCATTATGTTGGGGAATGTACATTCATTCAAATTATCCTGAATTATTTAAATCAGAATATTTACAATACTATGGTGAAGATAGTTCAGAAATGTTTACAAAGAAAGTAGAAGAATTACAAGGACTTTTTTCACAATTGCTTGAAACAAATATACCAATGATACCATTAACGGATGAAGAAAGAAAAGAATTTTATGATGAAATAAATTGTTATTACTGTGGAAAATGTTTTATAAATAAATATAAAACTGGCAGAGGTAGATATATTGATAAAGTAAAAGATCATGATCATCTAAATGGATTATATAGAGGTGCAGCACATAATTCTTGTAATCTTAATGCTAACAAATTTAAATATAACTTTGTTCCTTTATATTTCTATAATGGTTCTAAATATGATTTCCATCTAGTAATGAAAGATTTATTTTCATCTGAAAAATTACATCAACAAAAAATAAATGTACTATGTAAACAAGAAGAAGAATATTTTTCAATGCAATTAGGTTGTATTAGAATTTTAGATGCATTTAGATTTTTTACTCCTTATTCATTAGATGTTATGGGAAAAACTTTGAAACCTGAACAATGTAAAATATTAAATAAATATAATTTAAAACCTTTAAAAGGAATATTTCCGTATGAGTATATAGCCTGTGGCTCACAGTCGGAGACTGATTTTAATTCTGTGAATAAAATTATGGAAGAAGAACAACTTCCTCCAATAAATAAATTTAAATCAACATTAAAACAATCAAAATTATCTGACGAAGACTATGCAGAAGCTGAAAAAAATTGGAGAGAGTTAAATTGTAAAACAATGTATGATTATACAATGAAATATCTACAGATAGATGTATTAATACTAGTTGATCTTTTTGAAAACTTTCGTGATATGTGTTTAGAATATTACGGAATAGATCCATGTTATTGTTATTCTACACCAGGTTTAACATGGTTAGCAGGATTAAAACATACAAATGTTAAACTTAAACATTATAAAGAAAATACATATGATAAATTATTATTTTTTGAATCTGGAATTAGAGGTGGAGTTTCATCAGTTTTAGGTAATAGATATGTTAAATGTTATAATAAGAAAGTAAATCCACAAGAATATGGAATAATGAAACCTTTATCTCCAGAAGAAAAAGAAAAAATATTAGAAATTTTTCGAACGAAACGAGAAGGAGTAGAACGTGAAAAAGCAATTGATGAATTCATGAGAGAAAACTATTTGTTATATTATGATTTTAATAGCTTATATTCTTCTTGCATGATACAAGAATTACCAACAGGTGAAATGACATGGTGTAATAATCTTGATTATCAAAAAACATATGATGGAAATCGTAATTCTGGTTATATATATGAAGTTGATTTAGTATACCCTGATTATATAAAAGATGCAACAAAATATTATCCTTTCTGCCCAGAAAACAAAATTCCCATTATAAAAGATTTTCAGATTATCAAAAATCTTTAATTCCTAAGAAATATAGGCCAACAAAAAAACTTATGTTAACACAAAGCAATAAAGGAAAGTATGTTGTTGAAGGAAGAATGCTAGATTGGTATTTAGATCATGGAATGATTCTCACAAAAATTCACCGGAAACTAGTGTATAAAAAATCTAAATGGTTAAAAGATTATATTGAGTTCAATATTGAAAAACGCAAAATATCTAAAAGAAATAAAGTTGATTTTGGAAACGTGTTCTTCAAATTAATGAATAATGCATTTTATGGTAAGACTTTAGAGAATGTGCGTAATAGACAAAATATTGAAATAGTTTATGATAAAGATAGATTTCAAAATTTAACAAGGAAACCTACATATAAAAGAACTACTAGATTTAGTGATGAACTATGTGCTGTACATTTACGTCGAAACAGCGTAAAACATGATAAGTTTAATTTTATAGGTTTCACTATATTAGAATTAGCTAAACTATTTATGTATAGATTTATATATGATTATTTAGCGCCTGCTTATGGCAAAAACTATAAATTACACTTTACAGATACCGATTCTGTTTTCTTAGAATTAACAATACCGTATAATTCTACACTTGATGAAGAAATTAATAAAATAAAAGATATCATTCATCCTTCTGATTTATGTAAAGTAAAAGATGAATTAGAAGGAAATGAAGATTTCATAACAGAAGCTATATTTTTAAAATCTAAATGTTACTGTTATAATACAACTAATAATATTAAAACACATAAAACATTAAAAGGAATTTCAAAGGCATCAGTGGCTAATCAAATAACATTTCAAGATTATAAAAATGCATTATTTAATAATGAAATAAAAACAGCATGTAATTATAGACTTAATTCAAAAAAACATAAAATGTATTTAAAAGAAGAACATAAATTAGCATTAGATCCATTTGATGATAAAAGAAAAATTTTACCTGATGGAATAACTACTTTACCTTTTTAATTTTCTAATTTCTATTTTCTAAATATAACAATATAACAATATAACAATATAAAAATATAAAATATTATAAAATAAAATAAAATAATAATATAAAATTATCATATAAAAATGGATAAAGTTAGAGCTGATAATTTTAAAAGAATAAAACAATTAGAAGAATTAATAAAACAAAGAAATATTATGAAAGAAAATCATCTTCAACATAGAATGACAAAAGCTGGTATTCAATCTGATATGTTTGATAAATTAAAATTAACTGAAGAAGTAAAAACTGATTATGAAAAAACTGTCGAACCATTTAAAACTCTTGAAAAGGAACTTAATGAAAAACGTGTTGATATAGCGGATCCTGTACTTAAAACACTATTAGATGACTATGGTTTATTAGAGGCAAACATAGATAAAAAATTACCAAAATCTATGTTATTCGAACATTCTACTTTCTTTTTAGATAAAAAATTATTTGCAAGATTTTATCTTGGTGGTAAAGAAATATTTCCACAACCTTTACGAGGATTAATTTTTTCGCCAGATAAAAAACCTATTAGTTTAGATAGAAATTTTGTTGATCTTTTAAGAGGAGCAGATTTAAAAAATTATGCTGTAGAAGATCTCATAAAATATAAAGCTATGTTAGACAGAGTTGGTGTAGTAAAATCTCTAAGACGTTATAAACAATTAGAAAATTTATTATCAACGGGAGTTAAAGTAGGGAAAGGTTTATCTGAAAAACAGAAAACAGAAACAACTGTATTTTTACCAGATGATCCACAAGAATTACTAAATAGATTAAATATTTTAATATCGGCAATAAAAGAAGGACATAATTCTAGTTTTAATGAAATTCATGCTATATTGAAAAGACTGTTAGAAAAGAAGATTCTAAATGAAGAGGATTATAAAAGTATAACGAACCGAATGATCTAGGACTTCGCCCGTAGCTGAAATATGTTGTTGTTTTTAATTTTTTTTTAAAAAAATATTTATTTAATTTTTTTAGTTTAAAAATGTGTTCAGCAGATTTAGACAAAATTAATAATCATTTAGAAAATTTGACAGAGATTTTGGGTTCATCAAAATTTAGTACGACGTTAAAAATTATGACAACTACTTCATCACACACTTGTAATTTAGAACCCATTCTACATTTGGAACAAAATAAAAATTATCAAATTGCATTGACTAGTTTCTCTACATTTAACACTATTCAAAACGTTATCAAAGATGTGAATGATCAATTTAGATATTCTACTGATAAAGGCAAAACATGGAAAATATTAACTTTTCTTCCTGGTTCTTACGAAGTTGAAACAATATCAAATGAAATTAAGAGACATTTAGGTATACCATTTAAAGATAAGAAACAATTACATTTTGCAGTTGAACCGGCAGTTAATAAATTTTCTCTTACTTTAGACGAAAATCATCAACTTGATTTTAATCATGATAGATCATTGTCAAAGCTATTAGGATTTAATAAACAAACCTATAGTCAAGGTTATCATTTAGGTGAGAAGATTCCAAAAATAACTGAAATAAATTCAATTGTTGTACATTGTGACATTATTGAAGGAGGATATATAAATGGTAAATTATCAAATTTAATATTCAGTTTTCCAGCTTTTACTGTACCCATTGGTTATAGATTAAATGTAATTCCACAAACATTAATATATTTTCCTATTACAAGAAAAACTATTAACAACATTGGCATTAGAATCACTGATGAAAAAGGACAAGAAATAAATTTTGGAGGTGAAGAGATTATGATAGATCTTTTGGTTCGGGAGGTATAAACTTTTACGCTACAATAGAGAAGTTTAATTTTTTTTATCATTTTCATTATTAATCTTATTAATCTTATTAATCTTATTAATCTTATTAATCTTATTATTAGAAACAAAAAATAAACTTAAATTAAAATTTTATTTTTATTTTTTTGTTTCTAAAAACACTAATTCAATAATGGATGAATTTATTACTTTAAAAATGAATGAAATGTCTTTAAATAAAAAAAAACTTAAATTTAATCATCATCCAAATTTATCTAATAAAGTTTTAGCAGTTATTTGCGGAAGATCAGGTTGTGGAAAAACATATCTATTATTTAAAATTTTAACGACTCCAAATTTTTTAGATTATAACAATCTTATAATTTATACAACAACAGCAGAACAACCCGTCTATCAATTTTTAAAATATGGATTTGAAAATAATCTTACAAAAACAGCAATTGCTTCTCTATTCGAAGAATACGAAAAATCTGAATATGAAGAAGAAATAAATTTGTGGTGTGAAGAAGCAGCAAAAAATAAACAATTAGTTGAATCCAATAAAAATAAGCATATAAAAATACAATTAATAGATGATAGTGGTAATATGCAAGATCCTAGTAAACTAGATAAAACAATGAAACATTGTGTAATTTTTGATGATTGTGTTAATGATAGAAATCAGTCAGTTCAAAGAAATTATTTCACAAGAGGTAGACATAATAACTGTAGTGTATTTTATTTGACACAAAGTATGTATTCATTAGATGGAAGTGTTATTAGAAAGAATGCAAATATATTTATACTATTTGAAATAAATGCAAGAAACTTAAATGATTTGTTAAGAGATTTATGTATAAGAGATAAAGATGAATTTAAACAATCGTGTAATAATGCTTGGTCAAAAGATTATGGATTTATCACAATTAATATTGATAAAAAAATTCATGAAAGAGTTATCGAACAATTGTTTACCGAGTAATAAAAATATACAAATATAATGTTTTAATACTTTATTTTTTATTATCAGCTTTAATTTTGTCTATTTTTTTTAAAATATAATATTTGAATTTTGTGGTAACATTGGTATACAGCAAAAACATTTTACTGAACAAATTATTTTTTTATTACTTTGTTGTTTGTAATCTTTTCGTTTAAAGTTTTCACGTTTAAAGTTTTCACGTTTAAAATTTTCTCGTTTAAAATTTTCTCGTATTAAGTTTTGTTTAATAAAGTTTTGTCTAATAAAGTTTTTAGCTCTTCTAAAAAAATTTTATCATTTTCTTCATTAAAAATTTTATCATCACTAGAAATTTTACCATCCTTTTTATTTTTATCATTAACTTTTTCTGTCTGTGATTGAAATGATATTTGATTTACTTCATTAGCTATTTGATCAAATTTTTCAATCTCATCTAACGTAATAACATTATCATCACATACTCTTTGAAAGTAGTAGTGTAGTTTATCATAGACTTCTTTAATATGTAAATGCTTAGTTTTTAATGATTTTCGTTTCTTAGTTATTAAAGATTTATCTAACATTGTAGCAAGTGAAGTTGCAAAAACACCCGTACCTGTTAAAGCTGTAGCAACTACTGGAATTACTAAAACACCTGAAGATATAACAATTGTTAAAGCACCTAAACTTATTGTTAAGAATATGCCAATTCCTTGTGTTACATTCTTAACTTTAGACCATCTCTTTCTTAATTTTTTATAATGCTCTAATTTAAATAATAATTGTGTTTCCTTATCTTTCATATACCTAACTCTATCTCTGTGTTTTTCAATATTTAATTCACTTATTTTTAATTGAGACAAAGAAGGATATATTCTTGAGGTTTCTTCCATTTCTGAAGTTCCTTCCACTTTTGTTTCTTCCACTTTTGTTTCTTCCATTTTTAAAGAAATATTATTAGTCACATGATATATTTTAAAAACCTGAAAAATGGATTTAAAAGACGTTTTTAAAAATACTAATTTTCGGTGTCCTAGAACGGTCATGATTTAAGCAATGAAAATCGAACCGAAGGTTCTAGGGCTTCGCCCGATTGTAATTCTCAAATTTTGAGATTCTTAACTTTTATAATTTTTAGTGTCCTAGAACGGTCATGATTTTCAAGGTAAAAATTGTAATTCACAAATTTGAGATTCTTAACTTTTCTGATTTTTCGGTGTCCTGGAACGGTCATGATTTTCAAGGTAAAAATTGTAATTCTCAAATTTGAGATTTTGAAAAATTTGAAAATTGGGTACTTTTAAAAACGACATAAATTCATGAATTTAGACCCTTTTTCAGGTTTTTAAGACCTAAATTCATGAATTTATGTCGTTTTTAAAAGTACCATTTTTGAAAAAAATGGTACTTTTTGAATGAACCAAATTCATGAATTTAGGTCTTAAAAACCTGAAAAAGGGTCTAAATTCATGAATTTATGTCGTTTTTAAAGATACTATTTTTTTTGATTTTATGGTGTCCTGGAACGGTCTTCTTCCCATTACTAATAGTTGCCGCAAACACAAGAACTGCAACAAACACATTTGCTTTGTGTTCTGTTACGACATCCACGTACAGAACATGTTCCACGAGATGAAGGATGACGTGGCACTGAGCTTAATTTCACTGATGAAGCTGTCGAATCAAAGCACGTGAGTTCCTTTCCAAGGTCAAGAAGAAATTGTCTGTGGCTGATGGTGGTGTTCGAAGCTTTTCGGTATAACACCCATGAGTTGATGCCAACGAGATCTAAAACATTGAAAGAAACAGCAACCGGCCATCTTCGCGAGGCAGCTTTTGTCGAATACAATTTAGCCATTTGATCCAGACAGTCGACTCCAACTTTCGTTTTATTATAATGTAGAATGGTATCTGGCTTTCTCTTTTCATCAGTAGAAAAATCCACCGTTTTGTGCAGCGTACTAAGCAGACAAACAATATTTGTCTTCTTTGCTTTGTAGAGAGTGAACGTGCAGCCAGATTCAGATTTGAGAACTACAGAGTCATGCACTAATTTCCCAGTCATAACTTTTTGAATGTCGGGAAGATCACGTCGATTTTTATTTAAAGTACCGACCTAACTTGTACGTTTTTCTTTCAATTCATCGCAAAGTAAAATAATTGTCAGTGGTCACACCATAACCAAGATTGTAATATGGCTTCATTAGTGAATGAACAACAATGTCTCCAAATGGCTTTTGTTGTGAGTTGTCAAATTTGGAAAACCATTGCACAAGTATTTGGTGTCAACGTCGACCAGGAGGAAGAATTTGATACCGTATTTGTCCGGTTTGTTTGGAAGAAATTGGGTAAACGGACAACGCGATTTCCAAGGAACAGTTCATCAACAGTTAAATTTTCTGAAGGCACGAAACATTTTTGACAGTTTTCTATGAAAGGTTGCCACACTTCAGTAGCAAGGGCAAATTTGTCAGTAATTAGTCTTTCTTTTCTGTTACTTTTCACATCAAAGCGTGAATATTTCATTATTTCATAAAAACGGTCTCTGGACATTGATTTTTTGAAAATGGTCGACCCAAATTCATCACTCCAGAAACTGTGCAAAGGGGAATTTTTACCACCTACCACTCCTCTTATGGAACACAGTCCAACAAATACTTCCAATTCATCCAAGGTCAATGTCCAGTCAGATCTCTCAAGGACACGATTCGCCTCAATCTCTGTGCATCTCTTGATGTGTCGGAGCATTTTCTCATCAATCATGAGTGAGAACGCACTTTTCTTTGAGTTCTTTCCCACAGTAGCTCTTACTTTCGTTGTGATGCCGGTATTTGCACGAAATACGTTTTGCGACCAATATCTGCGTCATTTGAAAACGCGTCCATTTCGACTTACGTAGGTCTCAGGAGTTACATTTTGATGTTCATCTGATATCAAGGATGAGTAGTTGGAAGTCAATTTCAGTCTCTTGCGCAGTGGCGGTATATCATCAAGAGAATGTGTAGAGGAGTCAGTGTCAGAGTCAGAATCACCGCTGTAATTCGTCACATTTTCGTCCCCTCCAATACCAGGTGGAGACTCATCACTAGATCCAATTTCCGAATCGTAAAATTCTTCTATAATCTTCGCAGCACACTCTGCAGAATAGCGTTTGGGTTTGACCATTATATTTTGAGCCGTAAGTTTCAACAATGTTTCATGAAGAAATGATAACGATTTGCACGCATTTGCCTTTTGTAACCTAAGTTTAGTTGACACAGATAACTGACTTTACAGAGTTTGAATTATACTGTCAACTGGCAGCTGCTGTAGACGTACAGTGGGAATCTCACAGTAATTACATATTTGAATTCCTTTTGTGTTGTTAATATTACAATCAACGCAAGTGAACATAGAGATCTAACACTTACTAGGTTTCATGAGCAACGCATTTGATGTCCTCCTTTGATAACCTGCAGTACGTCAAAATGACGCTATCCGTAGTTCTAGGTTAATCGATCCAAAATTGTATGAAAGCGAATACGGATTATTTTGATATTTCATATGCGGGTTGAATAATTAAAATCATGAAAAGTCGTGAAAAATAAATGCGATACTGTCATTAGTTTTCCTACTGCGTTCAAATGAAATGTAAAACGCGTCATAAAGACGCCATCTGTAGTTCTAGTGTTAACTCTGATACACTGTAAATCTGATAGCCATCGATTGTTTCTTTGGCGTATAGATAAGGTGTTTGCTACATTAGCTTATCTATTTGTTTTTGAACATCAGGTGGCGGTTGCCGTTGAGCAACACAGAATGATTAAGACATTCTGAATTAAGCATTGATAGTTAATTTAAAAGTAAATGGAAAGTAGAATATGTATCAAATGATTTGCAAATATTTGTCGTTCTTTCCAATTGAAAGTATGGTTTTTTCTTACCACCAGGAAGTGAAATCAATTAAACCATAATTTATATCTCATTATAATTTAGAGGCAGTACTTCTACTCTCCAAAACCTAAACAAGTAGTGGGCTTTAATTATCACAATAATTGGAAGAAGCGATAATCATGATCGGTCGGGCACATATTAGTCACATTAAGTCACACATATCAGCCGTGTTGAATGTGACCGATTTGGGCACATTTGGTCACATAAAGGCAGTGCCAAATGTTACATGTGTTAGGCACATAATTTGTCACATATTGTGCAGAGTTTGGTTAACAGTGTACCATGAAGCTCTGTAAGTTAATCTACTGATCAGTAGTTATGTTTTTTAGTGTTTATAAAACTGCGATATACGTAATTTAACGTAAGTTAGTCCTGAAATGGGGACAGGTACATTTATCGATCCCTCAATTAATTAGAAGGTATTCCGATGAAATAAACATCAAAAACATAAACTGTGATGTCTATTGAACAATTGCAGCGGAAGCACTCTCAACATTCGGCGTCAGGCTGTTCACGATAAATAACATGAATCGTTTGCCTCATGCGGGGACAACTGATTTCCACGTGACATCGATTACACACTCTGATACGTTAGCCCAGCATCGAAACAAACACGAAAATCATAGATAGTTACAGTTCATGAATCTCCTTCGAACGCTCACACAAATTGCACTTTTGAATAAAAGGCAATATTATAAGGAAAAGTCATGGTACTTGAAATCGCTCAATTGGCATTACGTATTGAAATTCACCCTTCATTCCATTTAGTGACTTAAATCACCGAAATTCAGCTATTCGCTATTTTTCATTATTCTCAAGTCTCTACACAATTGTGTACAAACGTCTTTGAAATTTTTCTGTTTTGTATTTTAAACCTAACCTAATTGGGGAAATGACCATTAATTTTTGAAATAACAGATTTGAACTGTGCAGAATTTGTGAAAATCATTTAGTCAAGCTCTGTGTTATTCAATGATTTATTTAACGTCTTTTCCAATAGGTTGCAGATTAAGGAGAGAAAGTGTCTCAAACGCCTACGAAAGAATTCGGAAAAGTAAAGCAATAATGCTGGAAAGCACTAATCAGGTGGATGACAAATGTGTCTATGCGTTCTCCGGAGGCAAAAAGTCAGTAAGTTTGTTATTTTTTGTACCTGGAGGGTCTGATTAACAACAGAATACTAGGGATGCACAGGGTAAGTAAAAAAAATGTTACTTGCTTTTAATGAGATATCTATTATAAGTTGCAATAAAATGCACCAACAAACGGTTATAAACATGGGCAAAGCTGCTACTTACATGGCTTGCTTACAACAGCGACTCAAATTGAGGACCTTCCTGCTGAATGGAAGGAGATCTGCGCCGAACAAATGAGTCATCGGCCTTCCGACAGGCGTCAGATGTAAAAGCAGCCATTTTCTCTCGAATGTTAGCTGTCATTTCCCTCTCATTTCTTGGCAGTCGCGCATACACTCGCTCTCTTAACGCTCCACAGAAGGAGAAGTCGCAGAACACTATTCGGAAATGGAATTGAGGATGGTGGTCACGTTGTTGAGAAATCCATAGACATAATTCGAAACGTCGGTCATGATCGTCATCAGAGAGTTCCTAGACCAAGGTTGGCTTACAGGAATGATAATTTTTCTTGTTAAGACAACGAACGACGCCACTTTGAGAAGCTCCCAGAGTGTTACTAAAACGACGGATGGAAGAAAACATATCGTCAGCTGTAGGCGTCATCAGACGACCACTTCCATCTTCACGCTTATTGATATCCCTTACACAGTAAACCAAACTGTGCCCAATATGTGACCGATTATTTGCCCGACGCATTTTCGTCACATGGGTCACATTCGATCACATATGTGACTTCCATGTGACCGATGATGAATCATCATAAATCATGCATATACGGCGAGTACTTGATCAGAATAATTCAAGATGATTTTCCGAATACTTTTCGGTATGTTTTGTTCAAGAATATCATTGGCAAGAAGATAATATCACATTGAACTTGGTTTGATTAAAAAGTGTTTTAATGAGGATAAATGATTGTATAGTTAAAAAATGTGACACATTTTTCGTCACATCGGTCAGATTTGGTCACATATGTGACCGATGATGAATCACCAAAGATCATGCATATGCGGCGAGTGATCGATGAGAATAATTCAAATTGACTTTCCGAATATTTTGCGGTGTGTTTTGTTCAAGAATATCCTGGCAAGAAGATGATATCATATTGAAAACTGTTCCAATCAGGAAAACGATTATGTGATTCAAAATGTGACACATGTCTTCTTTTAATCTGCTTGATCTCGCCGGGAAGTTGTATCATCGTGTTACACGTGAAGTTGTATTATCTTCCTTAGACAGCATGAAACAAATGAGCTTCATGTCAATGGTCAGCATGTATGTTACATTACAACGGGGAGAAATTATACATTGACGTCCTATTCCCAATAAAATCTTCAATCGCAATGTCCTGAGAAGTGAGTCCTTACAAAATTGAATTCATGTTTAGATGGTTCAATCAAACAATTTTCTCGGTGAAAACAGTAATAGATGCTGCCACACCCATCGATTGTTTCATTGGCGTATAGATAAGGTGTTTGCTACATCAGCTTATCTATTTGTTTTTGAACATCAGGTGGCGGTTGACGTTGAGCAACACACTGATTAAGACACTCTGAATTAAGCCTTGATGATTAATTCCAAGTAAATAGAATGTAGAATATGCATCTAATGATATGCGAATATTTGTTGTCGTTCTTTCCATAAGTTCCTCAATTGAAAGTATGGTCTCTTCTTACCACCAGGAAGTGAAATCATTTAAACCATAATTTATAGCTCAATTTAATATAGCGGCAGTACCACTACTCTGCAAAACCTAAACAAGTAGTGGGCTTTTATTATGACAATAATTGGAAGAAGCGATAATCATGAACGCTCCGGCGCATATTAGTCACATTAAGTCACCCGTGCTGAATGTGACCGATTTGGGCACATTCGGTCACAAAAAGGCAGTGGCAAACGTCACATGTGTTGGGCACATAATCGGTCACATATTGAGCACAGTTTGGTTAACAGTGTGCGTAAGGAATTTATTCATCCACCGGTGGACTGTCGGCGGAGAAGGGGCTTCCTCATGAAATTCATCCTCGTAGCTTCTCCTGCTTCAGACACGCTGTTGAATGTAACTGCCCATGCAACAAGTTTCACCTTCCTTTCCATAGCTTGGCTTGCAAGAAGCGCTAAAGGAATTCAACAACGCACATAAACCATCTGTCCGATAATTTAAATTTGGTGCATAGCCATGTGATACAACAGAAGACAAAACCATACAAATTGAATCAGTCAACTTAATAAAGAAATCAGAACAACAATTCAAAGTGATTCTTCGCCAACTTTATATCACGTTTTTAAACTCACCCTGTACTTTTTTCAGTTTGAACAAAATGAGCAGGACAATGCTGTTTCTAATGCTAAGCAGCACGATTCTGCCTGTTCAGATACCTTAATTTTACTTGTATTGTGCTGTTCAAATCTTTGATATCTTTCTAATTATGAGAATTGTGATTCCATGCGACATTGCACGACATTCTGCGTAAAAGACGTATAAATTTAAATGGTGTTTTGAGGAATACAATTTTGATTTCTGTTCTGTCGTTTGAATAGTCCTGTTGAATGCATGATCCAACGAAAAGAAAAGCAAAACATGCGAAAGACTGATATGGTGCTCACAATGATCATCAGTTCCCATTAAATCCTTTGTAAGACAAAGCAAGTAGTCTGTGAACAACCTCCTTTGAGCAATTTATCTATAACTGCATGTCTTGCATGTGTAATTCATACAAATTCGGGAAACTTAATTTTGTCACTTGAGATAGCATAATGTTGCTGATAACAACGAATCGAACTCCCGCTTACATAGCGCCCAAACATCTAGAAAACGGTTGCTCCATGTGGAAAAAATGCTCTGTTTTCCGAATAACTCAAAACGCGTTCAGATCTGGCTAGAGGAGGGTATGCTTGCACCCACGACTGATGAGTTCGAAACATTTGTCGTGGTGGTTACATCTGTTGAGACTTGACAACTTTGTCAATTATGAAATTATTATATTAAGCTACTCAAAAAAGACATTTAAGATAATTCAACAAGAAAAAAATAATCAAAATGATTTATCATAACACAAAGCCGGACTTTTCGCCAGCATATCGCTGTCGACTGCGTCGCTCTCTAAGTTACATTCAGTGAGGAATGCTGAGAATACATCATCAGTTGAACCGATTTTTGTGCGCCTGCTATTTCCTTTAATAATGATCGGATTGACCAACAGCATCGAGCAAACGTCTGCGCAATGATCTGAATTCTTCAAATCTGAAGGATAGTGCCGATCGAAGCCCTTTGATGGAATTTGCAGCAATCCGCAAGCGAAGCACTACTTTTTTCTCATCTCTGTGAGATAAAATGAATTCCTTTTAGCTCACTTATTAAACTTCCAGCATTTGCTATGGCATAAATTAGTCTGCATTTTCAATAAATTGAAAGAGTTAAACAGTCTAATTCTCTATCATCGCCAGACGTTTCTGAATAAGCAAATGAATTCTGTGAATGAAGATGATGATCATTACCGTACATTTCTATTTTATCAAGGGTCTACAAGTGTGTAAGAAATTGACAAAAATCTCGATTTAAAATAGTGCAGCGAAATAAAGGTCAAACTTGTCATGTTTCCATGAGCCTAATTGCTTATCAAAATTATGTAGCATCTTTATATTCCAAAAAATTACTGTCGTAACTACTATAGCTTTGAGAAAGTGTCCACTCTCCGGGTAAAATCGGGTTCATTAAATTATAGAAGATCACATCTTTCACCTGAGGACTTCTTATTCATTTGTCCATTATTAAGAATTTCGTCAGTTGCATAATTTAATGCTCTTCTCCTGGTATCATTCGAAAAGCCGATAATCCAACATGACTACGTTGACATCCTTCTTCATTTTCAGATTCACGAAATGGCGGAAATATGTAAATCAATGGGATTGCAAATCTATGAAACACTCAATGGAAAATTCACTGAAAGTAACTCGCTTTGAAATGCATTGACTTAGGCCTCAACTACACGCGTCAGACCCAAGCTTTTCAGAGCAAGATGTTTTGTAGCAGTCATAAAGTCATCATTACAGTAATTGCAGATTGACCCGCAGCGAGAAAATTGATTGATTGGCTTCAGGACATGACGTTTGCCCGAGACGCTCGTGCTGCTGCTGTTCTTGATGTCGAAGGCTCACGGTCGTAGCTTCACTCGCCTACACTACCTCTAATACGCCAACGCTTCCTGAGCTGAGGTCTGGAGCATAGCAAAGGCGCATTAAAACCAGTATCAACACCTCATAGCAGCCCCGTCACCCCCTCCTCCACTTCCCCACCCTTCCTGTACATCCCCGACCCTTCTTACTCGACTCTCTTCCGGTATTCCATCAGCGTCAGAGATCAGCTGCAGACAGTGCCCCGTTCTCAGCCGAGCCATGCTGACTCGGTCCTTCCTGGACTACTGGGTCTCTATCTCCTGGTTAATCCCATCCTCATACAGAGACCGGCACCGATCGTACACCCACTCCTTGTCCGCTCCCTCATCTTCCAAAACCGCTTTACCACCGCCTCCGAGCAATGCACTTCTCCTAGTCCATTCATTCCCCACCAGCCCAGTGCCGCGGAACACACAAGAACCACATGCGCTTCCCATACCACCCCAAACTTCTTCCCACAGATCGCTGGCTCTGGCAAGCCCCTCGTCTATCGAATCCCTTCCATCCACGTGAAGAGCCGTCACATTGGCTGTTAGAATCCACACCCGCTTCAACCCATTCCTCGTAGTGCTCCCACAACCACTCCAAACCCAGGACCAGTGTCCGCACCTCAGCTTGAAAGGATCACGCCACCACCGCAGGAGCACATGCCCTGACGTCTACTGTGGCAAGCGAACCCGGCCCAACAGCTGCACCACCTTTCCCAAAGCCTTCTTCCACCGACCCATCCGTGTAGACCATCAAATCCACACCGTCCATCACTCTCTACCTCTCGAAAACTAAAATCAATCATTAAGGATTCAAAACTTTTGAAGTTTAGTAGCAGAGAATTATCGGATCGGCTTCCTATTAGGATGAGGTTACGAGAATCATTCCAACGCAATTATCTACAAAGACTTTTTTATTTCAGAAGCAATATCTGGACTTCTCAACAATTTACCTTTCACATCTAATGGATATGCCATTGGTTTTACGGTGAAAAATGATACAGTTGAATCAATCAGTGGAAAGGTCTGTTAATATTAAAACACACTCCTTTGTTCTTACATTCTATGATTACTTAGGCTCTCAAAAAAGAAAGATACTGTTAGCTTCTCGAACAAAGCCAGCAAAAAAGAAAAGCACAAAGGGTTACCTTGTCTAATAAGTAGCAAGTCTTTTCGTGAAAACAATTTGTTGTCATATGATTTCTAGCTCTATGATGAGTAACTCTTCATCCGTCTGTCCAATTTTATGAGTAACCCAGGCCTACATCATGTGTATTCATCAGAATTGGGCGAGCTTCAACTCATTTTTTTGCAACCCGACCACCAGATTTGCGAACCTAAGTGCGCTCCGGAGAGTAGTACGCAAAGCATGGATGCGGAGTCGGAATCACGGAGTCTTATCATTTTTCCTGGAGTCGGATGCTTATCAAACGATAGGACTCCGGACTATAACTAGACCCGAAATAATATAATACAAGCAAATTATTTATCCTCGTGCATACATACATGTAGCTTTCATTGTCTTGATGTCAACTATCTCCGTCAAACAAAAGTACAGAGACATCAGTGCATTAAAAGCTGGTAATAATTGAGGGAATGGACAATGATACTGAAAAAGGGATTGTCTTTTCACTCGTTGATTTAGTAGAGAAGACAAGCCTTCCTAGCCTTCATTAATTCTTACCTTCACGTTAATCGTGTGTGATGGCTCCTCTAAAGTGCAATGAAAATCGAAAGTGTACTCATATGTTTTTGGAGAAGGATGGGGGATTTTCGTGCGTGGTAGAGACTGGAGAAAGACCGTCTGAAGCACACATCAAGAAGATGGGAGGATCCGAGTCGCATGTATCCAACTGAAAGCGACATTTGATAAACTTCCATCGAAAATGATTGATAATTGATACAATGATCACTAAATATAGGTTCAGGTAAGCCTATAATTATCTATGATGTAGGCTAACAGTTAATTTTTAAAAAACTGGGCTTTATATACTTGCCACCCGGAGTCCAAGTCCTACAAAATGAGAGGACTCCGCATCCCCGACGCAAAGTCGCAGTGTAAATGCCCGCCTCTGGTATCCACAGACCCCCCGGAAATTCTTAGATGCGCCACTGTGGCTGCTAAAATTACACTTCTCTTACCACGGAAGCAATCGTTGTAAATTGCATCCCAACATTTTTGAGCTATCTCTCAGCAGGTATATCATTCGCAGTCGCTTGAAATGTCGTAGACATATCCGTTATCATAATGATAACGTTATCACGACATAATTACCTCCATCCCACGCTTGGCGGCGTCGTTTTCACTTGAATGAGATTGTGCATACGTCCCGATTGTGGATAAAAGTGGAGAATTATAATTTGGCAACTCACCCGCAATCTTTCGCTTTATCAAATAGATGAGATGTCTGAAAACTTTTAATACCAAGTAAATTATGGGAGAATTGCATGAAAAGTTGTCAATTTTTTAGTGGGGCGGAGCACGTGCCCTCGGTTCCCCCGGTTCCGCCTTGCTTGAGCTTACTGTATGCTCAAAACTATTTGATAATTAGAGCAGAATGTATCATCTTACATTTGGCGAAGTGGCATTTGTTTCATGTACACCAGTAAGCCTAGATGTTAGACGATATTAAACTATAACAATTTCTCTCCATTCAATTTAATTCACTGGATAGATCGTTCTAAAAGCTTTCATAAATTCAATGTTACATGCAAATGCAAGTTAATGTGCAAAATCATGTCACTTGAATATTGCAGGGACTTCATCTTAGAGACATCAAAGGCGCTTTCGGCTTGTATTCCATTGTTCGGGAATATTCTCCCTATTTCAAACGGTGGGGTGACACAAATTTTACTAACAGCTGCTTGGATATTAACTATTTCAACTCCTTAGTCAAAATCAAGGGGCGGAAGTCGCGGATCGTTACACTTGGCAATCGACCATGCTTCAATTATCGCTTCATATGTCAAGGTATGCCTGCGTGCAGTGCGGTTGATTGCTGACGTCGATCCGACCAGTTGTGGTTTCATTGCTTATTCGTATTCTTGTCAGTGGATTTATGTGATCATTTTTATATCATCGCGCTTAGTGTGAGCTTTTTCCGAAGTTTTCGACAGCGGCGGAAGGGTGGAGGTGTGAGCATTTGATTACGCAATTCCCTTCTTTCCTAGGAAATTCATGTAGCATCTGATTGTCCAACGTCAATTGAAGTTAATAATAATAAAACAATAATAATAATAATGGACTTTATTTACTCTCGAAAGCACAATAGGCAAGCCTTTTTTCAAAGTGATCGAGCAAGTAACAGAATACATGATAAAAGGAAATAAAACATATTGCACACATCATGTAGTGCGTCATACACAATCAATGAATTTAGAAAAATAATACTCGAAACACAATTTTTGAAGGAAGTTAACGAATCACAATGTCCGATATGAAGTGGCAAATCATTGAAGAGAGAAGGGCCTTTACACGAGAAACTACTATGAGACAGAGCAGTTCGACCAAACGGAATATGAAGTTTCTTGTCATTTGAAGGACGAAGATTAGGAAGGCTATACGATAACAGTTCCGCAATGTAGCTAGGAGCTAAACCGTTCACGGCTTTGAAAACTAGAACAGAAGTCCTGTATTTAACATACTCCTGAAGAGGGAGAATATTAAACTTTTTGTATAAAGTTTTCCTAGACGCACATATATTCGTCTTGGAATTCAAATCGAGGATAAGCCTCAAAGCCTTACAAACAAGTCTGTCAAGACGCTTTAGATCCGCAGAATTGGAAAAACCCCAAACAGTTAGACAATAGTCCAAATGCAAAATGAAACACTTCACGAATTTGACTCGAGTATGATACGGCAAAAATGATTTAATGCGCTGGAAAAAGAACAACAATTTTGGTCGAACTTTCTTACAAATACTATTAATATGATTTTTCCAGGAGAAATTAATATCAATAGTAACACCCAAGGTTTTATGGGTATCAGTAGACATAATATTGTTGCTACCTATTGATACATGCAAAGAATCCTCTACAAATCGCCTACGTTGGTAAGGCATCAGCGCCATGCAGGTTGTTTTGCAGTTGTTCACAACGAGGTCGTTGGTAGAGCACCAATTTTGCAACAAAAGAATATCTTTATTAAGTTCAGCTGAGAAGAGGAACCTGATGAAGCATAGAGAGTGGTATCGTCAGCATAAATATCCAAACAAGAGTACCTGGACAGCAGATGAATGTCGCTGATGTATAGGAGGAACAACAAGGGTCCCAAGATGGATCCCTGAGGAACACCACGACTAATAGAAATAGTGTCTGACAGCGCATTGTTGAACTTAACTTGCTGTTTTCTATTTGAAACATGGCTTTTGAAGAAGGAAAGAGATAGACCTTGAACGCCGTACAAGAATAGTTTTTCAACTAATCGCTCATGCGAGACTGACTCAAAAGCTTTCCTAATGTCAAGGAAAACAACTCCAACGATTTCTTTACTGGACGCACTTCTGATCCAAGAATCCCAAATTTTTACAAGGGCCATCTCGCAGGAATGCGATTTGCGAAACCCAGATTGTTTTGAGTATAGTAGCTTATTCGATTCCAAGAAGAGCAAAAGCTGAGTGTGAATATGACGTTCTAAAATTTTTGATAAAGCTGGCAATATGCTTATTGGTCTATAGTTTTCGGGATCATCATGTCTACCAGACTTGAATGTAAGAGTCACTCGGGTCACCTTCCACTGAGAAGGAAAATGCCCATTCGTTATGCCTTTGTTCAGAATGGAAGTGAGAGATGGGGAAATTATTTCTGCACCAACATTTAAGAAAACGTTGCGTACACCATCAATGCCCGATGATTTACTAGCGCTTAGCTTCTGGAGTTGATCGCACACAAAGCTTTCCGATATCACCTCAATTTGGAAAGTACGCCCATGTAGACGTTCCTCGACAAAACTGTGAACACGTTTGACATGATCATTATTGTCAATAGCACTAAACACAGCTGGTAGAGAAATTGGAGAGGCACGATTAACAAAATTATCATTAAGAACATTGGAAATGACTTCATCATCAAGTGTAACTAGTACCGCCAATTGTAATGCAAGATGTTTTCGCATTGCCGCTTTTGGGAGATAATTCATTGAAGAATTTCCAGAACTCACGAGATGAGGGGGATGTTTCGACAGAAGAGAAGTATAGTGATCCTCTTTAGCTTTCTTAATAGAGTTTTTGACTTGATTTCTTAATGCGCGGTACTCATCGGTATTATTTTTCTTGTCAATTCGGTTTCGTTTGGAGATCAAGTCGTTAATTTCAGGAGTCCACCAGCATGGCAACTTTTTGGATTTAACCCTTCTTTTGGTAAAAGGGGCATGCTCATCAACACATGACATGAAGAGATCGTACCAGGTCTGGAGACAGTCTTCAACGTCATCAAATAATTCAATTATATTACATGGTAAGGATTGCAGGCTACTTCTGAAACTGTCAGGATCAAATTTCTTCATGTAATATAATTGAATTATTTGATGACGTTGAAGACTGTCTCCAGACCTGGTACGATCTCTTCATGTCATGTGTTCATGAGCATGCCCCTTCTACCAAAAGAAGGGTTAAATCCAAAAAGAAGGGTTCACGCACTATTGCATGTATTAAGTACGCTGATCATGTTGCTATAATCGAACCTTTAATAAATCATCAATCTTCTGCTGTGCATATAGGTAAGTGTAAAGCTGCTTTTGAAGATGTTGTTTTGTCTCTCAATCTACAGAGATGTCGTCAGTTATGCGTTAAGCGATCACGTGATATTCCTCTTGATGTCATTGGTTTAAATCGTAGACTCTTGCAAAATCCTTGGATTCATTTTTGATTGCCATATGAAATGGGATCTTCAAGTTGCCGCTATTATTAAGACGGCATCTCAGAGACTTCACATCATCCGGTGTCTTAAGTTCAAAACATCCCAGGAGAATCTAAGCATGATTTATCATTCTATAATTACATGTATCTTCCTGTATGCCTTACCTGTTTATGGCTCTTTGCCTTGTAAACTTTTAAACAAGTTTGAACGATTCCAGCTCAGCGACGTTCGTGTTCTTTTCTTCCCTGGGCCACTGCATTATGTAATCAGCAGCTTCAAATTCGAATTTGATTTTTCTTCAAGCTGTTTTTGCATTTGTTCCTAATGTTATCCTTCATAGCTTTCTTATTTCTTGTATTCTTGGTGCCTTGGCCACGTGCGCAGAGTGCGTGGGCTGCGGTGACGTCTTAGTCGACGCTTGACCTACGAAAATACTACTGGGTGTGTTTGTATCACCATTGAAGAAGGCCGAGGGCCGAGATATGTCTGGCATCAATTTGCATCGTTATTTTCATCGGAGCGGGACAGAGTGTGAGACTTGCGTTGACCTCCCCAAGGTTGACACTCTCTGTTACCTACTACACTGTAAACTGTGTGATACCAAAGCTTCTTACGAAACCGATGTACAAAGCGAGAATAACAAAATGTACGAAAGCACTTTTGTTCGTGTTCATACACTACGAAGCGATTGGTTTCCAATTGGATGATAAAGATAATCCAAACAAAATAAAGATATAAAGATATTCAAATAATACTGTGCCTTCGTGTCAAAGTGACTTAACCCTCATCGGCCCACCAGTCTACATATGTAGACATCGCTTGTAGTAAGTTATGTATCATTGCAAATATGTTAACTGCGGGATTTTCCTTTCATTTTTATGAGCAAATATGTTTACTTTATTGGATGAGAAACTCTTGAATCTCCATGTTTAAAAGTTTGAATTTAAACGTTACTTATACTTAATCAGCCCGGCAGTCTACATAGGTAGACACTAAAATTATTATGCTCCTTGTGTTTTGCCGGTTGCCGTAATCGATATCGACCACTCGCAGTCACGTGTGTTTTATGATTTTATCTATCGTCATGTCCTGCCTTCTGAAATTCCTGCTTCCTCCCAATGTTACATAATACGGTCGCTTTGTTTGCCACTGTGACTACATCATAATGTCATCAACATGTTGCAGTATGGATAAAGATACACAAAACAAGTCGCCTTCTACAATATTATGTCCTGATCGAGAGATAGAGAGAAAACGCGGCCACGCTGTCAACCAAGAACTGTGTATGGGCTATTATGAGTCAACGCACAGTCTGATAAACGATTGTCAGACAATGCGCAGGAACAAACAATAGCGCTAAAATCCAATAGCACGTTAGCGATGCTACGAATGTTAGCATCCGATGTCAATAAGTGTAGTCACAACATACAACTCCGTGATGCCTCGAAGTGGACGTCGACTCTGCGCAGAAGATGTTCTGCATAGACTAAACACACAGTATCCCGACGATGATAGCTTAAGTGACACCGACAATTCGAGTCAGAACTCTGACATAGAGAGCGAGCCTAGTGACATCGGTGGACAGACGCATGAATCTGTGGCTGGAGAACTTGAGTTATACAACGATATAAGCGACGACGAATTTTTTGAGAACGTTTCCGGAGATTCGGATACTTCTGAAGTTCACATGACTGATGAAGATGCTGACAATGTTTATGTATCACCATCAGGTATTTCATGGACCGACTCAGCTCTGCCACCTCGTCATCTTCAGCGTAATGACATTCGTTTCCGCGATGGTGCTACGGTGAACCCTGCAAACGAACTTCAAGCCTTTTTGTTGTTCCTAAACGAAACCATTCTGCGAACCATACTTCGATGGACTAATAGACGATTGAATCTCCGAAAGCGGCGCATGATTTCTTTCCGTGAGTTGAAGGCATGGCTGGATGTGATCATACGAGCAGGAGCTGATCGCGATGGAATGTCCAGCATAAATTCACTGTTTTCAAGGAATGATAGCAAACCATTCTATAGATGCACGCTTTCGAAAAATCGAACGAAAGAAATACTGGAGACAATTTCTTTGGATAACAAAGTTACCAGAGCACAACGACAATCGTGCGACAAACTCGCTGCTGTCCGGGAAATCTGGACGTTGTTTGTGCTGGCCCTGCGACAGCATTACGTCCTTTCTGATTCTCTAACTGTTGATAAACTGTTATACGGATTTCGCGGATATGCACCCGGTCGGTGCTACATGCCTGCAAAACCCGCAAAGTATGGAATTAAAGTATTTTGGATTTGCGATGCTTTGAACGGTTACGCTCTGCACGGAATTCCCTATGCCGGCCGTGATGGTGAGCGAGCAGTTGGTCTGGCTAGAGACCTTGTACTGGAGCTAACGAAGCCCTTTTATCACAGTCATCGGAATGTCTTCATCGACCGCTATTTCACTTCACAAGAACTCATCGTTGAACTTCTGAAGAATGGTCTTACATGCACTGGGACAATCATGTCTAATCGTCGAAGTGTACCAAAGATCATGAAATCAGCTAAAAATGTTGACATTCATAGTACACGCTTTCTTTGGGATTCGACGAACCGAATCATGTTAGCTTCCTACTGCCCGAAGAGAAATAAAAATGTATTGTTGATGAGCTCATGCCACACAAAGAACGAAGTGAATTTGTCGAGAGAAGACCGCCTCCCTCAAGTAATCGACGACTACAATCACGGCAAAGGAGGAGTGGACGTCCTTGACTCTTGCATCGAGGATTTTTCATGTAAGAGGAAGACGAATAGATATACTCTAGTCTATCTGTTCAACATGATGTTGCTCTTTTCAATGGATTCACCATCATGAAAGCAAATGGATATAGAAAGTCTCGGCTCTATTTTGTGAAACAGGTGGCAGCTCAGTTAGCTGAGGAGAACATGCACCATCGATTCAACGACAAGAAAGTGTACGCTCAAACAAAATGTAGCTTCATCACTAAAAACTAAACGTGAAATGAAGGTTTCATCGTCCATCATCTCCAGCATTGAAGAACAAAAATCTATTCGCTTCCTCTTGTCGTCATCAGTAAGTGCCTGTCTGTATGGTTTCAAATGTAGTAGTCTTCTTGGCACACGCCACACAGTAGACTGAGGAATTGCAAGCTCACGGCTAGCTCGATATGTGGATTTCCGCGGACTCCTCTCAAACGTAGAACGGATTCTTGTCACGTGTGCTTCTGAAACACGTGGTCGTCCAGGACTTTTTTTCTTACACAGACACCCTCTCTCTTGAAATTGTTGAAACCAGCGTCGAATGTTCTTGGGAGAAGGAGCATTAATGTGAAATTGTCCTTGAAAAGCACGTTGAACTGTGACAATCGATTTTGTTTTCGCAAACTCAAGAACACAAAACGCTTTCTGCTGCGGACTCGCCATTATGAGGGTTAACAAATAACTGAAACTGCGATCTATATAAACTGAACGTTTCTGGTGAAATGAAGTGAGTACAGCTCTCCCGTGCCAGTCATTTACATTTTAGAAGCTCCTTTTCCAAATGGTTAATGATTCATTTCGTGAGAATGCTTGATAAATAAATCGGGTCATTCTTTTTGAATTACCCTGTAGTTCATGGGCCTATATACCTATTGTTAAGAAAATTATTCAACTACCTTATAAAAACTACATTTGCTTATATAATGTCAATAATTGATCAGTGAGCTATCTGATTGACCTACAGCGCAGCAATATCCCTATAGATGCATCATAAGTCGATTATAGAAATTTGTCTACATATGTAGACAGGTGGGCTGATTAAGGTGTAAAATTTGCCGGGCTGTTGAGGGTTAAGCGTCAAAATCTGAATTTTACAGGAGACGAAAAAAACTTTCTAAAATTCAATTATCGAGAGAAAGCATTAATTTTATTGCACAGATTTGACTCTAATGTTCATACTTCTTAATCGATTACATTTGCATTGACAATATGACCTTTGTCATGTACTATCATGGATTTAGGTTGATTTGACACGATTTTCTTTCGTATGATGGCGATTAGGTCAAAATGACATTGTTTGGAAAATCAACATTTATCAAAAATCTGAATAATAGGTTGGTAATTACGGTGTCTATAATAATAATGATAATAATAATAATAAGTGTATATTTCGAAAAAGAAAGGATAATACAAGAAATATCCAATGGAAATCGGGGAGATTGATAGAAACATCAGTACATAATACAGAGATAAGTTAATGAAGTAAAAAGTCATGTCGAATTGTTGTAGCACATAGAACAGGATAACACAAACCCATTAAGTCTTCGCATGGTTTTTACGTGAGGAAGAATCAGTCTTTCACGGCGCTGTGATAAAGGAGGAAGGAGTCGATGCAGAATATGATTCGAATCGTTCAATGTCTGGTTAAACAGACGCATGGAAAGTTCTTTCCGACGCTGACACACATGGAACATAGAGCAATCATCACAAGTGTTAACATTAGCACCATGAATTATGCGAAAAGCCCATTTACACAGCATCTCGAGCTTTGAGCTCTGGACAATACCTGGATTAAAGAAAACAGGAGGCGCATAATCAATTTTTAAACCAATGATGGACCTAAACACAAGAATGAGCTGATCATGGTCTAGAATAGGCTTCAGAACACGTAAGATGTAAAGACGCTTTAATACTTTTGATGACACATGTGCAAAATGATCTGACCAATTCAGATTGCTGTTGAAAAGTCCCAAAATATTAAGACAACCAACAGTTTCTAGATCACTGAAGCGTTGCAAAGGTGAAGCAGAAAAGTTGATATCGAGAACTTTTGTTTTGTCTTCATTTACAAGCATTCTGTAGTTTGAAAACCAAGATTTATAGTGCAAGACTTCGCTTGAAAAAAGTGAAAAATCATTTGCTACATTTTTGAATACAGGAATTAGTATTCAAAAGTGTTCCACCGTCTGCGTATTTTATGAGAGTTACATTCGCATGTAGCGGCCTATAACTCGATATATACAAAGAAAATAGACAAGGCTCTAACAATGATCCTTGTGGAAAACCACTGGAAACACTTGCCAGAGAACTTAACACTTCGCCTAATTTAACTCGCTGTTGGTGATTACATAAATAGCTGTTGATCCAATTTATGAAAACATTGCGGTAAGGAATCAAAAAATTGCTAAGACATTTCAGCAACAATTCATGCGGAACACAGTCAAATGCGTGGCTCATGTCAAAAGTCAAAATTCGAACAGTTGCTACATCAGGAAATTCTAAAACTCTGAGTATAGTATCGTGGATTGTAACGAGGGCACAAACGGCTGATGACCGAGGTCGGTAAACCAATTGAGAACAATCATAACATTCTAAGATTGAATTTCGGTAATTTCTCAAAATAACTTTTTCGCAGACCTTACTAACAACGGGAAGAAGCGATATTGGTCTCAAGCTGCTTTTCCGGACGGGTGATGATTTTGGCACTGGGCATACATGAGCAATCTTCCAAACACTGGGAACGCAGCCACTTCGAGAAGACGAATTAAAAAGGTGCGACAATGGCTCACTTATAACAGAAGCTGAGGCTTTAAGAAGCATCGGGTGAATACAATCACTATAATGTGGGTTATATGTAGTGGGGATGTAGCATCGCAAACTGAAGAGATCTGCTTTCTTCTTCTCCGAAATGACGAGAGGCGTTGAGTACCACTGAAAATAGAATTACTATTTGAGCCATCACGTATATGTATTTATGAAAATATTTGGAACCTACCTGTTCTAAAAGTATCTATCTCATCAGCTTTTCCGTGCTACTCTTCACTGGGTGACTACTCTTCCATATTCACCATGCATATTATAGTTGTAGAGCATCAAATTCGTGTCAATTTCAATGTAGTAATTTCTGATGCATGAAAACTTGAATTCTCCAGCTTTCGGCAATCTCAATATTTCCTCTGATGCTTTATCTCACTTGTAAAAGCTACTTTGACTGATTGGAATTACATCGAGGAAAGGCGGAGAGGATTTGGCCATTCTAACAAGATTGAACCAATCATTTGGTACGATCACATCCATTCTCTTTTTCGCTTTCTCAGTAATGGCATGAACGGAATCACATTCCCTGTGTGTGTGTCCAGGTGCCAAGAATGTATGAGTTACCTTGCACGAAGATGTTGTTTCTGCCAGAAATTTGAGCATTGCAAGAACATGTCGATTTTTATTCTGTCCAGCACATGAATCAGAATACAATGTAAATTCTTTGATTTCTGGATCATTCTTCAACTTGGTGCAAATGAAATCATATAGGCAAGATGCTATCTCATTTCCACCCGTCTTGGCAACACCTTCTGACCACATGTAGCAGCATGGTGGACCATGTTTGTAGTCATATATTGTCAGGTTGAGAGTTGTCGTTTGTAGAAGCTCTCAGAATAGCTCAAGTTTGGGGTAGGATGGCACTTTTGAAGGTCACTACTTACTATTCCAAAATCCCTTTCATTTGAGCACCGCTGTTTGTCCTTCCATTTTTGCTCATAAACAGCCTCAACTTCGTTTAGGTGAAGTAAATGTTCCGCAGATCTGCTGTCGCCGCCGGTTGCTTTAAACGTGTCACACTTATTGCAAGTATCTGATTTCAACTTCGTGAACGATAGATAGGAGTATTCTTTGAACACTTCATAATACAACCACTCTTTTCGAGGTTGTTCACCTTTTCTACAAGCTTCCTCGTTATACAAAGAATACATCTTACTGATATTCAATTCAAGTGAAAGAAATAGCTTATCAGTCCTTTCTCTGCTGTAGTGCCTTCGGTATAAAGGAAAACTTTCAATGTGAGCTCTGATTTTCTGTTTCTCTTCATCAGGAACACGCCTAACGCTTATCGACTCTTATAATACTTGTTTCATTTTCTCTGCGTTTTCTTGATATTGTACGAATTCTGGAATCGCTTATGCAAGTGTACTAAGAAGGAACGATCTGCAAATGCTATGGCGCCTGAATCTGTTGAATGGAAATAAATTTGGTCAATAAATTTCAAGGAGAGACGAAAGCTGTTTTTAGCATCAACTGAAGTATGAAGAACCTCCTGTTGGCGGCCATCCTGTATGTCAATACCGTTGATCAGAACCTATGGTCAAGATCTAACGTGATCCAATTCGCAAATGATCAAGCTTTGAATTTTCTTTATTTTCTGTCCTTTTTCTTTTAACTTCCATTTTAATAATACATACCGATATAAATCTATATTGTTCGTTGGCATTTAACTCATAAAATTGACCAAAATCTTTTCACATTGGATTTCAGATGTCTTATGATTGCAATCACCTTATAATTGCAAAACACCTGGCTGCAATTTTCAGGCTACCTTTTTCTCACCATTCCTATTGGTATACTCCATATCCCATGATCTTTCCATCTCTTGTTTTCTTTTCACATAAATAAATCTTTTCACCTTAATAATGTCCTACATTCACTTTGATTTACTTTTTGGTCGAATATTCTGCTTAAATTGAACGTTTAACTTTTAAATTCTTAACTTTTCGCAAAAAGAAATTGGAGGTTATGCACTTAGGTTGAAATGACACAACTGCATACCTATGAATGAAAATGGAATTTATTGTTGACAATTTCCCAAAAGACTACTGATACTGTTGTATCCAAAAATTACTTACGTCTTACGTTAGCCGTTATCATCCTTGCGTAAAATGGCCTCCCTTGTGATACGAATCCATGTCGCACGATCGCTAGCCGCCAGCCGCCAGTTCCTTGGGAGTTCGTCTCTCCATCTCTTTCTCTGTCCTCCACGGTTTCTTTTCCCTTCTCTTGGTATCCATACTGTCGTTCTATGGCTCCATCTGTTATCGGGTCGCCTGATGACATGACCAGCCCACTTCCATTTGAGATGTTTCGCTTCTATCACAACGTCCTTTAACCCTGTTCGTCTCCTTACTTCTTCGTTTCTAACCTTGTCTTTCAGAGTGACTCCAATCATCCTTCGCTCCATCGCTCGTTGTGTTGTTCTGAGTTTATTCTCTTGTAATCGTGTTAGAGACCAGGTTTGGGATCCGTATGTCAGGACAGGCAGAATGCACATATCGAACAAACGTTTTTTATTCTTCATCTCTATACCTCGTGATGTTAAGTAGGGCTTGAGTTTCCAAAAGGGCTTCCACGCATTTTGTGTTCTTCTTAGGATTTCTTGTTCTTGGCGGGCTTGAAAGGAGATATTCTGTCCAAGGTAAATAAAATCGTCGACATAATCTATGACGCGTCCATTGATGTGGATTAAAATCTTTTGGCCGTTTGTCAAAATTTTTGTTTTCTCGTTGTTTATCTTTAAACCGACCTTTTTTCCCTGCTTATTTAGCTCATCTACAATTATTTGCATGGAAGTCGCGTCATCCTCAAAAATGGCAATATCATCTGCAAATCTCAAGTTCATGAGACGTTCACCGTCGATGTTTATTCCTGCGTCTGTAGGGAAGTGACATGATCTGAATATGTCCTCTAATGTTGCCGTAAAGAGGACTGGGGATATGGGATCTCCTTGGCGAACGCCACGTTCAATGAGGAATTTCGGGCCTCTTGTTTCCAACTTTATGGAAGCTGTTGCATCACTATATATCTCATTTAAAATTCTCCAAATTTTCCCTCTTACTCCCTGCTTTCTTACTGCAGTTAGCATCGCTGTGTGGCTAACAGAGTCAAAAGCTTTTTCATTGCCGATCATAAGTATATAGAGAGTCTTGTTATACTCTGTATACTTCTCAATCAGTTGATTTATCGAGTGTAGATGGTCAATTGTTGAGTAGCCTTTCCGGAAACCAGCTTGCTCTCTTGGTTGATTCCATTCTAATGTCTGTTTAATCCGGCGTTGTAAAACTCTGGGAAAGACTTTGTACAGATGACTTAGAAGGCTTATTGGTCGGTAGTTCTTTATGTTCTTACTGCAGCCTTTTTTGTAAATCACTACTACATCTGCGTTTCTCCACTACTCATGGGGTATCTGGCCAAAATTCAAAATTCGGTTAAAGATTTTTGTCAGCATCTCAATCAAGGTTTCCCCTCCAGCTTTTAACATTTCGCATATTATTTCGTCTTCTCCCGGTGATCTATTATTCTTCATTTCCCTTATTGCTAATTGCACTTCACCTTTCAAAATTTCAGGTGTCGGATTTTCTTTCTCTTCTTCTTCAATTTCTACATCTATTATCACATTTGCAAAATGGTTTTTGTAAAGCTCTCTATAGAAGTTGGTTATTTCTTCTAGTATTTCACGTCTGTTTGTAACGTCATTTCCATTCTTTGAGATACATCTTATCATTTTTCTGCCTGGATTCATTAGCCCTTGTGCTTTTTTCAATGATTTGTTCCTCTTTATGACCTCTTCTATTAGCTTTTCGTTGAATTCAGAAATATCTTGTTTAATCTTTCGTTTAGTCAATTTTCTGGTGATGGTAAACTCAACCTCTGCTTCGTTACTTTCTCTTCTTCTCTTCCGCAGTTCCTCTCGTTTATTAATCAGATTGACTGTGTCGTCTGTTAACTTTTTTGTTTTCGACATTTTCTCAATTTTCAATGACTTTGTTGTTTCTTTTATAGCGCAGGTGAACTTCGAATATTCAACATTTAGGTCATCTGTATCTTCAATGTGTAGACTCTCAAATCTATTGGAGAGTTTCAATTGAAATTCTCTTCTCCTGTCCAGTATGAAGTTGCCTGGAGTAGCGAGTTTCCTCATCTTTTTTGCTCTTTCTCGTTTCTCATTTATTTTCATTTTTGCTCTTAAAAGACGATGGTCAGAGTCAAAGTCGAATCGGTTAATAATTCCAACATCTAACACAAGATCGGGATCTCTACAGAGGATGAAGTCAATTTCATTTTTGGTTGCTCCATTGGGTGATTCCCAAGTCCATTTTCTATTTTGACTTTTTTTAAAGAAGGAGTTGGTTATCTTCAAGTTATTCGCAGCAGAAAATTCTATCAGTCTTGCCCCTCGCATGTTTCTTCTGCCATAACCGTAGTTCCCGATGCATTGTTCGTTGTCCTGTTTTTCTCCAATTTTCGCGTTGAAATCGCCCATTACGATCGGCTTGCCACATCTATCATCGTCTATTACTGCCTGAATGTCGTCGTAGAAGCTCTCTACTTCTTCATCCTCGCTGTTGGAAGTAGGTGCATAAACTTGAAGTAACTTTAAAGCTGTTCTTTTGTTTATTCTTAGGATCAGAACTGATATCCTATCAGACTTCGAATAGTAATCTACGATATTGTCTTTCCACCTCCTGCTCACCCAGAATCCCGTACCTCTCGCGCCTCTTGATCCACTCCAGCATAGAACATTACCTCCTTCGGTCTGCATCATTTCTTCTCCATTTCTCCTGGTTTCGCATAGGCCTAGAATATCTACATTCACAGATTCTAGGGCTCTTTCAAAAATCAAATAGTGGATCAATCCAAAAATGATGTATCCAAAAATAGTATTAGTCGAATTTTCGAAAAAATGTCGCTCAGGTCACTTTGACACGAAGGCACATAATAGTGCTTTCGTACATTTTGTTATTCTATTTCTGTGCATCGGTCTCGTATTCAAAATCAGCCACCTTCCGTACTGTACAGTTTGCAGTGACTAAGTTCAGGTGCATTAAAAACCGCATCAATAATTTTGATTATTTATTCCCCAACAGAAGCCACTCGTTTTATCCGGCCTCTTACCACAGAGATCTCCTGGTTTTTCTCGTTGCAACGGTTGCAGATGTGGTGCTTGTCGTTTTGCACTTGATGTTGAGGTCTTTCAAAGTACACGTAATCATATGTAAAGCATTTCCTTTAATTTATGTTGTGATAGCACACATTGTATTTATGTCGTAAAATGCTCATCTTGTTCTATTTTGTATATTAGTCAGTCTTCACAGCCTCTCCGACACCGCAGTGGAGAGCATGTACGAGCTATCTCGCTTAATTGTCCGGATTCACCCATGATACCACACTTCAATTTCTCATGTGACATTTCGTCATTTCAATTATTTGCTGTTGACCGATGGTTTTCTCTTTCTCGGCGTCTTCAAAAACAATGGATATGGATTCAACGCTTTAACTCACTTTTACCTGTTGGCTTCAATCGTAGTTTACCTACTCAAGGTTCTACGGTCAATCTTGTCACCTTTCGAAGTGACTTAATATCTAAGTTAAATTGCCTAGTAAAAGTCGTTGTAGCAACCTCAATATGCATGTTCGTTTGTCACAAAAGACTGACAAAAACCTTCGCAGTATTTTGAGATGATATGCTACTCTATGTATATACTCAGCGCTGATGTATTTTTGATTTTTATCTATTACTTATTTAATATTATTATTTAATTAATGGATTATATAATATTAATTTTATTTTGTTCTCAACAGCATGATCTTGCTATTTTTTCTGTCGGAGCGGAGCATTGACCTCGGAGTCCTGCCAGGACTCAGGAAGATCCCCTAAGGGCACTGCCTAGGAGTGCAGCCTTAATCAATTCTGGTACATGGTGGTGACCAGGGATCTTCTGCAAGTATTGATTCAGCTTTAGGCTATGGGCACCAAGAGCCCAGATTACTACTGGAACAACTTCAGCTTTACGTTCCACAGCCTCATTACTTCTAGTCGCAAATCCTGATACTTGCTGATCTTCTCTTGCATTTCGCATCATGACTTGTTTTCTGTATGCAGGTTGTGTGTGCTTTTGTGTGCAGAGCTTGATCTTGGGCAGCTATCAGGAGTACTTCAGTCTCAACCTTTAACCTGACACTTTTCAGCCATCCATAGCATGCCTTCACAGTTGCCATCTCTTCTATCTGTCATGGGTATCGGCCATGTAATGTTTTTTTTCCATTTGTGTCGTCGTTTTTCTGTTTCTTGCTTTTTCCAGGCATTGAGGCTCAGGGAATGTTGCTGATAAAGGCCTCCTTGTTTTACCACTGCCAGCAGTGGATCCTCGCTGTTGCTGTGAATGTATTCATTGAGGTTCCTGTCCTCACTTTCGATGGTCTCAACAATATCCTTGAGTCCTCTGCTACCCTGACCTCGGGGAAGGTACAGGCGATCAACATCAGCCCTCGGGTGGACACCTCCATACATGTTAACCCATTAGTTCTTAGTGGTCGAGATCTCGACCAGGAAACTATCATGTGTTTCTTATTAGAGAATTCAACAATTAAGTGGCTTCTGATTGGCTACATACCATCCCTGCATTGATTTGGGTGTGAAGCTTCCCTCAGTGTTGCACTGCGTAAAGTTTGGAAGTTATTTGACAGCGCACACACCATCATTTGTCGAAGCATGGTGCAGCAAGGGAGTTTGAGGTAAGTACTCTAGATTCAATCAATCTTTGTGCTGAGAATTCGGAACATGAGTGTCATATATTAGATTCTACACATTGTCAATTATCCAAACATTAGAATTAGCAATAATACAGCAGTCTATTTTTATTTATATTTACATGACAGTCCTACGAATCGTAGTGGTCGAGATCTCGACCACTAGGATAATCTCTTTCCACAATGTTTCACATATTTTCTCAGCAACTTTTCTTATTGTGCAAGCAATATGTGATAAGTTCATCTGATAAGCTTTCGCAGCATACTAGGGTGGAGTCCTTAAGTACATTAAAGACAAAATGAGGTTGTGTATATTCCGTAATATTCAAAATAAAACAAAAATGGCCATAAGATGGTTGTACATGTACATGCAGAAAAACGTAAATTCCTACTTCTGTTTGTTACATGCTGTAGAAGGCTTATGCATGGTAGAACATTTTGTCTAAGTGTGGGGCTACATACCTGTCGGAGAAACAGTCCATAAACGTCTAGACCTATTTGTAAAAAGCCGCATGTACATGCGCAGTGTATCGGTATATTTCACCGGCTCGTCCATTGTGTGAACCTGCATTAGAATACTTTACTGACATATTCTTCGTATTTCAATACCCTCTACAATGATGAAATATCATATTATTGTGTATTTCAACATGTGCTTCCTTAGATCTACATATATGTACAAATATATGTACAATTTTTACATGTAAATATAGGTAGAACACATATTGAAAAATGTATTTCCATTTCAGGACAACTGCTCGTAAACGAAGAAAACCCCTTACTGTCTCTCAAGTGCTTGACCTCATAGAAGAAGAGGAAGAGGATTCAGGTGTTGTCGGCATTGTCATAGAGCCACCCGAAGTACGAATAGAGACTGATGATGATTCTGAAGTGGATGAACTGGGTCCGGGTGCAACAAATCATATGACGTCGTTTCAGTTGACTGCCCAAGGTCGAATTTTAAGAGCACGTAGTGGGAATGTCAGAGATGATAGTAGCGATTCAGAAGAATGTGATTCAGAAAATATCCCTGTACAACCTCAGAGGAAAAGATCCAGAAGAACAGCTAGGCTTGTATATTCCTTCAAATTATTTCACGAAATAAATTCTGCGGGACTTCAATTGTTCCCAGAACCAAATTTCACTCGATATAGAGATTTCAATCCCGTCGAATTATTTGAACTGTTTTGGAATGATGAGTTGTTTGAAGAAATCGTGCGACAAATTAGATTGTATTGTTGTTTTAGGAATGAAAGTGATATCGGTCCTTCGGTTGATGAGTTCCGTGTGTTCCTTGGTATATTGATGTTTTCTGGTTACGCTACGTTCCCTCAGCGCTGGATGCATTGGTCGAATGATCATGACTTGGGGTCTGAGGCAGTGAAACAGGCTATGAGAAAGAATCGTTTTGAAAAGTACATGCAGTTTCTCCATTTTCAGGATAACAGTAACCTAGATAAAAATGATCGTTACACAAAATTGAGACCATTGAGTGATCATTTGCAAAAGAAATTTCTTGAGCATTTCATACCACATCAGGATCTTTCCATAGATGAGGCCTTGATAGAGAACTTCTGTAGAAAATCGTTGAAGCAGCACATTATTCAGAAACCAATCCGATTTGCATACGAAGCTTTCTGCCTCAATTTAGTGAGTGGGTATTTGATTGCGTTTGATCTCTACCAGGGAAAAAAGGACCTTATAACCAAGAGCTGGCTGATCGTCTTGGTAAATGTGGAACGATTGTTCTTACCTTACTGGAAAATTTTCCAGATGATAAGAAGGATTTTCCGTACCACATTACTTTTGATAATCGATTTACTTCAGTTGATCTGTTATTCGAGCTAGTCAAACGAGGTTATCATGCGACGGGTACTATACGAACAAATCGCGTACCGAAGGAATGTTCCATGACATCCGTTGAAGTAATGAAAAAGAAATTTCGTGGAAGTTTCGTAGCTGCCCAGACTACGTCAGACTGATGCTTGAAAGTTAATTTAGTCCGCTGGAAGGACAACAATGTTGTCACTGTAGCATCAACAGTATTCGGAACTCATCCCGTTGCACCAGTTTCGCGGTATTCAAGGGAAGCCTCTGCTAGAATTCCCATCATGCGCCCGCACTCGATAAAGCAGTACAACGAATCGATGGGTGGAACAGACCGGCAAGATCAACACGTCAATAATTATCGTGTAACCTGTCGTGGAAAGAAGTGGTGGTTTCCGGTCTTTACGTGGCTGCTGGATGTATCCATACAAAATGCATGGTTGCTTGGTCGATCCTCTGGTGCCCCTGCATGTGAGACTTTACTACGATTTCGAAGATTCATTGCCTCTTACTATCTCGGGCAGTATGGGTAGAAACAAAAAGCATCAGGAAGAAGATCAAAGTCATTTCCAGCTGGAACGGAGCTGCGCTATGATAGCATAAATCATTATGTGATCAGGAATGCAGGAAATTCCCGACGAAGATGCGCCCAATGTGGGTCACGCTCCGTATACGGATGCGTCAAATGCAATATAGGACTGTGTCCTGAATGTTTTATGAATTATCATCAGAAGTGACCTGAACATTCAATAAAATATCAATGATTGGTGTAACGGTATTAATTTCTGCATGTACCGGGTGTGGCTACAGAGGGTTTATCAATTAAACGTACATGACAGCTAGTAAAACATATTCATATGTATATACTTAGGTCTACTCTTATAAACATAAATGTAATGCTATTACTAGGTATAAAAAGCCAACATGTACATGTAGATAAATATGTAGAGATTATTATTAGTAAATTGAGTACATTTTGGAACATGCTTTTAAATTACTTGCGCACGACGTGTTGACAATATACAGTACAGTGGCGAGCATATTAATCGGAACACCTGCATTTTTAAACTTTTTTTGAACAAATTTTATTCTTATGTCTCGAATGTTTATAATTAGGTGCTGTACAGAATTGTACTTTGATATACTTGTATCTGATTGTATTTTTTCATCTCAGATTTCACTTTAATGCCCGTTTATATATCTTTATAAATTCAAACAAAGGAATAATCCATATTTTTATGCGAGCAAATTAATCGGAACACTATGTAAATCAATTTTATGCTCTGATTATTTGCAGCGATCTAATGAAAAAACGAACATGTGGAGAAGTGCTTTGATTTTTCGGACAACAGTGAACTAAAATACAAAATATGCGTTGATTACCGATAGTTATACGTTATTCTGACCCAGCTCAATCACGTCCACGAGTAAGACAAACATCAAATTCACCCCAATTTCTTACAGGAGATTTTCTTAGCTGCTGAATCACTCTGCCATTCACAGACAGTCTATGAAGACCTGAAATGATGCATGCAGCAGTGGCTTATGGCTACTACGGGCGATTGAATTTGTGGGAAGTTTGCTGAGTAATCTCTGAATGAAGCGAGCGTCAGCCTCCACTGTCCATTCGGTTTTGAAATTGCGTAATGCTGCAACTGATATGACTTTGCCTGTTAAAATTCAATTAATTAGGCGACATCTTCTGGTCTGCAACGAACTTAAGTGATATCCCTTTGTGCCTGATTTGTGTTTTGGATGGATTACAACATTGAGGATCGGACGAAGGTGTTAACTCTCTACTCTGGAGCTGCATTGTCAATGCGAGAAATATCACGTCGTACGAAAATACCGCTAACAAGTGTGCATCGAATTATTCATCATGTCAAGTCGACTGGGAGATTAACAACACTTCGAAAAGGTAGATGTGGCAGAAAGAAGAAATCGTCAATTCAGTTTGACAGAATGCTGTTGAGAAGAAGTCAAAGAAATCCCAGACTTACTGCCGTCGACTTAAAAAAGGATACTAATACCGGTCTCTCTGTCCATACAATTCGACGTCGACTCCTGGAGGGCGGTAGGAAGGCAGTTAAAGCGGTCAAGAAACCCCTCCTTACCAAGAAGATGAAAGAAAAACGGTACAAATGGGCGAAAGAACGCGAAAACTGGACATTAGAAGATTGGAGTAAGGTAGGTTGATAAACAAATGCCGAAGAAAAATAAATAGGCCTATTAATCCTTAACTTAATCAGATTAGTCCATTACTAAGCAACGATATTCTATAAAAATAAATTATCTAACCAAAATAAATATAATTTCAGGTTATCTTCAGCGACGAATCGTCCTTCAAAGTGCAATTAGCGCAACCGAGACTTGTTCGCCGTGGATCCGAGCCGATCGGAGATGCTCATATTGCACAAAGAGTCAAGCGCCCACAGAAAGTCATGATCTGGGGATGCATGAGTTCACGTGGTTTCGGGAAGATCCATATTGTCGAAGGGTCAATGGACTCACGTCAGTATATCGGAGTGATCAGAAACCGGCTTATACCCCAGGCAACGGAGTGGTATCAAGGAAACTTGTGGATATTTATGCAAGACAACGCCCCCTGTCACACTTCAAGAATGACAAAGGCAGTGTTCGATGAAAGTTCAATAGATGTAATGGCATGGCCCTCAAACAGCCCTGACATGAATCCAATCGAGACTGTTTGGGGGTTTATGAAACAGAGAATCTCCCAAGAAACATCAACTTCAAGACAGTCATTGATTAATAAGATACTGGAGATCTGCGTTCGAGATTCAGAAATTCATGGCCAATTGAATAAAATTTGTAGAAAACTGATTGAGAGCATGCCTAACCGTATTAGACATTTGATTAGTGTGAAGGGAGGTCACACTAAGTACTGATGCGAACTTTTTTAGATGTTAGAAGAGACAATACTGTATTCGTATAATTGAAAAATTGCATTTTGTAAATTTGGTGGCAGGTATAATAGAATATTGATAGCTTTTCCTTCATTTGTTTTCAGTGTTCCGATTATTTTGCTCGCAACAATATATGGGGTATTCCTTTGTTTATATTCATAGAGATACACAAAAATGCATTTAAGTGAAATCTGAGATGAAAAAATATAATCAGATACAAGTATTTCAAAGTACAATTCTGTACAGCACCTAATTATAAACATTCGAGACATTAGAATAAAATTTGTTCAAAAAAGTTGAAAAAATGTAGGTGTTCCGATTAATATGCTCGCCACTGTATATAGCTGATAAGTATAAAAGTAAATTAATCAAACATATATTACATCGATTATCCTAGTGGTCGAGATCTCAACCAGAAGACTTGATCTAACTGAAAGAGATCATCCTAATGGTCGAGTTCTCAACCACTCTGGAAAACGAAGAATAATAATAAGAATAAGGATAATTTATGTTCAGTTGTCTTTATGAGGTAAACTTCGGTTATACCACAAGTTTTCGTTTTCTTTTGAAAACATTTTCTAATTCAGGAACTAATGGGTTAAGGATCTTCCTAGTTTTTCGGTTCAATTCGTCTAGCTCTTGAATTGGCCCTGCATATGTGTTGATGGCTTATATCATATTCTTTGCGTAGAGCTTTGATTTCATGACTTGACTGACTCGCTTCTTATATTCCTTTACCACTTTCCGCTTGGCGTTAGTGTCATCATTAACTCGGTGTTGTGGTATTCCGAGATATTTGTACCCATCTTCTTTAACATCATGGATAATTCTGCCATTCATCTCAAGGCATTGTGTTGTTTTAACCTTTCCTCGTTGTATTATCAATCTCGCACATTTTTTGATTCCAAACTTCATTTGTATATCACCAGTAAATATTCTCACTGTATAAATGAGGGCATTTATATCTTCCTCTTGCAGCCGCGTTAGATGTCTGATCTTTATCATGGATATACATGACATATAACATGTCTTATGTACTATTAGATATCTATCCTGTTAATCTATATTCAAATGTTTGATCGTGATAACTTCATAAATAAAGTGTTATTGACACAAGAAGGACTTCTACACTGGTGAGCCCGAATTCGAACATTCAAAAATGTCAAATGATGAAAACAATTTTTGTGAGCTTGCAACTGCAATACAAAACCTGGCAACGGCCTCTATAACTTCTCAAGCACAACACTCAGTTGGTATCAATGCGGTCTCTTTGAAATTACCAGAATTTTGGCCAACAGATCCATAGCTATAGTTTACACGAATTGAAGCCCAATTTCTTCTGATATACCCTGGTCAGACGAGTGCCAACAATCATTTGAAGAAGCCAAAAAAGCTTTAGCCACTGCTACCTTGCTATATCATCCCAGGCCCGATGCTCAGACAAGCATAACTGTGGATGCGTCATCTACAGCAATCGGTGCTCAACTCGAGCAAAAAGTCAATAAGAAATGGGTTCCAATTGCCTTCTACTCTAGAAAGCTAAGTCCAGCCGAAATGAAATACAGTGCGTTTGACCGGGAGCTTTTAGCTTCCTATGCAGCCGTAAAACATTATAGACATTTTGTTGAAGGCAGAAGCTTCACTTTGTTTACGGATCACAGGCTTTTGACGTATGCCTTCGCCAGTGAAACTGATCTCTCTCCGAGGCAGACGAGACATTTAAGTTTCATCGCTGAATTCACAACAGATATCCAACATATAAAAGGAAAACAAAATGTCGTTGCCGATGTTATACACGATGTTGCCTCACGTATACACGCACTTCATTTACCCACGCTTGATTATCAACAGCTCGCCATTGACCAAGCCAAATCCGAAGAAATGGATGCTTACAAGACATCCATAACCGGTATGAGTATAAAATCGGTACAATTCCACGGGGTCAGTATTGTATGCGACACGTCAGCAGGTTATCCACGTCCACTACTTCCTAAAGAGTGGACTCGCAAAATTTTTGACACTATTCATAATCTCTCACATGCTGGAGTTAAACCAACACAGAAAGCAATTTCAGCTCGCTTTGTTTGGCATGGGATGAATAAGGATATTCGTCAGTGGTGCAAACAGTGTCATAAATGTCAAGTATCAAAAGTGCATCAACATGTTCAAGCACCACTCAAAGAACAAACCCCTCCGAATGGACGCTTCCTCAGTCTACATATCGATATTGTCGGACCCCTACCAAGTAGTGAAGGAATGCGATTCTTGTTGACCATTATCGACAGGTTTACTAGATGGCCAGAAGCAATTCCAATGGCTAATGCAACATCGGAAACATGTGTAAAAGCATTAATACGACATTGGATAGCTCGCTTTGGGGTTCCTAATGATATTACGTCGGATCGTGGTCCTCAATTTGCTTCGGCATTGTGGAGAGAGATGAACAATCTACTTGGAATCTCTGCCAATCAAACAACCGCGTATCATCCTCAAGCCAACGGCATGATCGAAAGATTTCACAGACATTTGAAAGCTTCCATACGAGCACGCGCTGTGGGTCCAAACTGGATGGATGAACTCCCCTTTGTCCTTCTAGGGATTCGCTCAGCTTGGCGTGAGGACCCAGACTGCTCTCCATCTGAACTAGTATATGGAAGTACTCTAAATCTTCCCGCCCAGTTTCTGCCAAACAAAGATATTTCCTTTTTGCAGCCGTTTTTGCAGCAACAACTACAAACATACATGCAAAATGCTCTTCTAACACCCCCAAAATATCACGGCACACGCTATTCCAATGTTCCAAGTAATCTCGCATCTACTGGTTATGTTTATGTTAGAACAGACGGCTACCGTTCCTTTTTACAACCTCCATACTCCGGACCTTATCGCATACTGACTACACATGACAAGTATTTTGTTCTTGACGTAAATGGTCAAAACTCAAAAATTTCCTTTGACAGATTGAAAACTGCATATGTTGTAAAATCGTCAGACATCACCAGTTGACTTATCTTTCAGCGTTCTCGTTTGCTCCCCTTACCTCACCGCTGGGAGGGGAGTACTGTAGCCGCGTTAGATATCTAATCTTTATCATGGATATACATGACATATAACATGTCTTATGTAATAGTAGATATCTATCCTGTTAATCTATATTCAAATGTTTGATCGTGATGACTTCATAAATAAAGTGTTATAGTCACAAGAAGGACTTCTATACTCTCTCTTGCTGTATAATTTCAGATCATCTATGTATAGTAGGTGATTGATCGCTTCACTAGTACTGAGCGTGTATCCTTTTCCTGCCTTGTGTAGAACTTCGCTGATAGGATTCATAGCTAAGCAGAAGATTAACGGCAATAGGGAGTCACCCTGGAAGATGCCGCGCTTGACATCTATTGCACCAATTTCTGCTTCTTTGGAAGGTAATGTTGTTTTCCAGGCTGCCATCGCTTTGTGAATTAATGTCTGTATATTCCCGCTGATCACATACATATCCATGCATTTCTTACCATGCATGTGGTACAGAATCGAACGTTTTTTGATTGTCAATCTACATATGCCATGGATAAGTTGTCATGACGTCGCTTGTTGTCTCTTTGTTATTGTTCTGTCAATGGCCAACTGGTCTTTTGTGCCTCTACATTTTGGGCGGGCGCCCTTTCGTTCGTGATGAAGGATGTTGTTTTCTTCGACATGTGTCATTATCTTACTAGCAATTATACCCGACATTAACTTCCACATTGTCGGCAGACAAGTGATGGGCCTGAAGTTGTTCTCAGTTGCCGGTTTCGCTATGTCTTTTGGGATCAATCGCGTCCATCCTCTCACACGCCAATCAGGTATTGCGTAACTTTTTTAATGGAGGTAATCGTTGGTATACGTTCTTAAGCGATCATGAAAGCTCGTTTATTTCTTCAACCAGAACACTTGAACCCTATCAGGGCCTAGTGCTTCCCAGTTGGACATGCTGCTTAACTTAGTCTAGATGTCATCTGTCGTTACTGTTTCTTCACATTTGACTTCTATTTCTCGTAGCCATTCCGCATCATTAGAATAATTGACTGGTTCACCCCAGAGCTCTGGCCAGTATCTTTATGCTTGCTCTTTATCTTCAATTTGGATATCACTTGTCTTTTGTTCCCTTAATTGTCGATACACTTTTTGTGGGTCACTTTGGAATAGCACATTTATTTTGTATTGTGCATTCCTGGCTTCGTATCTCTTCAATCGGTGACTTATTGCGATCAATCTTTGTTCTGCATCTTCCAATGCTTCATTGATTCCCCTTGTATTAATGCGATATTTGCGTACTACATTGTAGGGCAATCTGCCATTGTTCTGCTTGGATCGTCTCAGGTCTCTTATCTTCTTTGTCATTCTTAGCTTCCACAGTGGCAGTGACGATCGTCTGCTTTGACAAGCTCGGTTATCTGTTTGGAGACATTCTTCAATAGCTTTAGCTGCAACGTAGAACAACGCAATGTTGCGAGTCACAATTGTACCAACAGCTATGTTCACGTCAGCAATGACTCGACGACTATCAACATCATTGCGTATCTTGCGTATCATCGGACGATGTCCGTGATTGTGATAGACCTCCATGTACTCCATTATCTTCGTTCTTAATTTTTGCTGTTTGCTGCTCAACTCATTATCCTCAACAGTATTGTTTTCTTCAACATCGGTGATAATGGTATCGTTTTGAAATGGTGGTGATATTGCCATAGGCGTGGTTTCATTAGTTGATACGCTTTCATTGTGATTATGTATATTTCATTCAATCTCTTGCAATCCGACTCTTGTGAGGAGACCAGTTTTCTCAATTGATCGCTTTTGGTTGAGCAACCCTTGCTCTGAAATTGTTACGTGTGGGTATTTTTGCCGCCATATATTTTGCATTCGTTGTCTATAACCTCGCTGATCAGGCTGGCTCATGTAGTAGCACTCCATTACGTTTGTATTGTCGGCACCCGTCAACTTCTTTCGTTGTGTTTGTCCAGTAGCTCTTCTGCTTGAACACCCTGGGACACCAATGTCCAAAGCAGGACTTGTTAACCTGGGCGACACCTGTTCCGGTTTGGGATTTCCATTTCGGTTTTCCATATGTGTAAGGTATGGGTGTTGGGCGAGGACGAGATTAAACCTATTCGTACCAAGGGGGCGGAATCCGCCCCTCACGCGCATTTTTGCTGTAGAAACGTTCATACCAAATGGATTGGATTGAGATTTCATGACTTTTAGTTTTTAGGTATTTGCAACTTTCTGCGAAATTTCGTCAAATTTATGTCATTGAAAGAGCTAGATCTAGCCTAGTTTTTAAGAGATAGGTTCTAAGAATTCAGTTTTGTTTATGCTGTGTGCAAGTATAGATTGTATTCTAGCAATAAAACGTATATCTTGAAGCTGCCTGTATACCATATACATTATACTACAAAGCAATATACAGTCTATGTCTAAAATCATTGAACACCTGGAATCAAAGGCTATAGGCCTAGTAGAACCTGGTATCTAGTATGTTCTTCTAATTCGAACCACATACATGTATGTAGAAAATTGTCATACTTCTTCGATAACTTTTGATTCTAACTTGAATAAAGATTTTATTGTATTTAGTATGTATTTTTATTGTAGTTCTAGCATTTTTCGTAAATAGAATTATACCGCGGGTAATTAGTAAGTAGTATGTATAGGTTTGTGTAATTATTTTATGATGCAGAAATATAATATGTGCCATAATTCCATCTCCATCAATTCAAACTATTACAATTTCATTTTTATTTTTACGACATAAAATGAAGCACTTTCTATTACTAATTTGATATTCTATTTGATAGAATGATACATAAATCAATTACTCAAATTGACTCATTGAATGATGCAATCTTTTGATTCTTCTGCTATACGTATGCTTGGCTTAATTGTGTATTAGAAGTTTGTCAAACCTACACATGTGATATGTCTTTTCTTTGATAATCTCATCGTTTGAGTCATGAGATGCATATAAAATGTAAGATGAAACATTCACATTGCATCGAAAATTTAAGAACTACTGCATAGAAAGCATCTTTGTTTATTTCAAGATTATCGACATAACAAGTAAACTTAATATTTCATCACGTGATGCCTTATTGTTGATAGATAAATCAAGATTAGATGTATTATTGGATTTCACTAAACAAAATCAAACTTAACTGTAATTGCAAAAAGACACGGTCTAAGACAAACATTGATATTTTTCTTTCAAAAGGCTTGCAGCTGAGGTTATAGGCCCAATAATTTTATTCTTCAACACTTGTCGCAAAATAAGATCTGGGTTAGCCTTATGTGATACAAGAATCTATGTAAGAATTATAGAACATCATAAGAAAGAAATTTCTATATATTGTAGCTGTTTTCATCATTTCAATAAGGCACTTGGTACCCTTACTGTAGCAAGCGCCCCTATTGAAAATTCAAAATTTAAATATATTCGAATTTTAGTGCACGCGTTTTTGTGCTATCACATATCTGTCCATTACTAAATAAATGAGTATGTAATAAGAACAAAACATATTTTCGATAAGGGAGATTGGTACACTTGCTGTACCAAGCGCCCTTATTGAAAATTCAAAATTTGAAAATTCGAAATTTCTGTTTCATGCACTTTGGTTCTGGTACATGCCTGTTTACTACTATATAAATGACTTGTAATTAGATCTACAAAAATGTGTACCAAGGCCATTTTTTCTTGAATTTTGTACAGAGCACCCGTTTGTACAGAGAGCCCTGATCATTATTATAATGTAAGTAGTGCCCGAATTTCTGATAATCGCGTGTACCAAGCGCCCCAATCATTACAATAATTTTCATCTTTTGTCATCATGTAAACATGCAAGCATACATCGAATACTCACCTACTGATCCCGCTATTATTATTTGTAATGTTCGATATCTATGAGTCATATTTTCTTACCTCCTGGTCCTCTACATTCATCTCGTAGCTTGTCTGTATCAATCATGCTGTCATTGTGATCGAGCTCGACCAGATTTTATTGTCCATTGTAAAGAATCGATTTGTTGGAAGTCTTGTCTCGTTCTTAATGTGTTAACATTGTAAAATATCTTTTAGTTGCACACCATCGTCGAAGCCTTAAAGGCGTATTATCTAATGCCAACAAAGTATTGCACAACGTCTCCTGGTTTTGTGTTTGAAGGGTATGGCGAGCGGCACGCGGGGATCTTTCAGAGATCCACGCTTTAATTAAGGCGCATTGAAAACCGCATCATTTATTTTGACTGTTTCTTCCCCAACAGACCCAATCCATCCAATCGAACAGGTAAATCGATCAGGTAAGTTGTTGAAGCTGTCGTATAACAAATTAATCGAATCTATGTTTTGCACTTCATCTTCTTCTCCTGGCTCTTTTCTCATTTCAAGTGGCTCCTCCACTGCACTGTGTCCAACGCATCGTTTTCTTTCACTCCCAGATTCTTCAGATCTTCCGTTATGCAGTCATCCCATCTTCTCTTCGGCCGTCCTCTCTTTCGCTTTCCAACTTTCAGTTGCATCATTTCCCTTCCGACATACTCTTGCCCTTCTCATCACCACATGTCCTAGCCATCTGACACACGTCTCTCTCAACATATTCTTCAACTCGTCCACCAGCACTCATTCTCATTTTGATCAATTCTTATTCTTGATCATCACTCGATCAACCCTTGTCAGTCACAATGACCAACTTGCACTTTCATATGCAAAGAACAATATAATAGGGCAGATTTTTACCGATTCTTAATCACACCTTCAGCTGAATGTATTTTGATGCATCAAAAAATTATAGTCCGCTTCATAAAAAGTGGATCATCCTAAAATTTGACTAAATAAAACATAAGTATGATACAGAAAGCATTTTTCATGTTATTTCATGTCCCTAATATATCTATATGTTATAATCTGATAAGCTATGATACAGTAACGGTTCTTAAGAAGCTCATATTTTGTGGCCCAACCCTTATTGTCAATGACACTACCAATTCGTCTAGGCATTGATTCGATGATATCGTTGATTTTTGACTGATCTAACTTTCTCCACTCTCTTTTTAACAGTGACGTAAGTTGTGATACGCCATTTGTAGGTAGCAGTGAACGACGAACGTTACGTTTTAGAATACTCCACACATTTTCTATGGGATTCAGATCAGGAGAACGAGCTGGCCAAGATAATGTCCTAAGCCCTAATTGAGACTTGCATAAGTTGACTCTACTACTCCTGTGACACGTAGCATTATCATCCATAAATAACCAAGTCGATGGATCACCAAGTTGATCTGTCATTTGGCCAATGTTCATTCGTAAAACATTCACATAGCGTTCAGAATTCATGGTTCCTTGCTGTATGTGAAGTTCAGAGCGGCCATTGGTCCAAATGCCAGCCCAAATCAGTAGAGTCGGACCACCTTGTACCCGGGGACAATGTAGATGTCTCGGAATTTCCTGATCAGATTTTATCCATAATCTCAATCGACCATCACTATCCTTCAGACGGACTGATGCCTCATCAGACCAGACAACCCGATCCCATTGATTTCGCCAGTGACAATGACTCATTGCCCATCTGAGACGTCTTTTTGTATGCTGATCTGATAATTCGATCTGAGAGGGCCTCTTACAGCTCTTGAAATTCGACTCAATAAGTCTTCCACGAATAGTGGACGTAGAAATAGACGAGACTAGTGCAGCCATCTCAGTTAACGAGAGACTTGGATCAACTTTAACAAATCTCAAAATTAGGCGGTCTCTACGTTTGGATGTTTTGCGTGGACGGCCAGAGCCCTCTTTACGACAGAGTCGAAAATCATCATTATGCCATCGATGCACATTTGTGTAAGGGACATTTATTCGCTTGCTTGTAGCTCGCAAAGAAAACCCTAGTTCTAGCAAGGCTGACACTTTGCCTTTTGTGAATGCGATCTCGTTATTGTGCATTTGTGCTTTGTATTGTTTTCAACCGGTAAGAGATAGATTTCTAGCTGAAAGCAATCAGGAGTGCTGCCAACACCACCGCAACGAAGTCAGGAAGCTATGGAACATGACGTCCAGTTAATCAAATGTAGCAGTTACATTATTGTTGATGAGTAATGGTGCTATACTGGCTCTGATTGACCGATTTTCTCTATTTTTGTTTTGCTTGATAGCTTTTGGCTTGTAGAACAACATATTACATAACAAAGGAAACAAATGTAATTTTATAAGAGTGAGGTATGATTTTGTGTAACATTGCTAAATGAAGATCAAATTATCTACTACTTTTTTATCTATAACAGGAAAACAACTCAATATTCATGCTTGAAATTTCCAACATTGATATTAGTAAGCACAACTGACATATTTTCCAAATTTCAGAGAAATTCGTTCAAGTTTGGAGGAGTTAGACAAAGTTGAAGTTAAGGCGATGCTTAAGGGTGATCCATTTTTTATGAAACAATCTGTAGTACAGCAAAGATCGGTGAGAGTTGATTATCCTTAAGACACTGATAGCTTTATTGTCGCCACATAGATGTACAGTAAATTGCCTTAGATGAAAAGTGTTATTAGTTAAAGATAGAGTGGAATAGATAAAGTAGTAACTCCATCGCAGACCGAAGGATAGAGGGAGCAGACGCACTTGATGACCTATGTAGGAGAAGGTGAGGTCTCCCGCAGAGTTGAGGGAGTTGGCCGGGAGGTTGAAGGACAACTCGGAGCAAAGAGAAGGACAGAAGGAGGCAGAGGTTGGAGAGAGCGAGTAGGAGGTGGAAAGACATCTCCGAGTAGGGAGAACAACTCGGATCAGGGTTGAAAGAGTGGGGAGGAGGTGGGAGGGAAGGAAGGAACAGAGAGGAGGATGAGACGACATGTAGGGTTTCCAGGATGGGTCATTTTCTGAGGCATGTCGTGCAGAACTGGACGTGATTTGTCCACATTGAGCCCTTTTTTAAATGTATGATTTGATGGGAGAATAGGAATTCTTCAGGTGGTGTAGGTTTTTTTAGAGATGATCTGTGACAACCAAACGACGACTCGAGGAGGAAAACGGAGTGGAAATTCGGATATCTCTTCAAGCTAATCGGAGAGAAGAATTCATCTCCCCGGTAGAGGTAGGAGAGGAGAGAAAGGGTCAGAAAGGAAGGTAGGGAGAAAAGAGAGGAAAGACTCCTCACAAAGTTGAACAATTTACAGCTGCCACTTTCAACTTGTAAGCCTTTTGCGCTGTTGTGCTTATCTAACCCTGACTTCAACACTACATCAAAGCTTGACGCTAATGAATCTAGCGTTGAGTTCACATTCTCTGCAACAACATTTAACATGAGTGAATCCAACGTTGGGTTTACATTCCATCAATGAAACATCTAACGTGAGAAACGTTTGGATGAACTCACTGCACCTACTACACTAACCCATCTAATGTTTAATGTTTGTGATAAACTTCCGTTACTTACTCAAACGGAAAAAGAAAAGGGAGACGTGTCTTTTGTGCATGAATTTGGTGCAAATGTGCCCTCCGTTCCTTTCATCTCTTTCCTGTCAATGGCTTCTCATCACGCATTGACAGAAAGGCCATATTGTTTCTTACTTGGAAGTGATGAATTACATTGACAGCGGTCACATTAACCTCATCAGCCCCGACTGCTAATCTGCTACCTTGCTCCAACTACCCATAACGTCCAGTGTACGTTATTCGCTCATATCTGCAGCGCCCCAGATTCTGAGTGACCAATGGGAAGATAATACAGTGATGCGTGCAGTCCACGTCATGAGTAGTTGGGGCAGTGTTATCAGCTGCTGGTCTAACACTTGCGCAAGTGCCCGCCTGCGTGCACCGCATGTCATTGGGGGGCAAGAGGTTAAAGTGCAGTTCTTAATTCCTCCGTATGTAACGAAAGCTATCGAGGAACGTCAATGAGAATCCCATTGCCACCATGAGGGTGTCAGAGTCAAACCCTTAAAAAACGTGTAGCAGCCATGTCAGACGTTTGCAATGGTGAAGCTCATGAGCAACCCATGACAAGCTTTCTAAGACTGATCCGATTGGCTTTCAAAGTGCTGCGTTGAGAAATATGTCGTGTACCCAACATGAGTTGCCTCATAGGTTTCAGTCTAAACTGTGACACATTCCTTTGCCATCATTCGCTGTGCCGAAAGAACGCCGTCATTGGAATATTGCAGCGGAACTCTCTGTGCCATGCAAAGTTCCGACACTTGCTAAAGGCAAATGTGGCCATAAAAGTCAAATCTCTTATTTATAAAGGATGTTTGATGAGCTAGGAATTCGCGAGAATGCCCGTCCAATCACGAGACGTAATCGTATACTATCATAGATGTTTTGGTTGAATTCAGCAGGGTCTAAAACCTCGGCAAACATGCAAAAATACCGAATTTTAATTGTTCGGCAGTACTACCTATAAAACCTGGAAAAATCCGAGGTGTAGAAACCGGGTGGGACGTGTTTCAAACCAACCTCTTTTGCAGAAAATGATGAGGATTTTAAAGCGTCGACAATGCCGCGCTCCAACTCTAGAACCAAAACACTCACTCCCTACCTGCTTCCCGGAAGGGTGGAAGAAGTTGATGTAACCGATGTCACTGGAAAAAAAATTGTATGGGGATCTCCGAGGCATCTTTTGGTGGCTACAGACCATCTCCAAAACCTACACCATCTGAAAAAATTCAAAAAATCACGTCCAGTTCTGCACGACATGCCTCAAAACATGACACATCCTAGCAAAACTCTGCTTATCGTCTCACCCTTCTCTCTGCTCATACCATCCTTCCCTCCCACCTCCTCAACAAAACTGCGAGGTCCTCCTCTTTTCTGTGGACAGTTTTACAGTTTGATTGTATTTACTATACATGATTATCAAAATGCTATTCAATGTGGACATGAATCTGAGATATACATATATTGAATGAGCGACTTGCATTGATGTTGTAGGAAGTGAACTAGGCCTCCTGATGATTCATCAAATTCAGATCTGTTCCCAATTTGAACATAAGATGCTGCTTTGCGCAAGTTGCTTTGAAATTTACGGAATAAGGAAATACAGTATACGCCTCTCCGACGGCTTCCAACACCGCCGGCCCCTCCAAATTAATGTTTTCCTTCCTGTTCAACAAGCAGTTCTACCAGATGCTTCTCATTCTTCTAGTCGCATAAGTATGTTGCTAAGGCATGATTATTTAATTAACTGTTGATCAAATAATTTTCATTATATTGTATCATGAATGATGCCAAATTGATAGCAGCAGAGGAGTTATAATCAGTGCTATCGATAACTGTTTATCGGATTGTCATCTGAATTCTGCATGATCGATTTCTATTTAGTCTCATTTCAAGTTTTGCTTCATTGATACCATGCAGTTGATAATGCGGCTGTGTTCATGCTCTGTGGTGGATTCCTCTATATCCGAGAAAAGAATAATTGCTTACTTTTGAAATTGTCTTAAAATTTACCAACCTTGGCAACTTTAAATGCTCTGTCATGATTACATGGTAGTCTTCAAAGTTTGCATTGGAATGATTTCTGGCACACTTCAAATTTAGACTCTATCTTCTGATAGCCTTTTCAATTTCAACAGCCGTTCATTCAATGATTTTTAAAGTTTTAAGTTTTTTATGCCATAAATTCGTGCCAACTTTTGAGGTAGTGTTCCCAGTTGCTTCTTGAGTTTAGTTGTGATTTGTCATGATACACATGACAATACGAAGCATACATTGTGAATTATTTGAGCTGCTTTCTCCAAGTTACAGTCACCAATGTGAAAGTCTCAAAATTGATGTTTTCTAGCAGCATTTATCCGACTGTCGCCCTATCTAACGGATCAATGTATCCTACATACATGGAAAGATTATAAGGGGAAATTTACAATTTCATCGAAGAAACAATGCAACTTGCTGAAACTTGATATTTTCATTCACAACAATAATGGATTTAGGACAGGAAAACTTAAATTCTAACTTTTCCTTAATTGAAATCAACTGATTTTAAACTATTGACAAAAACTTAATTCTCAGAAGTGTTAGCAATAATTTGAAACAGAAAGGGTATTTTTTGGCGATTCAAAGTATTATAAAATCTTTGCATCATGAAAAAGATTTCGGGAAGGTCATAATGGCAGCCAATTTTCAGGAAAAAATTCTGCCGTCTCTATGTTGAAACTCTGCATCAGAGATGTCATGTTTTCTCGTAATGACCACTGGCCAAAACTAAAGTTAGGAAAATGACGTCAATGCAAATTTCATCTGTGAATCATTAGGTTTTTTATGTCAAAATATTCACAAAGACCGAATTCTGCAACGCGAAGTCTGCAATTTAAAATATGTTGTTTGAGGCATTCTGTCAATGTACATCTCCCTAAAGTTGCATGGTACTCATTACTGCGTTATAAGTAGCAAGATATCTACATTTCCGAGTCAAACTTACCTTTTTGAATTCGACTGTATTACACAAAAGTCTAAAAGATTCTATATATAATCGATCAGTTTGCAACTGTGAACAGCATGTACTATGTAATTTTCAAATGAAGCTTGTAATTAATCCGATGTGATAATACATTTGTAAGCCATAAATTCCAAATTCAACTGTTTGAGATATAGATGAATAAGGTTGCAATGAAGTTATTGTTTATTCCAAATGATATAATCAATTCTGTAAATGGAGACTCCGGGGATTGTATAGATGAATGTAATTAGAAGAGACCGCACTCTAAGGAAGTTATTTCTCTATCACTAGACTTCTAAAATATCATTCACCATATATGATTAAAAATATGTAAATTATGACTTTCTTTCAGAACCATGTAGAGGATCAATTACGTTTCAGTTCATTTCTAAGTAGTATTTAAAATGAACGAAATACGACACGTTCCAGTGACATTTGAGACCATGGCTACCAGATGATCTGACAGTGAATAATCTTTGCTGCGTAATAATAATAAAAGAAGTTATATAGCAACCAATATACTTCAAGATGGTCTGGCGCATTAACATTTGGTAGAAAAATGCTCACCAAACCGTCGGATTTCACTGAGGCGGCCGCTACCAAGAAAATCGAACCGTCTTCATTTGGGAACAAAAGTTTTGATGAGTTGGTTTCGCAGCGATATTTGTTTCATTTGGAAGCTGACGTTTTACAGCGAAGAGACCCCTCTCCGTTTTCACTGTTGCCATGATTAAATCCTTCCCAAAATGAAGGCACATGTCGATTTCAGTGGTTTCATCAGCTTGCAACACGACTTCTTTTCGAAACAACGATCTTTTCAGCATCTGTTAGAGTCTTATGGTAGATGGCTTTGATAAACGATGGATTTTGACCAATTGTCATATGAATGCGTTTATCAACAATACTGTGAGTATGTCTGATCACAATGAGTCGTGAAGTCATGCAGACTGACTGTTCAAATAGATCTTTGAAAATGCTTTAAGGATGTAAATAGTCTACTACTATACTACTCACATGTACATGATGAGATGAAAAATTGCCGTAGCTGCGTAATGCATATCTACATAGGTGAAGCCCTCAAATTTATCATGTCATGCATGACTTTGCATCATAATGCATACAAAGTTGATCGCAAAAGACGAATCACTTAAATTACACGTATATCGAAATTAAATCGATTTTCATACTTTCGAATGGTGTCGTACAATCAGTGCACCATACATCATTACAGAGCCTGCATTCTCAGCTTTCAAAAGCTATTCTTAACTTGCATCCATTGTTGTCTTTGCTGAGCAGTGGTTGCACAATTTTCAAATTGCAATTTTTCAATCAGATCACGTGTGAGAGTGATAATGAATCAAGCACGAGGTGAACGAGCATTTTCTGAGTTGCCTTTGATGTAGGCCTGATCCCATCAATAAACTGGCAGAGTAGCCACCGTACCACCAAGCGATCACTGGTCCTTCGGTGGTCGCGGATTCAGTTCTCACGCGTACTTCCTTTTGTAAAGCAATTTGACTCATGAAACTCCCTGTGCAAATCCCTTTTCAGGTTGTATACGCAAAGGAGGGTCTTTCAATTTTGAAGTATTCAAGGCTATGTCTTCTGGGTCAGCGGTGTCATTGAAACAAGTAATGTTGCTGAACGGAACATGCATTTTCTTATTCAGTGGACATCCTAAAAAAGATATACCAACTGTAAGTATTGATTGAGTTTCAAAACAGTCGATTGTCTCTAGTTCCTTTTTCATCATTCTGTTCTTATACGAGTATTATGAACAAATGTTGCTGAAGGACAGAAAAAGGGATCGCTGATGAAGAATTCATGGAACAGGACTAGAATGGGTTCAATAGAAGTATCACAGAGTTAGCAAATAACCGCAATTCATATCTCAATCTCAAATTTCAAACGCCCAGCAGATACATGCCGTATTATTTCCATGTGGATGGCTGCGTGATTGATATAGACACCCATCAAGCCCTTGCATGACAAGTAGTGTGCCTGTCATTTGGTGGGATTGATCTGGTAAGAATATCACTTCCATGCAATTAAATGGAAGCTTTCTTAATTCCACTTCATTCTTTGTAGCAATTTTGGTCGTTTTCCGGTGATCAGATCGAAACTAGAGCTTTTGCTGCTGTAATTATGTTCCCGGAAAATATGTTTATATGAAAGTTTCCTCAATTGTCATTTGAAAATGACTGACATCAAAAATTTATTCGGGAGCTTCTTTCAAAGGTAATTGAAGAACAAGTATGCGGTACAGAACACAATTTCTAGAACACAGTTCATTGTCTCCATCATAGCAATATAGCAACTGATAGTTAATCATAAATTTAGCTACAAGAAGAATAGAGAACACGACAGAGAGATAGAGAACATCAGGGTAAGTTGACAAAAAATCCTTCCTACCTACGTCATGGATTTCTGTCTAAATGCAGCAATCCTGGGCAGAAATTGAGCGTTTTGAGTGCATGACAAACCGACAAACCAATTAAACATTGAAATTCTGCGCGTCAATAGTTAAGAAACAGTTTCGGAAATCATTGGTCACGGGCTGGATATCTATGAATCATACAACTCATACATCGAGGAAATTATATCAGACAGAATGATGATTGGCAGAGAACTGTGACGACAATTCGACAACACCACTCTCAATAAAACTCGCGCTTCGTGCTCGTGTAATCGCTCGTGGTGCAATCTTTCATTGTTCATTGTAGTCTTTTTCAATCAAAGCGAAAAGTCGGATTTCCATGATGATAGGAACAAGACAAAGGAAGCACCACCTTGACTGATCTCATAACAGTCAACAATTGTTTGAAAAGCAGTAAAAGCTTAGGGTAAGGCAACATGACGAGCCGCGCTTTAAAGCTTGCAGCGACGTATAGCTTTGAGCTGTGAGAGTTAGGCTAAGGCCACATGACGAGCCGCGCTTTGAAGCTAGCAGCGAGATCGCGACGTCAAGCTTCGAACTTTGAGAGTCTAGTGGCCACATGATGAGCGGTACAGCTTGGTTACCGCTTGCATCAATCTAGCTGATAGTGCAGCTGTAGCTGATGTGTTCACATGAAAAGCGTTGACTGCTTTATCACAGCTTTGAAAAAGCTAGCTATTATTATTACTCAAGCATGCGTAAAAATCATTCCACGTCAAGATATGTCACTTAGAAAGGTTCTTTTGTTGAGTGAATTGATGGAGACATCTTCTATTTTGAGAAGTAATATTGTATTTGAAGAGCGTGATCATTGGGTTCATCCAATCAATGGAAAAAGAGACGAGTTGGGTGAATTTCATCATTTGATACCAGAATTGAAAGAGGATGCAGAGAGATTCTATGGTTATTTTCGAATGTTACGGAAGACATATACAGCACTTTTCAATATAGTTAAATCGGATCTCATCAGGCGACCAGTATCAGCCGAGGAACGATTCGCACTAACCTTAAGGTGAGTATAATTGATTCGTCTAAGGAGATGCATATTTTTTATCCATTTATGTGAAAACAGACATCAACCAGATTTATGCAATTACCCTAAATTTTCATTGGCCTGCATGTGCTGTATAAGTGTAAATGTTATTTTTCATCGAACAGTCTAACATATATAGCAGGTGATTTGAAATCAAAATACATGTAATTGTTGCAATAATAAGTAATAATTTGATTTGTTGTCTTGCTTGATGACATATATTTTGCTGTTATTTTACAAGAGATATATAAACTTCAATTTAAGCGCTTATTTGGAAGCTTGAATATAGGCCTACATGTATACAGCACAGGTTGTCTCAAAACGAAGGAAAAAAGTTTTTCGTAAAAATGACGCACTTAAAATTACGCTATTTCGAAGACAATTACAGTTTTCGAATCTTCAGAAAATGAGGTTTTTTGTGATATACGATTTATAACCTAACAAAACAAAAATCGCTTGATTTGAATGACTTTTATAAAAGTAAGGTTTTAAGTCACAAAACGTCCTAAATATGCCTTCCACCGGCTTGTAGCATCAAATCCACACGTCATGGAAAAGAAGCAATGGCGTTTCTCAATTCTGCAACTGATATCCGTGAACATTCTTCTTGAATGCGATGTCGCAGATGCTCCAGGCTTCTCGGACTTTGATAGTGAAAGACTCTAGCCTTCAGGGTTTCCCAAAACCAGTAATCCACTGGTGTGAGGTCTGGCGACCGTAATGGCCAAGTTCGTCCACACTCTATGGAGATTACGTGGTCAGCACCAAATGTCGCCTCCAAGTATCGCCGGACTTCAGTTGCATAATGAGCCGGAGCCCCGTCTTGCTTGAAAATTGTTGATTGTATCCTTCTTCTTCTACCCAACTCGGGACGAACGTGGTTCTGCAACATTTCGAGATAATTTGCTGAATTCACCGTTTGGTCAAAGAAAAAAGGTTCGATGATGAATGAAGCATTGAATCCGATCCACACGCATAACTTTTCGGGATGAAGGGGCTTGGTTAGAAATTCTCTAGGCTTTTCCTCATTCCAGATCCGGCAATAATACCGACTGATAGCTCCATCGAGATGGAAGTAGGCTTCATCACTCCAGAAGATGTTAGGTAGGAGATCCTGGTTTTTCAAAAGCCACTGTCCAAATTCAACTCGCTGATCAAAATCAGCTGGTTGTAAGTCATGAGGCAGCTGAAGTCGATAAGGTCGCATGCTCAAGTGCTTCAGAATTCGATGAACTGATGCAGCTGAAATGCCGGTCTGAATGATTGATGAAAGCTGACTACAAGAATTGATCAGTGACGTCAGTCATTGATCGAGAGAGGCATGTGCAAAAGCTACGTCACAGCTGTACTCGACTGCAAGGACAAGCAACAATGCATGATCGAAGGGAACGGAAATCATGCCCGCCTCATACAAGGACCATGCTTGAACCGTTGAAACGTTATTGACAAAAGGAAGAACAAAGCATTTTGATGCTATTGTGAAGATTTGATGCTACAAGCCGGTGGAAGGCACATTTAGGACGTTTTGTGACTTAAAATCTTACTTTTATAAAAGTCATTCAAATCAAGCGATTTTTGTTTTGTTAGGTTATAAATCGTATATCACAAAAAACCTCATTTTCTGAAGATTCGAAAACTGTAATTGTCTTCGAAATAGCGTAATTTTAAGTGCGTCATTTTTACGAAAAACTTTTTTCCTTCGTTTTGAGACAACCTGTATATACGCATGTTGCAATAGTATGTGAGAACGGCATGAATACTCCAAATAGTGTTTACTAATGAAGTCTAAAATTACATGAAAATATCCAGACTTAAAAACAGTGTAATGAAGTTTTAAGAAAATGTTCAATTGTTCAAGTGAGCAAGGTAACTGTCTTGGAATGCAGGAGTATCGTACGAACACATGATAGAAGATGAGGTTTCTATTGTGGAGTCTTTGTTATTCTTTGATAATTGCTGGAAAACGGCATCGTTGATAACCTTATTGATCTCAGCTTTTGTTTTCATAATCAACATAGGGTCAGTCAATTTTCTCAAGTCATGCGAGATAGCACTGCAAAAGGTCGTCCACTCATCACTTGGCACGTTTGACTCTGCCATAAAGGCTTGTAGGTTTTGAATTTTCTCTCGTTCAATTTGCAGAAGCTCCTAATTCAATCGCGCTTTCTTAGATTTTCGAAATTCCGTGTTCCGACCTGAAGATGAGTCACGAGTGACAGAAGATTGGTCTCCAGAAGTATCGCTTTCGACGTACGTTGGCTCATCTGTGACGCTATCATGAAAACTTCCATGCAAATCCCGTCCTACAAATTGGTCCTTCATGTACAACATGGCTTTGTAGTACGGCCACCGAACAAATTCCTCATTTTTCTCAAATGCTGGTTGACCGGACGAAGTCTTCGGAAGTTTCCCGCAAACTTCCCTCATCTTGTCCTTCAATACCTTTAATTTCTTTCTGCACGCATCCGCTGAAAAGAAGAAATAGAAGTTGCTCAATTATCTACTTAACAATATCGAACATTCATACATTCATAAAATCAACACAAATATAATTGCCTGTAAAATGATCGTATTGAAATCATGAAGATATTATTAGTAAAATCTATTAATATTAAGTAGCAAAATAGAACAGCACAATACGTGCATGTTGTCAGAATCATAACAAAGTCATGATCATAATCAATGTACTCGTATGTGTAATTGTTTTGACAAATTTCGCTATTTTGCATTTATTTGCATCTCATGTTTATTACACGTACTTTTTTCGATCATTGGCTCATTCATACACATTAGGAAGAAGTACAGTTGGGAAGATTGTTGAAGAGACTGTCAGTGTTTTGTGGTCAAAGTTGAACCCAATATATCTTGCAGAACCGACACGAGAGAGATACCTTGAGATCGCGAAAATGTATGATGAATATTGCAATTTTTCCAATGTTATAGGAGCGATTGATGGAAAACACGTGTGGGTAGAAGCTCCGAACAACTCCAGCTCCAATTATTTCAATGATAAGCATCATTTCTCCCTTGTTCTCCAGGGTGTTGCAGCCCCGGATTTGAAGTTCATTTCAGTGGAAGTTGGGGCCTACTGAAAAGAGAGCGATGGAGGCATATTTTCACGATCAAAGACCAAACTTCATATTGCCAACAATTCCGCCAAGCTGCCGAGTACTTCTCGTTTGCCCAATTCAAACAAGAATTTACCTTACTTTTTGATCGGAGATTCCGCGTATCCCCTGAAACCATATGTAATGACACGAATCAAATCAGATTTAAGCCATGACCGACGTATTTACAACTATCGTCATTCGAGAGCGAGAAGGTGCGTTGAATGCGCGTTTGGAGTCCTCGCAGCCAAATGGCGAGTTCGCAAATCGGCAATTTGCACCAAGGCTGAAACCGTTGAAAATATTGTCATGGCTTCTGTTGTACTCCGTAATGCGATAATACATCATGAAGGTGCCAAAAATGTTGATGATATTGAAATTTGGAATAACAATCCAACAAATCCTGCGGAGGCCTCCGATCATCATGATAGCGACCGTGTCGGTCGTCCTGGTCACTATGCTGCATGGGTCAGAGAAGAACTCGTGAGATATTTCAACAATGAAGGCGTTGTCAGCTGGCAGGAACAGTATATTTGATTACACACTTTGACAAATGATCCCATATTGAACAATATACATCATATTTTTTCGATTAATGTCAGATATTCTTATGTTTCTATTACATACCGGGAGATAGGCATCTAATCAACAGGACGCTTATGTAATTTGATAATTCTACAAACTGAAGAATCTTAATTCTAAAGCTATTACTAATAAGAGAAAAAACCGACAAATTCATTAAGTCACTGAAATGCAACGTGCAGAAAACTCACCTGTCATTCCTGTCAGCGAGGATAATTCTTCAAATGCTTTCTGTCGCATATTCCGATTCATAAAATCTTTGTGCTCTTTCATCCATATTTCTGGTCTATCTTGCACCAGACCAATAAATTCAAGGACTTTTTCTTCAGCCATATTTCTTGCAGCCATAGAGGTTGTGAAGTAAAAGTTTGTCTTCGTTCTCTCTCGTCCACTATACGTCAGATCTTAAAATAGATCACCCCCACCGCTCGAGCTTTGAGCTTTGATAAGTCAGAGATGACTTACCGCAGCTCGAAGCTAGCTGTGACAAGATGCCACAGCGCAGCTGCAGCTACTAGTGTGGCCACTCCGATTGAATCACATACAACTATTTTCACAGCCCGGCTACAGTGCAGCTCAAAAGTTCGTCATGTGGCCTTACCCTTACGCGGCCACATAATGAGCCGTAGAGCTTGATTACCGCTCGCCACTCATCAGAATTGTTGGTTTGCTACGTTAGTTCTAACATGGACCATCCCATAGCTCAAGCTTTGAACTGTGATAATTGAGAGAAGAATTACCATAGCTCGAAGCTGTCACAGCGCAGCTTGAGCTACTTATGTGGCGCTCCGATTGAAACACATACAAACATTTTCACAGCGCGGCTACAGCGCAGCTCAAAAGTTCGTCATGTGGCCTTGCCCTCAATGTAGCCACACCTTTCAATTTCAAAGCTCAGTGAATGAATAAATATAAGTCTTGTTCCGTTTTTGTCAAATTTTTCTCAAACCGTAGGCTGCATATAAGAGAAATGAAGAACAAAAGGTCTTCCTGACGAATCTCAGAGAAATGTCCAATACCTGTGATTTTTAATATGAAGATTCAAATTTCATAGCCACGCTCGTTCTCTTGGTGAAATGCATCGAGTACACTGTATATTGCTGGATACGAAAATTACATACAAGCATCCTGTATACCAAATTCACATACAATTTGAAACTAACATTTAATACGAGATTCTCGTATGTTTACAGACATCTGGTATGTTACTCATACGAAGGCTCACTTACTTTCGTATGTGATTGGTATGTAGCGATGCGAACTATTCTGTCTGTGATTGGCTGTTCTACGATGAAATACGAGTTGTTGGTATTTTTTATATACAAGTTCCCATGCAAATTCGTCTTCATTCGTATGTGTTTCGTATGAAGACCGTTAAGTCACATAGCAAAAAATATATATTACATACTACTGTCAAATATCTCTTTTCAGTAATACCGGTCGTGAGTATTTCTTTTTGATAGTGTGATATTTAACTAGATAAACTTTATCATGAATTTCGTGTTGTATGTCATCGTTGCTACTTGGCTATACCTCATCATCCAAATTGATTAATTCATTCAAACTAGATCTTTTATGCAGCCATGTTGACTTATGTACCTCAAACATAGCTGTTTTTACGTTCAAAAATTATAACGTGGATTAAATTCGGATTGATAATATGCTTACTTCCAAAATTACATGATGCATAATTGCTAATGGTTTGAATACTCATTGATTGTTTATGATATGCCTTAGACTTACGTGTATTAAAAGCGATTTCAGTATTGTAAGTTGACTCTTAAATGTCATCATCTCACTAATTACAAAACAGCTCTAAGTACCATGCAACATAAGTGTGATCTTTATTGACAAAAGGCCTTAAATCAGCCTATTTTAGACATCATTGATGTTTTCCTTTAACATCATGCTGGTATGGCTTTAGTATGTTAAGCATGCCACAGTTGAAATAACATACGAAAAGCGTACAAATAGATACATAAATAGACCAAAAAAATATTTTGGTATGCATCCGTCCTATGTGATTGGTATTGAGAGATTTATAATGTAAATGATGCACAGCATTTGCAAACATGAAGCAATAATGATAAACAAATTTCATTGACAACCAATGTTATGCAGTTACAAGGTATCAGTAGGCATGTAGATGTCATTAAGGTCAAATTCAACCGATTGCAAACAGGAAATCAAGTACTGAAATCGCAAAATTTGTTGAGGCAAAGTGATGACCTTAAGCATTCATTTGGCACTATCTTTATCAACCCCGACCGTACTCCATTAGCACGCATGGAAGATAAACGCCTACGCGAGAAGTTGAAGGAATTGAGATTGGATGCTGCTGATACTGGTGACAAGGTTTACCTCAAGTCTGGGCAATTATTTCAAAACTCAACTCTGGTTGATAAATACAACATCTGAAATCAATTGTTTTGACAGTTGAACACTTACGACGTAACTGATACTGATTGCTCCTGTGAAGTTGTCCGTACACTGTAATCTGGCACCTCCTAAAGCGGAAGAAATCTGAATCCTAAAACGCCACACACTAAAATTTCAGAAGGCTAAGTTGAATTAGTAGGCTAGCATACTGAAGAAATCAATAACTCTTAGACGTAAGCATCTGCATAGAGGATAGCGTGAGTCACTGCTTGCCAGACAGCAGGAACGCTGTCGCATAACAATAGCTGCTATTGAGGACATTATAAGTTCACGTTGCTGTATGTATACGTGAATCATTCTTCGCTTCATCTCATCGAGGCTTTGACTTCGAGTGGCAAGTTGACTTTCCGTCAGTGATATTGCAATCAAATTGTTCATTGAAATTATCTGTTGAAGTTGTGCAGTAGTAAATTGCAAATATATGGGTATCATGATGTCATACCAGGAGACTACATCTTTCCCATCAACGTCGATCGAAATGCTGGATAAATAAAAAAGAAATATAATGACTTGAAGCCAAATGGCCAAAAATCTGCATTCCACATTTTCTCGTGATAGTCAATCGTGACAGAGATACTGATCAATCTGGTTCATCAACTAACGGCAGGTCTGAAAAATGAGGTGAGTTTCCTGTTGCTCTGATAGCCTATTCGAAAGAGTTGTAATGCATGCATGCTGTATAGCGCTAATGTAAATCGAGTCTACTACTTCTGTAGTTAAAATGTCACTTTTCATAACGGGACTAAATTAATTCTTGCGGATAATGCAAATTATAAATTTCAAAAAGCTAAAAAATTTCGAGGTAGGCATACATTGTATTTGTCAATTTCATGCATTCATTCGCGTTATCTGTATTATCGTTCTTAGAAACTGCGCAAAGTACTCATCTGTTACAAGTGGCGTGTCCAATAAGGTTTCCGAACGGAGGTAGAAAAATAGTAAATGCACGCATGTGAAGGGTTAATTGAATTAACACATCAAGTTTAGGATTCAATGCAAAGTTCTAAATGCTTTGATGTACACATATATCATTTATGTGTGGTCAATTATATTCAGAATATTTGAAAATTCGTTAATTTTAATGAATTTTAATAGAAATACAACAATCAATTCTGTATTTAGTTTATTGGAGGCACACATCAATTGAATGTAACCTGCTAATGTAGCCATTTATCACTAACTGTCATGATAATCTTTAGTCAGATAATAGTATGGACATCGAAAAAATGCAATAGACGACACTGAATGACATTCGTCTCCATTATATAGTAGAAATATTGTCTTCAGTCTTTCCTGATTCATACATTTAAGAAAAAACATCTTTGTAAACATATGCTTAAAATTTCGCATTCAATCTTGTAAACGTTTTTATCTAATCTATATTAAACATTCATCAAAATATATGAAATTCCGGATGTTGAACTATGGGCCAACAGACTACTAACAAATTAAAACTTCTATACTTCTGTATAAAATCTTCTGCCAATAAATATCCTTCCTGTCAGTATTCAAAAATCCGCGGTTTTTCTACAATGTCCAGACACTATTGGATGCAAACGTATTTTTAATGCACGGCGTTAAGTGTTCGACTTCTATAAAGATTCAGTTCATCCTGTTGGCTACTTTTAATAGTAAATCCATTTTGGTAATGAAAGTCTCTTTCATACTCTATTCATATTAGTCATTATTATTAAGTTCTCAACGTAGCATGATATCAAAGCAAAAATAGACTCCAGCACAAATAGGAAAGACTAAACAGTCATCAACACAAAAAGAGAAGATTAATTAATTAATATAGAATGTTTCTATTCTGTAAAAATACAAGATAAGGTAATTCTAATAGCAAGAAAATGTCAACCTATTGAATGGAACTTTTTTTATTCTTTTTCATAAAATCATCTCATGATCAGCACATCATGCTGGTTTCCTCAAACGAACTATACTCACATAGAACCAAGACCTCTGACGTTGAACAGTTTCAGACGCCTTCACAATGGCTATTAAATCACCGTGGAAAAGGAAAAATTCCATTTATTAATTTTTATAAAATTTTTAACGACGATCTTGGGCCATATAAGCCATGCCAGTTATTATTTCTGAAGTCAACTTAGCTCATGCATGTTTGGTAGAGACCTGTGACGCTCATATTGTTTTCATCTGATTAATAAGTACGGCTACTTGTTGTCGACACATAGAAGTTTGCAGGACAGTGCATGCTGTCTGAAGTGGGAGAGTCAATAAGAAATATGTGCAGTATTGCATTAGAACTTTCAAACGAAAGTTAGTACTTGTGAATATGGATTATTAGCATAATATGTGCTATTTTCTGGAGATCTGAAGCTAGTGAATTTCCATAATCTGTAGAACATCGAATAACTAACAAAGGAGCCAATTTTCTGCAACAAGAGGTTTCAATCATTTTATCAAAGTACATGTGCAATTGTGCATGTATTCAATTCAGCATTGATAAATTATATTATCTAGGCGTATATCAAAATAGATAGCGTAATAAAAATAATTAAAAAATACGATATGCTCTGTGCATGCATGATTATAAGAAATTCTATTTTTTTCAATTATCTGTCAAATCAAAAACTTCGAATTTTTGAAGAAATCATTTTGTTCAGCCTGCTGCATTCATTTAACATGTAGATCTGACGTCCTTGTATCTTAAAGTAAATTATTTTCTTCCTTTCACTCCATAGTTCGTAACTAAAATTCCTTTTTCTTTTCAGCAATCATCTCGACTGGACTATCAGTGAATACTAATATATGGTGTCTAAATATTATATATATGGTTTGACGGATGCAGCATCTATGCCATCACGGTACATGCAGTCTTGTTTCTAACATATAATCTCCAACGCAGTCGACAGTATTTGGCTACCGTAGAAACTGCTGGAAGGACTTCTTCGTGTGCGTCACATCTTCACGAAGATCAGTGCAAAACTCCGTGAATTTTTTTGGTGCCATGAATTACTTTGCATTCTTTAGTTTCCATCTTTCTATAATAATTCCTTGATGATTTCCATGATGTTTTAGAGCTGCAATATCTGCTAGTTTATATCGCAATTTACTTGAACTATTACTAGAATTTACTAGAGATTGATTTGCATATCTGGCACTTGATTGTTCTTTGATATTCGCATCTTGACACTCTATTTCTTACTTTATCTTTATTGCAACTGTTGATCTACGATTTCACACATGCTTTTATCCACATAATTTTGTAAAAAATATCTTGCATGCTTCTGATATTTTTTACTGTCCCGACACTGATTATATTATGTAGCATTTGTATTTTTTCACCGAAAATTGCGTGGTCAGGCCAAAATTTTCTATGTACATGTATACATGAGATTTCGTTTCATCTGTTACATAAATAGACCTGTGATTGTATTCAATTTGGTACTGGGTGTCAATTTTATAAATTTCAAGTGAATTTCAGTAAAGTTTGTTTTATGTATTCGAATTGTACAACACTAATATCCTGTTCTCTTGTATAACAGTACTACAGGGGTTAAAGGGTTCTTACGAGCTTCGGAGGGTTGTTTGTAAAGAAAGAGATAAATATTGAATGAATATAATGAGAGATTTGTCTGCAATAAATCTCAATGCGTAACCCGTCTATTGCTGAATAAAGATAGTAGTATGCATTGTCATAAGGGAAAGGTAGAATATGGCATTGAAAACATGTTTTAGGAGGTGAGAAGCTAGCCTTCTAAAAGGCGCATACTTTAGGATTTTTTTATTAGTTACGAATAGTGTCTTGCTTTAGGAGGTGATTCAGCTCGCTTTAGGAGGTGCTGGTTTACAGTGTAGATATTTTAGGTACATCTGCTGTTATTACCCATCCTCTGCGAAATTGCTATCGTCTTTATTTTATACATTTGTAAATGATGAGCATATTGATAATGTGTGTATTGATAGCTATGTAAATCAATCGCAATTAGCCATCATAAATGCGAAAACACCATCACTCACATGTACGAATATTTTAGTATTGTATACCAATGCACGTTCTATAGTGAATAAAATGCAGCTTCTTACAGCGTATATCTCTCAGGTAAAACCTCATGTCATTTGTATAACTGAATCGTGGGCAAACCCGAATATAAATGATGCCTTTTTATCCATCCCAAAGTTTGCAATGTATCGTTGTGACCGTATAGATGGCACTGGTGGAGGTGTTTTGATTTACGTCATTGAAACGTTAACATCATTTAAAGTCGACGAATTTTCTTCCCTCAGAGCTGACGGTATTTCTTGTCAAATTGATCTTACCGTAACTAATTCAGTAATTGTATCGTGTATTTACAGACCTCCTCATTATCAGTTGAATAATAGTGAATTGCTCTCTTATTTGTATTATATATGTAACAAAGCATGTGACAGACTTGTGATATGTGGTGACTTCAATTTTCCGGATTTTGCATCTCCTCAACATAACCAAAACTCTCCTCTAATGAACTGGTGCCTTGATAACTTTCTTACACAGCATGTATCGTCTCCAACCCGACCGGCCTCAAATGCGATGCTAGATTTGATATTTTCATCCGTTGATACTGACATTCAGGATCTTACCGTCAACGAACCTTTCGGTACATCAGATCACTGTACGATTATGTTCAAGTTAATGCATCCCGGTATAACAGTCAATGATATTACAAGTAAAGCCTATCTGTTCAATAAAGCTAAATGGAAAACGTATAGAATATTGCAAGAAGCTAGCTGTTCATGTTCAGATGATCTGAAAGTGTATGAAGTAATTTTCTGAATAATATTCAGCGAGCCGTGAACCACGCTATTCCCATTTCTTCCAAGTCCTATCAACGCCTACATTCTACTTCACAGATACGTACGTCACTCAGACATTATCGTCGATCCTACGCAAATTTTCGAACTGATCCTTCATTCTCCAACAAAAGGAATTTGGAAAACGCCCTACAAATTCTTAATAGTAAATTGCAAGCCTCATCTTTGGCACAGGAAAGACATCTGGCTAGGTCAAAGGGTAATCAAAAAGCCTTCTGGAGTTATGTCAACAAAAGACTAAAAACTACTGATAACATCAAGTCAATTACAGACTCAAATGGTGATGAAATTACTGATCGCTCTGACATTGCTGAAAAATTCAATGATTATTTTGCCACGTTTTACGACGGTGAGAAATATTTAGATTCTACTCCTCCGAACATCCCGACGCCTTCCTCGATATCCCAGCTCTCTGATATTACATTTACATATGATAATGTTTCTAAAGTGATTTCATCCTTACCTCGATCTACTGGTTTAGACATTGATAACCTGTGTTACGTTTTCATTAAAGAGGGAGGAAATTTATTAGCAAATAAATTGTGTCACTCATTCAAAGTTTCAATGGCAGCGCGGGACATTCCTGAATCATGGCGACTAATGGTCATAACACCAATACATAAATCTGGTCCTCGATCCATTCATATTAATTATCGACCTGTGGCTGTCATAAGTTGTGTATGTAAAATCATGGAACGCGTGATAGTGAAACATCTATTGAAGTTTTTGACTGATAATAATTATTTTCATGCTTTCCAACATGGTTTTTTACCGAAGCGTTCTGTCGAAACGGCAGGTGTGGAATTTTCGATTTTTTGACGTCTAAGCTAGACAATGGTTTCTGTGTTGATGTAGCTTTTCTTGATTTTTCTCGTGCTTTTGATAGCGTACCGCACAAAGTATTATTGTACAGGCTAAATGATTGCATGTCCGGAAAGCTCCTTTCATGGATTGAGAACTACTTAAAGCGCAGAACGCAATTTGTACGTATCAGGGGTTCGTTTTCATCACCATGTGAAGTTATAAGCGGCATTGTTCAGGGCTCAGTCCTTGGCCCAATATTATTTCTGCTATTTTGTAACAGTATTAGCTCTTTTGTAAAATATTCCTTTTTCTCTGCTTATGCTGATGATATGAAATTGGCCTACAGTTTCAATCCAAAATCAAATGCACATTTACAAGATTGTCATGGTCTTCAGGGTGATTTAAATAACATTTTTAATTGGTCAAGCAGCAGTGGCTTGCCACTAAATGCAGCAAAATGTAAAGTTGTGAGTTTTGGAGCTTCAAATCAAAAACGTGAATATACTGTTAATAATATCAAGCTTGAAAACGTTGATTGTATTAAAGATCTTGGTGTATATGTATCCTCTCCAATCAGCTTTTGTCATCATATAGAAAATATTGTTAATAAGGCCAACAAAACTCTTGGAGCCATTCTGCGTTCTTTCATCTCCCGTGACATTGAAGTTATTATGCCTATATACAAGAGCTATGTCAGATCAACTCTCGAGTTTAATTCCATAGTATGGTCTCCGTATCGACGTTATTTGATGGATCAAATTGAAAATTTCCAAAGGCGCTTTACTCGCTGTTTTCCTCATTTGCATTACTTTTGTTATAAAGATCGTTTGTCGAAACTGTCATTGTTAAGTCTGTCCGCACGACGTCTACGTTATCAACTATTTTTTCTTTACAAATTGTTGAATGGTATGATGTCGTTGAATCCAGGACTTTTCTTCGAATTTTCAACCAACTATCGTTCTCGTCGTTGTATTCGGAAAATAACACCACCTGGTGTCACCCGTGATTACCGTCGATTCTTCTTTACATCAGATATCGTATTTCATTGGAATCAACTCACCGATGCCGAAGTCCAAGCACCGAATGTGTATTCTTTCAAGAAAAGTGTTGAACAGTATTTCAAGAGAACTGACATTTGGTAATGATTTTTCCTTTTTGAGCCTTCCTCATTACTTCGTTGAATTTGTTGCCCTTATGGGCCTTCTATTTGTCACAGTAATTTGTATTCACGATCTAATTTGTATTTGCTTATTTTGATGACAAATATATCATTATTATTATTATTATCATATGTAGGTTTGATATGTAGGTATCAGTGTCATTGCATTTCAGATTCATAGATAGTTAGATGGCGCTACCGAAGAATCAAAACTCAGTGAATGAATGAATTTAAGTTTTCTCCGTTTTTGTCATTTTTTCTCAACACGTACACATACATGTAGGAGAAATGAAGGACAAAAGCCTTCAGGACGAATCTCAGAAAAAAATCCAATAAATGTGATTTTATTGAATTCTATGTTCATTCATGCATCCCGTTTCCACCACTTGTCACTGAAATCAGTGGCAGTCTTCTGAGTCTTCGGAGTCATGACGTCATTGTCGAGACAATCTGCAACAAGATGGAGTCAAAATAATATTTGGAAAATACTGATGAATTTGAGTGTAGACCACTCATCGATGACATCAACATAGACATGTAAGTCCACATGTACATGCAAACTTGGGGAAGTCAGCCTGTAATCTTGTGGTACATGAGTAGAATGAGTAATGTTCGTCCTTCAGCAGGCGAAGAACGTGCTCTGCAAATGATCAAAGTTCTACTATTTCAGCCAAATATGTGTCGATCTTTTATCTTTTCAAAACCTCGTGAAGGTCTCGCAGGGATAAAGATGAAATTTCAATCCCCAGCTGGACGAAAATCAAATCGGAATGTATGTGGCATATGTAGTTATATTAGGATTTCGAAGCAGGGGAATCTACTACGGATTTCACTCCTTATCATGATAAGTAGTCTTGCACAGCAAAAACTACCTCTACGAATGGATTGAAGCTTATGATATTGGCAATTTACATACATAGATCATCACAAGCCTCTTGATTGCAGGCAGGAACACTATGTTTCAACATTTTAAACGGAGTTTGTTTCTTACATGAAAAATATGTGATACAATTTCATCTGATTGCTTTTAAAGAGTCAACTTCTCGGCCCACTTCTGAAGAAAATATTTTGAGAGCATTTACATCTACATGGAACACATCTGCTTGCGTTTTTCTCTTGATATAATTTTTATCATGTTAGGCAAAAAGTGCAAAAATAGAATATGCAGAAGAGTAGTTTCTGTATTTTTCTCTAAAACTGCTCACAGGAGTTTGGAAAACTTTTCATTGAGTTATTGAGCTAGCCACATCCAGTCAGGATACAAGGTCTCAAGTCCGGTAATTTTTTCCGATTATTTTCAAGGTTTGCCTCCTGTGACTACAAGGATTTTCATTGATTGCCATTTTCAATAGAAAATTCAGGGTCGCTCCTTGTCAATTATATTTGGTCATCAAAAATTCAATTATTTCGATATAAAAGTGAACTCTAATTTAACCCTCGCCCGACTGCGGTGTTTTTCTTGAACGGGGATTCAGAAAAACAGCATTACTTTTATTTTAAGGTCTTCTCTGCGCTGAGGTGATGATCAAAAGTCAAACAACGCCAATTTTCAACAAATTTCCACTAGATCACTATTTGAAATGAAAAATGACAACAAAACCAATGAGCTATTCACTAATTGAAAGATCTGGTCAAGGTGGTTAATTATAAATGATGATTATTAGTCGCTATGAGATTTGTGGGCTGGGTTGTCACGTCCACGAGTCCTCAAGGTCCAGGTGTAAACCCCCTTTCGGACTGCCTGCTCGGTGGCTCCTGCAGGTCGTGCCCCCTGGATGCTATCGGAATACAGGTCTTGCCTCCTGGAATACATCGATAGTAACCAAACAACCCACCGAGTCGGACCGGTTTAAGTCCAGAAGAGCCTTGGTCTAAATAACCAAGGTGAAGACCAGCGGCGACGAAGATCGATGAGCCACAAGCATCAGTAATTACCAGCTTAACTTCCGACTCAACCCCAACAAATCCAGGGAGCGTCTGCTCAGTATCTGACGGCGACCTCGTCGGTCAAACCTCTGCGTCTGATGGCATCCATCGGCAAGTTTGTACTGATTTTTCGGCTTTCGTACTCTCCGAAACCTGCCCCTCAGAGAACCCGACTCTCCAAACGGCTGCGGAAGGCAATGGCAAACCACCGCAGTATCTTGCCACTGAACCCTATGGAGATGAATCACAACTACAGTTATCACGTAAACGACGTTAATGGGAACTCGACCATGCTCGTTGATCCCTCGTCCGGTAGACGTCCCTATGGAAGACAGATAGGACCCGACCGTCAGCAAGCTACTGTCAAGCAGAAGCATAAGAAGAAAACAAAGAAGAAGTTGAAAGAGAAACAGCTAGCAATTGGTACTTGGAATGTACGTACTATGAAGGATACAGGAAAAATCTATGCCCTGATCAAAGAACTCGAAGTATTGAATCTGGATGTTCTGGGAATCTCAGAAACGCGGTGGAGCGGAAGCGGTAAATTCGATTGTTTGGACAGCACTATCATGTACAGTGGTACAGAGGAGCGAACTGGCCTAAGTGGTGTAGCAATTATAGTGCGAGGTAAAGCCCGGAAAAGTGTGATTAGTTTCAACCCCATCTCGGACCGTATACTCGTTGTGAAGTTTTGCACCAAGCCTGTGCCCACAACAGTAATACAGGTTTATGCTCCTACAACTAGTCACGATGATGAAGTTGTTGACCTCTTCTATGAGAAATTACAATCAGCAGTTGAACAAGTAAAGAGTCGAGAGATCTGCATCCTGATGGGCGATTTCAATGCGAAGGTTGGTGAAGGAGACGAACCTTCTGCTGGAATTGGTCGCTTCGGTCTGGGAATTCGAAACGAGAGAGGTCAACAGTTAGCAGATTTCTCTACAGCAAACAATCTTTGCATTTTGAATACGCAGTTTAGCCATCACAAGCGTCGACGATTCACGTGGACATCTCCAGACCAAAGCACCCGGAATCAAATCGATTATATGATGATAAATAAGAAACGGCGCAACAATGTACTTGATGCCAGAACTAAACCAAGTGCAGACTGTGATACCGATCACAAATTGGTCGTTTCAAAGGTTCAATTGAAAGCATTCAGTGTGAAAAGAAGTAGTCAACCATTCCGTTTCAACTTGAATAAACTGAACGATTCGGAAGTCCGGGATCAATACGTAACAGAAACGAACAACCGATTTGCAGCGCTATTGGAGACAGATACTACGGAGATGGAGCCGAATGATCTCTGGTCAAACATAGCTGATACCTTAAAAGAGGTTGCAACCGATGTCATAGGACGTGCCCCTAGGCGGAAAGTAACTGATTCTTGGATTGGCAACGAGACTCTCAAGTTAATTCATGAACGAAGAGAAGCTCGGTGTGTTTCAGATAGCCTTTTGATTAAAAAGCTGAACAAGAAGATAAAGAAAAGCCTGCGTAAAGACAAGAAAACCTGGCTAGAACGACAGTGCGCTGAAATCGACGAGTTCGATAGAATGCATAAAGGCAAAGCACTTTTTCGAAAAATCTCCGCACTTACTGAACCAGCAGCTACTGAAAAACAAAGTGTAATCAATGACTCCACAGGTCTAACCCTCATAGAACCCAACCAGGTTCTAAAGCATTGGGAAGAATACGCTAAGCAGCTTTTCGGTTCAACTTCATCGGTTTTTCATCAGGAGCTGGTTACTACGCCTCCAGCAAAAAAGGAGCCTGTTCCGCTGCTTACAGAAGTCCAGAACGCGGTAAAGAAACTGAAAATGGGCAAGACTGCAGGTTGTGACAATGTGCCCGCGGAACTCGTCAAGTTCGCTGGAGACTTTGCCACAAAAAGTCTTCACAAGCTTTGCGTGAGGATTTGGGAAACGGAACGTTGGCCAGACGATTGGAAAGAGCAAGAATTCGTATTACTGCACAAGACTGGCAATCCCAAAGAGTGTGGCAATTATCGCACCATTGCGCTTATATCGCATGCTAGCAAAGTCCTCCTCAATATACTGCTGGACCGCCTGCGCATGAAGATCGAACAGGAACTCCCAGATGAACAAGCAGGGTTTCGAATTGGCAGAGGCACCGCAAACATGTTGGCAACCCTACAAGTCATTATTGAAAAGGTTAATGACATGTCATGTGGAGCGGTTATAACTTTCATTGATTATTCCAAGGCTTTCGACAGCGTGAGCCACGGTCAGCTCTGGGATATCATGTCTACTTTTGGATTCCCTGATCACCTCGTCAACCTGATAAAGTCCCTCTACTGCAATCAGCAAGGAGTTATTCGTTGGAACGGAGACCGAACCAAGCAATTTCCAATCAAAAAGGGTGTGCGTCAAGGATGTATTCTATCACCGCATCTTTTCAGTTTGTATACTGAGCAAATCATGAGAGAAACCGATTTTACGAACGCTGGCATAAATATCGGAGCAGACAAATAAGCAATGTCAGGTATGCCGATGACACAGCTTTGATAGCCAAGAACATGAGTGAAATGCAGAAGATGGTTGACCAGGTAAACGCTTCAGGAATTGAGAGGTCGCTCAAGCTAAATGCAAGGAAGACAAAAGTAATGCGAGTCGGTTCAACACGTGACGAAGATAGCACAATCACAGTTGGGGCTGAGACTGTTGCAGAGGTCGATCGCTTCAAATATCTTGGCTCTATCAAGAAAAATGATGGAAGTTGCACAGAAGACGTCCGTGTGAGAATAGCTATGGCTAAGGCGAAGATGACCAGACTGAACAAGCTATGGGCAGATAGGGCACTACCAACAAAGCTCAAGATGAAATTAGTGATGACGCTTGTGTGGCCAATTCTATCATATGGAGCGGAAGGATGGACGCTGAAAACTACAGACGAGAGAAAAACACATCGAAGCTGCCGAAATGTGGTTCTGGAGGAGAATGTTGCGCATAAATTACAGAGAGCACCGAACGAATGCCAGCATCTTCGAGCAACTGGCCACTACCCCTATGTTACTTCGACACATTCGGAAAAGGAAACTCTCCTTCTACGGTCATCAGTGCAGGGAGAAGGATGCCTTTTAACGAGAACTGTCCTGCAAGGCAACATGGAGGGCAACCGGCGCAGAGGAAGGCCCAGGACGCAGTATGTCAATAACATCATGAAATGGACCGGACTCAACATGTACGAATTGAACTGCGCAACGCGTGAGCGAAAACTGTGGCGTGCCATCTCCAATGGGTCGGCCGAAGTTCAGCAATGAATATGCCGCTTAACCCTGAACAGCCCGGCAAATTTTACACCTTAATCAGCCCACCTGTCTACATATGTAGACAAATTTCTATAATCGACTTAGGATGAATCTATAGGGATGTTGCTGCACTGCAGGTCAATCAGATAGCTCACTGATAAATTATTGACATTATATAAGCAAATGTAGTTTTTATAAGGTAGCTGAATAATTTTCTTAACAATAGGTATATAGGCCTATGAACTAATTTTCCATCCTTTTTGCAGTAAAGTTGAAATATAATCTCAAAACTGAACATTTTTAATCCATCAAAAGTGCAGTTTCAAAGAGGCAACAAAGAGGAATCATGATCATCACTATCATTTACAATCATGACACAATTGACACTTGACTTGCCTGATCAGGTGTTCACTACAGACACGTTTTGCACAGGAAACACAAGCATTTCGAGTGGACTTACGGCATCGCTTCATTTCACACTTTGTTGGCTTTCGTACCTGAGAACATGCATGCACAATGGATTTCGATGAAAATCCAAAGGATATAAATGCATCCTTTGTTTGAGCGTACACTTTCTTGTTGTTGAATCGATGGTGCATGTTCTCCTCAGCTAACTGAGCTGCCACCTGTTTCACAAAATAGAGCCGAGACTTTCTATATCCATTTGCTTTCATGATGGTGAATCCATTGAAAAGAGCAACATCATGTTGAACAGATAGACTAGAGTATATCTATTCGTCTTCCTCTTACATGAAAAATCCTCGATGCAAGAGTCAAGGACGTCCACTCCTCCTTTGCCGTGATTGTAGTCGTCGATTACTTGAGGGAGGCGGTCTTCTCTCGACAAATTCACTTCGTTCTTTGTGTGGCATGAGCTCATCAACAATACATTTTTATTTCTCTTCGGGCAGTAGGAAGCTAACATGATTCGGTTCGTCGAATCCCAAAGAAAGCGTGTACTATGAATGTCAACATTTTTAGCTGATTTCATGATCTTTGGTACACTTCGACGATTAGACATGATTGTCCCAGTGCATGTAAGACCATTCTTCAGAAGTTCAACGATGAGTTCTTGTGAAGTGAAATAGCGGTCGATGAAGACATTCCGATGACTGTGATAAAAGGGCTTCGTTAGCTCCAGTACAAGGTCTCTAGCCAGACCAACTGCTCGCTCACCATCACGGCCGGCATAGGGAATTCCGTGCAGAGCGTAACCGTTCAAAGCAACGCAAATCCAAAATACTTTAATTCCATACTTTGCGGGTTTTGCAGGCATGTAGCACCGACCGGGTGAATATCCGCGAAATCCGCATAACTGTTCATCAACAGTTAGAGAATCAGAAGGGACGTAATGCTGTCGCAGGGCCAGCACAAACAACGTCCAGATTTCCCGGACAGCAGCGAGTTTGTCGCACGATTGTCGTTGTGCTCTGGTAACTTTGTTATCCAAAGAAATTGTCTCCAGTATTTCTTTCGTTCGATTTTTCGAAAGCGTGCTTCTATAGAACGGTTTGCTATCATTCCTTGAAAACAGTGAATTTATGCTGGACATTCCATCGCGATCAGCTCCTGCTCGTATGATCACACCCAGCCATGCCTTCAACTCACGGAAAGAAATCATGCGCCGCTTTCGGAGATTCGATCGTCTATTAGTCCATCGAAGTATAGTTCGCAGAATGGTTTCGTTTAGGAACAACGAAAAGGCTTTGAAGTTCGTTTGCAGGGTTCACCGTAGCACCATCGCGGAAACGAATGTCATTACGCTGAAGATGACGAGGTGGCAGAGCTGAGTCGGTCCATGAAATACCTGATGGTGATACATAAACATTGTCAGCATCTTCATCAGTCATGTGAACTTCAGAAGTATCCGAATCTCCGGAAACGTTCTCAAAAAATTCGTCGTCGCTTATATCGTTGTATAACTCAAGTTCTCCAGCCACAGATTCATGCGTCTGTCCACCGATGTCACTAGGCTCGAATTGTCGGTGTCACTTGAGCTATCATCGTCGGGATACTGTGTGTTTAGTCTATGCAGAACATCTTCTGCGCAGAGTCGACGTCCACTTCGAGGCATCACGGAGTTGTATGTTGTTACTACACTTATTGACATCGGATGCTAACATTCGTAGCATCGCTAACGTGCTATTGGATTTTAGCGTTATTCTTTGTTCCTGCGCATTGTCTGACAATCGTTTATCAGACTGTGGGTTGACTCATAATAGCCCATACACAGTTCTTGGTTGACAGCGTGGCGGCGTTTTCTCCCTATCTCTCGATCCGGACATAACATTGTAGAAGGCGACTTGTTTTGTGTATCTTTATCCATACTGCAACATGTTGATGACATCATGATGTAGTCACAGTGGCAGACAAAGCGACCGTATTATGTAACATTTCGGAGGAAGCAGGAATTTCAGAAAGCAGGACATGACGATAGATAAAATCATAAAACACACGTGACTGCGAGTGGTCGATACCGATAACGGCAACCGGCAAAACACAAGGAGCATAATAATTTTTTTAATTGTCTACCTATGTAGACTGCCGGGCTGATTAAGCATAAGTAACGTTTAAATTCAAACTTTTAAACATGGAGATTCAAGAGTTTCTCATCCAATAAAGTAAACATATTTGCTCATAAAAATGAAAGGAAAATCCCGCAGTTAACATATTTGCAATGATACATAACTTACTACAAGCGATGTCTACATATGTAGACTGGTGGGCCGATGAGGGTTAAAGTAAAGTAAAGTAATGAGATTACATCATTATATCCGTTGAAGTCAAAGGTCAAATATCTGAAACTTTTAGTTCAACTCAAATAGCACTAAAATCCCATAACAAATATAAATCTGAAATAATTATAAAGTTCAAACAACCATCCATAATAAACAGACAATGTCAAATTCAAGACCTGCGCATTTGTGAATACTAATATTGATACACTGTATTAATAGCAAGAATCCTTTATGTAATCTCAACTTATTAAATCAAGAATTGATGCCGCAATATGGATTAGCAGTGAATATACCGAAATCAGTCAAAATATTCCAAACATTCAAATTTTAAAATAGCCCCTACAGCAGAAGTATTGTGCCGAATTTATTTCCTGTCAGAAGTTGCATAATACGTAGAAAGTGAGCTATTAGTATTCTGGTGATCTCAGCTTATTTGGTTTAAAAGATATTCAAACAATTCGTCAGGGAAGGACTCTGCTGTTCCCGGCCATTGACTGGACTTTTTATTGATATTACTTTTGCTCACAGATCCCTGTTACCTAATTTCTTAATATTCATTTTTTCGTTTTAGTTCTTCAAGGTCCATAATTTATGTTCACTCCTGGGACTGTCGATGTATTCTACAGCAGATGGTGCATTCACTAAAGGTAAGTCTACATGAGACGCAATTCCAAAATGTGAATTCAGTCAGCGTTAATCCGTCGAGCACTCTACGTATGCATCAGCTGGACATTTGTGTGGTGCTATGGAACCGTCACGTTCAGGACTGACACAATGAACTTTGCAGTGTTCCATGACATGTCTTTTATAAATCTGAGTAGCCTATGAATGATCTCAATGCTGCTCATTCATATCTATAATACGATTGATTATTAGGCCTTAATAGCTTGATTTGGTGAGCTTCAGTTATGCGAGGGGGACAATCATGTAAAGATGAAAAATAGAAAATGCACAGTTTGTGACGTCACGTGATCATCGCGGAAATGTTTCGAAAGAGGACTACTTCTGTCATAAGTTTTCAATCATGACTCCGCTCATTAGAGCCGAGCTTGAAGGCCGTTACGATGCACAGATAGGCCATTCCTGGTGTTCTAAAGTTTCCTCTGGATTTGTCAGGAATAGGAAAGCGATTCTTTAGACCGATATTTTGACTTTCTTTAGCAAGGACATGCAACAACTGGTAAAATACTTTCAGATTCAGAACATTTATGTAGATGGTCAGACAGTGAACTTCGTGAAAGCAAAATCAATAGCAAACACTAGACAAAGACGAATAGCAGAAAAGTTAGCAAGTCATTACGACAAAGTTATGGTGAAAGTCAGATTAGTCACGAGAAAGGCAGTAGCATCTCTGCAACACAATTATTCACCAGAGATAGTTGGTGCTTCTGAATGTAGAGAGCTTCCAAAGACCGTCGAAGGGTTGCGTTCCGCTCCACATCTAAAATTCTCCAGCTTATACTGTCTTGTGGGAGAGTCTGATCAACCAATGTAGAATGTTGGTACACAGTGGAGTTTCGGGATTTTGTGTTCTTTGAGCCTCGATTTTATAGTTCGTTCAGCTTTTCCGATATATCTCTCGTTGCAGATGGTACATGTTTAGAAATGCATTTCTCACTTTGTCGCACATATGCAAGTCCAACATGACGGCTTACATTTTGGTCGTTCCCTTGTCTTTCTCCAACGATGGCTCAAAGGTCTTGGATTTTGAAAGATAACCCGTATCTTGTCGGCTAACTCACAGTTGTAAAGAAGACTCATAATTTGTCTCCTTGTGAATTCACTGATATATGAAAGGAAAATGTGACTTATCGGCTGAGTAGCTTCATCAGACTGTCGTTCTGCGGGAGATTCATCGAAGAACATTTGAACCAATTTCTTAGGATATCCATTGGCAGGAATCTTGTACTGAGTTTCGACTTTGATGCAGATACTTCGAATGATGAAGAATTTCTCATACTCCTCCAGTTTTCATCAATCAACAAGGCTCGCTTGCGGCTTTTCGGTACGTGTGCAGAAAATGGTAGGCATGTATTACTATGTACCGGTTTGATATACAACGAGAACGACCTTGTACGCCGTTCCAATTCAGTATCTTTTGCAATAATTTGCTATGTCTGTTAGCTGCCGGTTGATCTTGCTTTGTATTGTTGCTGATTGAATTTTCGAACCTTCTGAGCGTCACCATGGATGAGTATTGATCATTACCCATAGCAGTAAGTTGTTTCGTCTTATCTGAATTAATCATTATAATGTCAATATCTTTCACTATTTGATCAATCGTTTCAACTGTATGACGAATTTCTCTGTACCATTTCGGCTGCGGTTTGGTATATGACGTTTGAAAGATGCGCACAACGCCAGAAAGAAACTCCATGGTAGCTGGACTGGATTCCAAATCGATGCTCATTCTATTGTAAACTTTGCTTGAACATTTGCTTTCACGAGACAAAGAGAATGCTCATTCAGAGGTTTTTCTGTTGGAATGCAACAGTGGACCAATTCAAAACATTTAGTTGTGTATCATTAAACTCAACCGATGATGAATTCTTAAGCGGTTCATTCTTTCGCGCAGATGTATTTTTCTCTGATACCCTCATCAAGATCACCCAATAACCTCTGTATCTTGTTCCGCTTAACACACCGAAAATGTATTTATATCTTTCCGTTGCATTCCATTCTTTGCTACAGAGGTATTCTACAGCAGATGGTGCATTCACTAAAGGTAAGTCTACATGAGACGCAATTCCAAAATGTGAATTCAACCTGCGTTGATCCGTCGAGCACTCTACTCATACATGAGCTGGACATTTGTGTGATGTGATGGAACCGTCACGTTCAGTACTGACACAATGAACTTTGCAGTGTTCCATGACATGTCTTTTATAAATCTGAGTAGCCTATGAATGATCTCAATGCTGCCCATTCATATCTACAATACGATTGATTATTAGGCCTTAATAGCTTGATTTGGCGAGCTTCAGTTACGCAAGGGGTGACATGACCGCAGCACTTGTCAATCACATCAAAATGAAAAAAAGAAATAGTATACTATTAATGTATAAGTTGAAACTGTGTACAGTTAGTGACGTCACGTGGTTATCGCGGAAATGCTTCGAAAGAGCACAACTTCTGTCACATGCTTTCAATAACGACAATGCACATTGAAGGTGAACTTGACGGCCGATTCAATTGACACGTCAACCTTTATACTACATGTCTATCCATAAAACCAGCTTTGCAAACTATACAAGAAATGCAGGTATTGTGTTTGTCCCAAAAACGTTTCTTTTTCAAAGCACTTATAAGGGATGATATAACTACACTTATTATTTTAACAGGCACGTTATAATTTCGACTCATATTGTGAGTTTTTATGCCTGTAAAATCATTCACAAATTCAATTTTCATAAAAAAGTGAGTCCTTCCATCACATGCAAGATTTCACATGTATTTCATGCGGACGCATGTGCTGCGGTTTCAAACCATTCTTGCGAAATTATTTTTTCAATGTATGCATATACATATAGATATATTAAAAGTTTAATTTCTGAATATAGATATATTCCTGTAGATACATGTAGATGAATTTCACAATTTGCGTCGCAAATATAATCTGTCTGTTAAAATCATTAATACACTTTAACATTCTTGAATATAATCAATCATATACACTGTAAACCGCTCAATTCCAATCACATACGAAGGATGCATACCAAAAGTGTGCTTTTCGAATCTTATTTCAAATGTGGTATGCTTTACATACTAAATCCGCACTAGCACCATGTTAAAAGAAAGCATAAATCATGTCCAAATAATGTTGATTTCAGGCCTTTTGTCAATAAAGATCACACTAATGTTACTACTGTTTTGTAAGTAGTAAGACAATGACATTCGATTGTCAAACTTACAATAATGAATTCGATTTTAATACATGTAAGTCTAAAGCACTTCATGAATAATCAATAGGTATACAACCATCAACAATTATGCATTATGTAATGTTGAAATTAAGTATATTATCAATCCGAGATAAAAACTCATTATAATTCATGAACGCAGAAATAGTTATGCTTGAGATACTTAAGTCAACATGATTGAGCGAGGAAGAAAATCGCTTGAATGAATTGATGTTAACTAACTTGGTACATAAAGTAGAACTAACTGAACGTCCTAAACAACTTTAAGAACTTTAAGTTCTTAGTATAACCATTGCATTCAAAAATTTTCAGAATTTTCTCAATTTCATCATGAAATATATTCCAATCGCTGGCTACCGTATATGCTCTACTCAGCATTCCAGTGACCAGACCCCGGTGCCACGCTCTTGAACAGTTTGCTTCAAAATTTAATAGCACATTTGTGAACGTTTCTTTTCTAAAGATGCTAGTTTCCAAATTATTCGTAATATTTATTTTGACATCTAAGAATGCTATACTGTTGCCTCCAATATCTACAGTAAATTTTAAATTTTTATGTTGTTGTCTATTTAAAAATTTTTGAAACCGTTCTACTTTCTTTATATCATCAAAAACGCAAATGCAATCATCTACATATCTTGCGTAATAAAGTGGACTGCATTCTTCATTCATCCATTTTTTTTCCATATGTGACAAAAATAGATTTGCGAGTGTAGGAGCAAGGGGGAGCCCATGCTTACACCATCTATCTGCTTAAACATTTGGTCATTAAATAAAAATTGACTACTCGTGGCAAACATGCACAGTTTTTTTAAATACATCTCTGCCAAACAAGGGTTTATTAGTTGAATTCTTATCATAGACTAAATTAGCCGCCAGCTCAATTGTTTCATTTACAGGTATGTTCGTGAACAGTGATTCAACATCATAACTAATTAAAATATGTTTGTCATGAAAAAGTTCTTGATTTTTATTAATTTCTTCTATCAAGTGAGAGGTAGAATTCAACATATGTTTTGAATTTATATGTGGTTTTATTAGATTATCTAAAAATTTTGCCAAATTGTAACTTGCAGAGCCAATAGTACTTATTATTGGTCTCATAGGTTTGTTATCTTTGAGCACTTTCACAGTACCATAGAGCCTGCCGGGCTCACTGCCAGAAGGACTAATAAACTTGTACGTTTTCTCATCAATATATCTACGCAAATACTTATAAATGTAACGATACCATCTGCCTTCCTCGGATACTGTCGGATGTTTGCGAATGTCATCCTCATCATATTCAATTTTTTGGAATTTGGTTACGTCTTTTAAAATATCACTCATTTTTTTTGTTGTACTCAAATGAGTTGACTATCACCAATCCATTCCCCTTATCAAAGGAACACACTTTTATATCCTTGCGTTTCGCCAACTTTTCCAGTACTTTGTGGGTTTCACGATTGTATTTATCATTACATATCTTTTTCCAGCTTTAAAGAAGTGAGTTGCAGCTTCCTGAATTTCACGTTTTACCACTGGTGTTAAATTAAATTCATTACATTTGCATGCATAAGATGGTATCGTTACATTCATAAGTATTTGCGTAGATATATTGATGAGAAAACGTACAAGTTTAGATAAAACAGCAATCTTGAATGCAACCTTTATTCACGTCGTAACCGCTTGTTGTGTTCTGTCTGCTACTGCAACAAGCCGTGCAGACTACATAGAATCACGTGACAGCGAACACACCACACACTGACTCAGCATATCACATCACTCCTCCCTATTTAACATTCAAATCGCATCAAAATAAAGGATCAACAGGAGAATACGGTTTCAAAAATGTTATATGTCTCTGCAAAGTTTTCCGTCCAGATTTCACAGTTATTGATTGTGCCTTGATTTGCACCACTTCAAATACATCATCCAAATAATAAGGAGATCCCTTCTTGCGTAATGAGTTCTTTACTAAAACAAGATCGCCGACATTCAAACGCTTATGAGTGTTTGGCCGAGTGTCCAGGGGATATTTCGGGTGATCAAAATCGGACATATGACGAGTTTTTGTATGAGAAAATAACATCATTAGGTGTGAGGCCAGTAGTTGCACTTCGCTGATAATTGTAAATAAATTGCCAATACAGCAGTTTATCAGGCCAGCCTGTTGGATTTTGAATTAATTTCTCTTCCAGCCAACGGATAGTCCTCTCCACTGAACCATTACCATGATGGAAAGCTGAAGTTGTTTGATGTAGAATGTTAAAGCGTTCACAAAACTTCTTTAATGCAGAGAATTCAAGACCACCATCCGATTAGAAGACGGTTGGTTTGCCATAGACACACATGAAATCCAACAATTTGTTCAATACCGTCTGACTGTCTTTGGACATCAATGGATAGAAACAGCTGTATCCACTAAAAGAATCCTTTACAACCACAATATATTGGTAGCCACCTCTAGCCAAGTGGACTGGGCCCTTCAAATCGATAGACACTTTCTCAAAAGGAAAATTTCCATGATATTGGTATTCCTCATTCCGAAAAAAAGAGTATGATTTGGAAAATGAACATGAATCACACTGCTTCACAAAGTTTCTGATGTGAAAAAACATTTTAGGCCAAAAGTAGCGACTTCTAATAAAGTCTTGCATCCTCCGCACACCAGGGTGTCCCAAAAGCTCATGTGTCTGCTTTAGTAAATCCATAATAACGGAGTTGGGCACAACAATCCTGCTCTTGAATTTCACCAGACCATCTTCAATATTGACATGCTTCTTGTATGCATCCAAATATGTGGAAATGACGCCATCGGACAACAACGGTTCCTGCAATTTTCTCCCATCAAAGCATTTGACGTCGGGAATCACAGCCAAAGCTCGCCGACTCAATGCATCAGCAACTGCATTTGAAGCTCCAGCGACATGCTCTATATCAAAGTCAACTTCCTGTAATGTGAGAATCCATCTTCCAATGCGACCTTTGAGCTTCTGATCTTTAATCCAAATCAAAGGTTTGTGGTCACACCTCAGAATAAATTTCTTTCCAATCAAGCAATCATACATGTAATACTGCTTTAGTCCAAATATAATCGCGAGCAGTTCCTTTTCGTATGTCGAATATTGCAACTCGACCTTCTTCAACAAGCGACTTGAATATTGAATAGGCCTATTATTTTGGATCAAAGTGGCTCCAATAGCTACATCTGAAGCATGAGTCTCTATCTTGAACAGGGATTTGGGGTCAGGAATCGCCAAAGGAGTGGCTTTAATGATCAAGTAACAGATATTATTAAACGAATCAATCAATTCGGAAGTCCATTTCAGTTCCTTTGTAGACTTGTAGCAAGCCACTTTGAAGTCAAATAATCGCTTTGTGACTGCAGCGAAATTTTTGACAAACTTTCTATAATAGTTTATCAGTCCAATAAAGCTCTCCAGCTCTTTATAGGAAGTTGGAAGAGGATAATCTCGTAAAACATGCCTTGCTTTATCATTGTATGTATAAGAGTCACCTCTCAAAACATGACCCAAATATTCAGCGCTGTCTTTTGCAAAGTGACATTTTGCTGCTTTCAAATGCAAGTTATTTTGCTGAAGACGATCGAACACAATATCTAGATGCTTGCAATGCTCTGTCACATCGTGAGAAAAAAATCAAAATATCGTCTATGTAAATAAAGACAAAATCGAGATCACCAAGAATATCCTGCATGCAACGCTGGAAATGACCAGGTGCATTCTTCGGTCCAAATGGCATGACATTGAAGCTCCAATTTCCCATACTGGGACCAGGAGAAAAACACAACTTTTCTTTTTCACTGTCAGTTAGTGGAATATACCAATATCCCTGAGATAGATCCAATGTAGAGAATACTCTCCTACCATGCACATTATTTCGGATTTCCTCAAATTGCGGAATATCGCACGACAATTCCACAGTATGTATGTTAAGTTGCCTGAAATCAACACACAGGCGGATATCTCCAGCTTTCTTTTTGGCAACTAGTAAGGCCCCCGGACTTCCTCCAGGATTTATATGCATAAGTATGTTAAATTAAGACAGTGCACATTGTATGTATGCACATTGTTGCATACCAAGTTTACCAACTCATTCGCCTACACTGATTGGCTGTCTTACCATTTAGATCGCTGTCTCATTGGCTGTTGCTGAATCCGTCGTGAAACATTAGAATCAATGAGACGCATGTCTAGCGAGGCAATTTTTTAAAGCAAATGAGGAGTTCATTTGTAAATTTAATGTAGTTACTTGTGTAATTAATATTTTTTCGGTAAAAATTTACACAAAAGTCTCCTTTTCTCTGTAATTATGATACTTAGGGAAATGAGACCGGGCGGTTTTAACTACAAATTTTTTGTTCTATTAAATGGTAGTATCATATTTGGCGTAAAGTTTCATGGTTTAGGAGGAGTTTGTCGGCGTTTTGCATTTTATATATAAGATAACAATCGGAAAGGAAAAGGGGGATGTAGTCCTTGTAATAATTCCTCTCTCTTCTAAATCACACATCTGCCGTTGGACTTCACTTTCGAAATGAATCGGAACCCTCCTTGCTGGTATGCGTAATGCATTTGTGGTATCGAACTGGACATCAAACTTGAATCGATCAGGCATAATTCCGGAATTATCTGAGAAAACACTCGAGTACTGCAGCAATATATGCTTTATTTGATTAGGACAGTTACCTAGATTCACTGACTCCATAGCACTTGGTTGCAACGGCAAATAGATATCATCATTATGAAGATTGATGGGTTCTTCTTCTTCGACGATCTGGCCACTGCAATTTCACTCCAAGCGCATTCAGTATATCACGACCAACTATCATATCATCAGGAAAATAATAGAGATAGTGGTCATCACAATAAAATGAATGTCGAAATTCCGTTTGAAAAATCCGAACAGACTACTCAGTAAATGAAACTACTCAAGTTGTCTCGACACTCGTCTCTAACAAAATGAAGATGTCGAACCAGAATCCAATTATATTCGCAACCGCACGTTATTGTCAATGATAGTTCCAGTCACCACATATTCATCGCCCTCTGAATCTCTGCAAGTAACAGGCCGAGCGACACCCATTACTCTGTCGAGTTTTTTCAATCAGGATCAGTGATGTCAGTGACCGAACGACGAGACCAGGCCTTCGGAAAATCAGATTTGGCAGACTTCAAGGCATCTCTTGGTTGTCGATTACGATTACGATTATTCGGACAATCTCGCGCATAATGCCCGTAACCGTCACAAGCATAGCAACGGTCAGTCATCGCCTTTGAATTGGGAATAAATCGTCGTTTCTGAGACACATTCTTTGAAATTGACAGACACGATTGTGGTGATGAAGATAGCAAATTCCACATAAACGACAACTGCTTCATGAATTCTGTAAAATTAGAAGCATTTCCCAACATGAGTCCAGCATCAGAAGGTAATAGTTCCACCAATCGTTGTTTAATCAGTAGTTCCATGATCGTTTCATCATCAATAAAACAACTCAATATCTTCTTGCTTTCAACAATGTAATCTGTTGCCGATTTGAAATTGCAACAATCTAATTCAAAGAAACTCTTCAGAGGCGTACTTGTGGGCTGAAGTATCAAGGAAACCTTCCGCTTCAACGATTCGTAAGTAGCTCTCCCATCAACACCAAGAGCATTAGCCGGGTGATTTGCTCATCGCAAATTTCAAGAATTTCACACGAATACTGCCATGTTCTGATTCATCAAAGGACTTTGTCATTAAAAAACAATCCATGTGTAGCTCAAACGCCGTTATAAAGTCTGTAGCCGCTGAAAAATCACTTATCTTTGGAATGCCATCCATCATCAAACCACGCTCTGCTACCAGATAAAACAGCAATCTTGAATGCAACCTTTATTCACGTCGTGACCGCTTGTTGTGATCTGTCTGCTACTGCAACAAGCCGTGCAGACTACATCGAATCACGTGACAGCAAACACACCACACACTGACGCAACATATCGCATCACTAGTTTATTAGTCCTTCTGGCAGTGAGCCCGGCAGGCTCTATGGTACTGTGAAAGTGCACAAAGATAACAAACCTATGAGACCAATAATAAGTACTATTGGCTCTGCAAGTTACAATTTGGCAAAATTTTTAGATAATCTAATAAAACCACATATAAATTCAAAACATATGCTGAATTCTACCTCTCACTTGATAGAAGAAATTAATAAAAATCAAGAACTTTTTCATGACAAACATATTTTAATTAGTTATGATGTTGAATCACTGTTCACGAACATACCTGTAAATGAAACAATTGAGCTGGCGGCTAATTTAGTCTATGATAAGAATTCAACTAATAAGCCTTTGTTTGGCAGAGATGTATTTAAAAAACTGTGCATGTTTGCCACGAGCGGTCAATTTTTATTTAATGACCAAATGTTTAAGCAGATAAATGGCGTAAGTATGGTGTCCCCCTTGCTCCTACACTCGCAAATCTATTTTTGTCACACATGGAACAAAATTGGATGAATGAAGAATGCAGTCCACTTTATTACGCAAGATATGTAGATGATTGCATTTGAGTTTTTGATGATATAAAGAAAGTAGAACGGTTTCATAAATTTTTAAATAGACAACACAAAAATTTAAAATTTACTGTAGATATTGGAGGCAACAGTATAGCATTCTTGGATGTTAAAATAAATATTACGAATATTTTGGAAACTAGCATCTTTAGAAAAGAAACGTTCACAAATGTGCTATTAAATTTTGAAGCAAACTGTTCAAGAGCGTGGCACCGGGGTCTGGTCATTGGAATGCTGAGTAGAGCATATACGGTAGCCAGCGATTGAAATATATTTCATGATGAAATTGAGAAAATTCTGAAAATTTTTGAATAACTGAACGTCCTGTTAATGTTGCTAGACAAGTAGCAACGACGACGTACTCGAGGAGCACAAAATTCACAATAAATATAATCTAGTTAAACATCACACTATCTAAAAGAAATATTCATGACTGGTATTACTGAAAAGAGATATTTGACATTAGTACGTAATACATGTATATTTTTGCTATGTGACTTAAAGATCTACATACCAGAGGCATACGAATGAGGATGAATTTGCATCGGTTCTCGTATATAAAATATGCCAACAACTCGTATTTCATTGTAAAACAGTCAATCACAGATAGAATAGTTCGTATCGCTTCATACGAATCACATACGAAAATAGCTGAGATTTCGTATGAAGAACATGCCAGACCTCTGTGACCATGCGAGAATCTCGTATCAGATGTTAGTTTCAAATTGTATGTGATTTTGGTATATGTTTGTATACAATTTTTGTATCCGGCGAATTACAGTGTAGATATGAATTGACTGAATTTTAATTATTTCAATCTTTTTGACGTGTCTCCACAACCGATATAAGAATGTTGTAGAACACTGACTGTTAGTTTCGCCTTCTTGTTTTTGCCGTCTGTTGCTCCATTTGATGCGCGAATACGTGAAACGCGTCGATCGTGTAAATTCGTTTTATGTTTTTACTTATTTTACTTCTTTTTTGTTAACTGTAAAGTGTTTCTACCAAGTATGCTGGAATGGCGAGAAAATATCTGGAAGAATGGCCTACAGGAATATCTACACGGTACATTGATATTTATGGACGAGATTTCCATGGTGGATACAAGATATCATTTCCTTTGAGTTGAACAATAACTATGATGTATCATTTAGTGCTTTCTATCAGTTATCTATCAGTATTGATTCAATTTGTCCATGGTGACATGGAAACCATATTTGTAATTTGTGTTTAGCCTTGCATTTTGAGTTCAGAATATATTCTAGCGCCACGAACAACGGTGGTCTTTAAGAAATGGCCCCCAACGTGGGGCTCGATCAATTATTAAACCTCAAACATGTATATGATTATGAAATGCAAGTAGTGAAATGCAAAGTGGTGATATTCAACATATTAATTGTGGTTCATTCAACGATTCTAGGCTATTCAATTTGACTCTATTCATGTAAGTACCATGCACATTCTGAACTTCTCCATTCAAATTTGAGCTCCAGTCACTTCTAAATTTTAGTTTAGAAGTTTGAATCTTAAAGTTGGGATTTACAATCCAATTCATTGAAAGCTCAAGTCTGGATTATTGGTGTTCTAACTTAGTCCATTCTCTTGCTATTATTCAAAATGACCACTACATTAGAAAATATGATTAAAAAAAGATTATGTATTCGCGGAACTTTAACAAAATTATTAAACAAAGCCGATTCCCTAATATCAGCGGATGTTGATGTAATCGAAATAAAAACTATAGAAACGATGATTATTAATAAATATGATGCTCTAAAAATATTAGACGATGAAATCATGAATGCAATAGATGAAGATAGTGATATTGATGATGAAATAGACAAAGTTCTACACTATGAAACGAACATAAATAAAACCCTTCAAAAAATCAGAAGTGCTATACGCGATCGTCATAAATATTTGATTAAGACTGGCACTAATTTGATAAAATTGCCAAAATTTCAATTACCTAATTTCAGTGGTCGAAAGTGCGATTGGCTACCATTCTCTGACACTTTCGAAGCAACAATAATAAGAAATGATGGCTTAACAGACGTACAAAAATTTGTATATCTACAATCATGTTAAAGTGGTGAAGCCAAAGCATCAATCTCTGGCTCACCACTGACAAATGATAATTTTGAAAGTGCATTGAAAATACTTAAAGATCGCTTTGGCTCTATTGATGCAATACAAAGAGATCATCTACGAAAGTTAAATGAAATAAGCATTAATTTAATGTCAGTGACCAGTCTTAAGAAATTTTATGACGAGATCAATCTACATGTACGTTGCTTAAAAACTTTGGGCATCAATCCCGATTCTTATGAGATAATTCTATTACCAAAGTTTTTAGGAAAACTGCATGACAACATCAAATTGTCAATTGTGAGAAAAGCTGACCAACGACATGGTAAACTTCAGAAATTAGAATATTTTCTCAATATTCTAGACGAAAAAATACGCCTAAGAGAATTTTGTGAAGATGATTTTTCGCCAGATACCAAATACTGTCCTAAAGAGATTAATGTTGATAATTCAAAAGAAAACAGCTTTCCCGTCGTTCTGGAAGCCTCGGCCAAGCGAAGTATACAAGAAGATAGTCGAGTATTTTGTACGTACTGTGGCGGTTGACATGTTTCATCTAAATGTAAAAAACTTTGTACCACTACAGAGCGTATCAACTTCCTGAAGGAAAACAGAAGATGTTTCTCTTGCTCAAGACAGAATCATTCGATTGCTATTTGTAGAAATAAGAGAGTCTGTGCAAAATGCACAAGCAAATATCATCATATAAGTATCTGTCCTAAAGCAAACAATGCAGAAGTAAAAGATGAAATGAATTCACTATCAATCTCAGGAAAGAATGAACAAAACACAACTTGTTCGATAAGCAATAACCAGTCGTTATCAACATTAATCTCAGGTCCGGATGGAGTTGCAATTCCAACAGCAAAAGCTTTGGTCTGCAGTCCTGATGGAAAGGAAATTCTGGTGCGTGTAATTTTAGACACGGCCAATAACAAGACGTACATCAGAGCAGATCTTTGCAAAAAACTTGGGCTTAATATGATAGACTCTGGAGATTTGAAAATCAATGTTCATCAATGGATCACAAGAAACGCATGTAAGATCTTCAAAAACTGTTTCTTTTGAATTAAAAAAGCTTGATGGTTCAAATACTATCAAGCTAAATGGAAATGTGATACCGTACATTTGCAGCTATCAACAATACATCAATATCGAGTCATATCCTCATCTATTGGGTTTAGATTTAGCAGATGAAAATGACAGTCATGATCATAATTTGGAAGTTGAGGTGTTAATTGGCTGTTTCGCTTGATGAAAAAACAATTCGTGGTAAATTCGGTCCAGTTGCTTTGGAAAGTAAATTAGGATGGCTTGTTTGTGGTAAATTGTCTAAGCAATCTGGTATATCTTGTCAAAACAACAACCCGATAGCTCTTTTTAGCAATCAATCTATCACAACCATAGAAATAGATTGTTTATCTGAAGTTCGCTAGAATGGAAATTGACTCAAGGTCGCGGCACATCCGGGGGAACTAAGTTGGGGCATGAAGAACCAATTAAAAACTTCGATTTACTCATGTGACTGATTCTAACCCAATGATACAGACGTTGGCAGGTGCATCCAAGTGAAAATGCGTGCGATTTATGTGCCGTTATTGTGCATTGCATGAAGCTAAATTTCCTTTCTAGGGGTTTTTTTGTTGTCAATTTCTATGATCACAACTGAAAGAAATATAAATAATCAACTAAAACAGTTTTGGGATTTAGAACACCTAGGTATTTCAGCTAAACAAGACGAGAGCGAAGCATTCCTACTAAATATTGAATTCAGAGATGGAAATTATTACATTAATCTACCTTGGAAAAATGCTTTAAAGAAACAAATAGCAAATGAATTACCGACTAATTTCAAAATTTCACAAATATTCTTGATTCTTGTTTAAGAACATTACGGAAGAAATCGTTGTTAAATTGCTATAATGAAATCATACAGGATCAATTGATCAAGAAGGTAATCGAGCCAGTCCCTTTTAATAGTTACGGAAGCAACGACGATTCCACTATTGTTCACTATTTACCTCACATTCCGATAATTAGATCGGATGCGGCTTCTACTCCTCTCAGAATAGTTTTTAATGCTTCTTAGAGAGAATGTAAGTCCGCATTGTCTCTAAATGATTGTCTCCAACAAGGACCTTCGTGCAATATGCCAGAAATTCCATTGATTTCGACGAAATTTCGACTGAATAAGATAGGTATCATCGCCGACATAGAGAAAGCATTTCTCCTAGATAAAAATAAAGGAAATGATCGAGATGCTTTAAGGTTTCTGTGGGTGAATGATATAAATGCAAAAATTCCTACTTTTCAGTCATATAGACATTGCTCGCTAGTTTTTGGATTAAACTGCTCTCCAGCAATCTTGGAGGCAGTTATAAAGAACCACTCAAATAAATATCTGAATACCTATCCAGAAATAGTAAATAAATTGACAAATCATATGTATGTCGACAACCTTACAACCAGTTGTGAATCCATTGATGAAGCGAAGGAATTATATGAAATAAATCGATTTATATTTAAAGGTTTTAATCTTCGTCACTGGATGTCCAACTCTGAAGAATTAAATAAACACATTTCTACTTGTGATGAAATTAACAGAAAGAATAATGATGAAGAGATAACCTATACTGAACTGATGCTAAATCCAGCAGTGAATACCAATTCTGTCAAAGTGCTAGGAATGTTATGGAGTCCCACAGAGGACACAATATTGATGAATTTGTCGCATATTTATGATAATGACATACAATTAAACAAAATAACTAAGCGCAATATTCTTAAAACTTCAGCAAAGATTTATGACCCATTAGGGGTAATAGGTCCTACTGTCCTTATTCTAAAATTGCTCTTTCAAGATTTATGCCAACAAAAATCGTCTTGGGACACACAAGCTAGTAAAGAAATTGAAAATGTTTTCAGAAGTTGGTTACTTGAGTCAAAGGTTTTTTTCAGTGAAATTACCTAGATATATTCGACATGACAGTTGTTTAAAATCGATTCAATTACATGGGTTCTGCGATGCCAGTAAAAAGGTTTATGCCGTAGTGGTTACCATGCTGTGGTATAAAACTGGTACCATGGCCCAACATGGCTAACTAACAACAAGGAATCATGGCCTTGTGATGATACAAGCTATATATATAATCCTACTATAGATAATATAAACACTGAAGTGAAAATTGTTAATATGTCAATAGAATCTTTGACTGATAAAATTGTCATGACGAATTTATCTTCCTTGATATCGTTAAAAAGCTACAATAACTCGCAAAAGCTATACAGAGTCACATCATATGTCATGCGGTTTGCAAAGACAGTGCATCCAAATCTAAAAATCAGGGATATAAATGATAAACCAAATACTATATCTGCACACGAAATGGTACGCGTAGAGAATATTTGGTTGCTAGAACTACACCACAGAGATTTTCTACCCGAATTCAGAGCAGCACTACAATCTGCTGCAAAGACTAAACTTTTCAAAAGCCTTAGCCTTTTTGTTGATAGTACTATGTTACTAAGATGTCGCGGTAGAATTCAGGCTGCTGTAAGTTATGAAACCAATTGTCCTATTCTCCTGCCTCGCCGTAACATGTTTACCTCCATAATTATCCATACAGCTCATTCCGACGTGTTTCCTCGGAGGAGTAGCTGCGACTTTAGAGAAAATCAGAGAAAAATATTGGCTCATGCACGGCAGACAAAATGTGAAGAAAGTATTATATAGTTGTCATTGGTGTAGGCGAATACAAGGGTTGTCTTATCAACAAAATGTTATTTGTCAACTTCCTTCACATCGAGTCTCTGAAATTTGAATAATTGCGGTCCAATTATGTATCGTAAGGGGGAGGAGATATGCAAAAGCTATATCTGCCTCTTCACTTGTACGTCAACTAGGGCGGTTCATCTAGATATTGCAACTGATCTTACAACGGGAAGTTTCTTGCAAATACTGAGGCGATTCATATCCAGGCGGGGAATACCGAATTTGATAAGTGATAATTTCCAATCTTTCAAAAAGGCATTTAAGATAATAAAAGCTTCTTCTGAAGCTAATGATTGCCAAAGGTTCATAAGTGAAAAGCGAATACATTGGGAATTTATATGCGAGTATGCCCCCTGGATGGGAGGGCTTTATGAACGTCTTATTGAAGATGTCAAAAATACACTGAAGAAAACCCTAAAAAGAAAGTTAGTTGACTATTTTGAACTGCAGACATTAGTCATTGAGATAGAGGGAGTGTTGAATTCCAGACCCCTATCTTATGTTTCCGAGTCGATGGAACATGTTATAACGCCATCTCACTTCCTAATACTCAGGCGTTTGACTCAACCGCCAAGGGATGACGTTATAACTAATGCTGACACAACGTTGTCAATAAAGCGGAATAACAGTCTTCTGAACTATTTTTGGGGAGAGTGGAAAAAGAACTATCTTCTATCCTTAAGAGAACGAAATGTCGGTGCCAAAAGAGGTACTTACATATCTCTAAAAATAGGCCAAATCGTCAGTATCGAAGACAAAAATGTTCCTAGGCTAAAATGGCGGTTAGGTAAAATCAAAGGTGTTGTACCGAGAAGGGATGGTGTAATAAGATCAGTAATAATAAGCCTGTCAAATAGCAAGAGAATGGACACTGTTAGTAGGCCAGTACAATTGGTCATACCAATAGAGAATTTTTGAATGTGTACTGGTGCATGTGTTATAATATACTTATGATAATTATGAATTAAATATGTAACATAATATTTAAGGAGGAGTATGCTGGAATGGTGAGAAGATATCTGGAAGAATGGCCTACAGGAATATCTACACGGTACATTGATATTTATGGACTATAACATGGTCGAGACTTCCATGGTGGATGCAAGATATCATTTCCTTTGAGTTGAACAATAACTATGATATATTATTTAGTGCTTTCTATCAGTTATCTATCAGTATTGATTCAGTTTCTCCATGGTGACATGGAAACCATATTTGTAATTTGTGTTTAGCCTTGCATTTTGAGTTCAGAATATATTCTAGCGCCACGAACAAAGGTGGTTTTTAAGAAACCAAGGAGGTACAGAACTTTTCAGCATGAAGTTGTTGGCACCGCTATCTATGCGCTGCTTTCATGGTGATACCGACACATTGTGTTTGATGTGTGTTATATTATTGTTGACCTTAAAGCTGTGTTCTTATAAAGGTTTAGTAAATGTTCTAGTATGTGAACTCTCAGTTCGCTAACTGTGCTGGCTCCAAGGAGTGACCACTGACAGGGTTTAACGTTTAGGTGCATGCACTTCAAGAAGCCTGCCCTCCAGGACAGACTGCACGTCAGGATGCGCTCGACTTGATAATAGTGGACGAGAGAACCTTTTTCAATCGCAACATGAGCTAAAATACGTGCGATAGCGAATTCCATGAGCTACATCCAAATACACTCAGTTGATCAATGAATGAATGCATGGAGGTAGTAATGTCTGTGCAAAATACCGGCTTGATTGATTAAACTCCGTCGAATTTGAGCCGAATTGATCTCATGCAAAAATCCAATGCTGTCTTGAAATGTGCCTGTCATGTCGTACATTGAAGTCACATCCTTGCAGAAGTTATCATGGCTCTTTCCGAGGGAAGAAACAACGCCTGGAAAGAGAGATATTTGACTGGATTTATCCGAATTGAGGATGGATTCTTTTCCTACGTTGATAAAAAGGTAAGTGAAGTCGATGTCTTGCAATATCAGAAGTCTAACTAATATTCACGCACACAAAACGGAGACCGTAATAATAATCGGAGATTTCGATGAGAGAGTTGGTGATAAGAATGATAGTAAGATGTACTGTCTACAGAAGAGAAAATCTGGAATCTACACTTTGAATCGCAGGATACGAAACCTTCATACAAATTGAAGTCAACAATTGACAATTGACAAACAACATTACTGTAGGTAACATCAGTTTTGAGGAGAAACTGCTTGTTTATCTGCGACAATAACATCGTTGTCATGACGTCTTCATTATCTTAAACAGAAAATCGGTCAAGCTACCGGCAATGAGGAATGTCGTATTTCTTACTGATGATAGAAAATTCTGCCAGAGAAGTGCAATCATAATCATAAAAATAATAAATCTGATTTTGAGTTTTCAAATGTATGCTGGAACATTGCGTTATTGAGTGTCCGAAACTCGGAAGTACGTGGATCTACATAAACAAGTGGCATTTTGCGATGTTTGAGGCTCTGTAACTTGAAAGACGACTGGAAGTGCAACTTGAGAATTGTGGTTTTGCTCATGTTGGATGATAATCTACATATTAAAAATAATAAGTTTCTCACATGCGAATTAAGGAAGAAAATGTTAGTAGCTCTCGCACTAATATCTTTGACTCTATGTTTCTCCGTGATAAATTCGTCAAATGGAATTACTCACATCATTCACACCGCCTGACTCCTCACGATCTAAATTTAATGACTGTGTGCGTTCAATGCGGTGTCAATGATTCTGTTCGTCAGAATTCAGACTTCAATTTGCATTACGTTCAATGGAAATTGGATCTTCTTGCCCCTCGGGTCTAGTTCCAAGCGTGACCATCAGGATTTAATGTAAAATGTCATTTCTAGACCAATCATTGCAGACAAAGGAATCTATCTCTGTGTCTCCAACACACTCATGACCAATTTTTAATAACTCTGCTACCATGACAGTGCTCTATCGCCTAGAAGATCATTGCTTTACAGAAATATATACATTTTGCCAACAGAAATTTTAAGGAGCATAATGACTGAATTATAATCATCATCAAGATGTCAAATGTCCAGAACTGCTATCGCCAAGACTACTCCACGTCTGCAGATATAATTCTGTGTGTTCAAATTGTTACATTTAGACATGACTGGAAATTATCATGTTTACCATCCAATTTATATGAAGCTTACTTATGGTTATTAAGTAGCACTATCTGCAGTAAACGAAATAATGCAAAATATTCCGTGCTATCAGACAGAAATTGTGCTAATTTCTGCGCTAGCCCCCGCTGATTTCTCGAGCTTGCACAAGCTGTGACAAACAAGAACCTTTTAGACAACATCAACAATTTTGAATGAAGACATAGACAAAAGAAGTGTTAATTCAAGAAATGTAAAGAGGAATTTATGTACTTAAGATGAAAAGGTCTGGATAAACTTGTTTCAGTAGTGTTAAAGAATGGCAGTGCACAATAAGTCATATCAACTTAGCGCTGTGGCTGATATGTATTGAAATCGAGAATTGGGACGAACAGAGGAATAATCACAAATTCTGGGGTTCCGGACATCATTCAATTCATCCACGAAGCAGCAAAATTGTTGCGCAATTGACATTGGTTTAGGTGCTCCAAATATGGCAAAATTCATTGGTGTTCATTGTTTTTTTGAAATCGATCGCAAATGGTAAACCCGATTGTTGTAACCCGATTAACCAAAATCTATGGCACTCCTATAGGAAACGTCCTACGGAATTATTGTAATTTTCCTATAGCGGGTAGTGCTATTGCTATGGAACTCTATTCTATGGCACTGTTGGAATGTTTTGTCCCATTGAATTTTGGGGAACTTTGATCCAATTGCCTGTGGGACTAATTTGTCCCATAGACTTGTGGGAAATAATGTCCTATCGAATTTCGGGAAATCCTGTTCTATCGAACTTCTGTCCCATAGAATTTTGGGAAATTCAGTTTTCATGGCAGCTCCTAATGCTATAGCGTTTCTAAACCTTTCCGCGACATACTGACGCTTTATGAGATCATGATTGTAAAGAATAATCAGTTTAGTTTAGCAATTGCGACAATGTCAATTTAAAGACAACATGCATGAGGTATTTGCACTTTTCACTTTCGATCCCCTTGACATGTCGGTGAAAGTCCGGCCCAGATTTCAAAAAAATAGTTTGAGAATCAATCACACTATGGAGCATTATTTTTTTTACTAATTTCATGATCATTCACAAAACGCCATTAATTCAAAAAACAGCCAATGATTTTTAATATCTTCTCTTTTTAGCCGCTTGAACACTTGCTTCGATGAAAAGTTTCTCAGAAATCATTCACCATATTTCTTTCTCTTCCATTGGGAAATGTAGTAGGAGTTGATCTGCAACAAACAGGAAATACATTATAAATATGCAATAAATGATAAGTTGATGATGGAACATAGACGTTCTGCATATAGGCAGAGAAACTTCATTTAAATGAAAAATAATGCAAAATATTGCAATTGAAGAGTATTTCATAATTGCTATGTTTCTTGTATTGGAGATTTATATTATTAATATAGGATTATAACATAATAATGCAAATGCGCGCCGCTGTGATCTTGCAGATGATAAATATCGCCAGAAGTTTCATTTTACTTGTTTATTGTCACAACTGCGTTTCGTCTGCTCTCAGTAGTAAGCGATTGTTGTAAGCGTTGACATCAAAATGATGGTCTTCGAACGGCGAAAGAGCTAAAATGATAGTTATCTATGCGAAATCTTGCTAACATGGTAAAAAGAGCAGCCATTAAATGAGCATCGAAGGGTGGAAGAGAGAGGGAGATAGTAATAGATTCTCATCTCACCTTTCATGAATAAAGTACACATTAATGTGAAGAGTCCTGTGTAGTCATTTCTTCGATTTGCCGAAGGCGTTTGATTCTCTTCCAACACTAAAGTACACTCCAAAGTGAATGTATGTCGTCACGCAGACATCATTGCTTTACTTGAAATTGACTTTCCTAAATGTTTTGACATCGATTTAAGAAAATAAGTTAAGAATTTGTAAAAGTGCATATCCACTAAACCACTTTAGGTCTCAGTGGGTGCGGAATAGGATGTGAAGGAGATCAGGTCTTTGGGGTTAAATTGGCTGTCCTTATTCTGAGCATAATCAGTCGTGGTCTCATTTTTTTTCCTTCCTTGTAGATCTATTCGCTTCATGATATTCTAGGGAATGATTCTATCGTCTACATGGGAAGAATCAATCTTGCATTGTATAAATCATTCAGCGACATCTTAAAGAATTCAATATCTCACTGTGTGTCACTACACTACCTACCCGAAAATCAGACGAATCTCAAGTGGCCGGGACCTTCAGTTGGACTAAGTATCGGAAATTGTGCATCATGGAACTTCTTGTGTCAAGGTATGTATTTAGCGCACTCTTTTCGTGACCAAATGTCAACTATGTTTACTTGTCAATGATCCACTTAACCATGTACTATCTTCAGAGCGAAAAACAACACGAAACGAAGCCACTTTAAACGTTCCAAGCAAATCTGAACACGGTAAGAACATTCCATGATTAAATTCAATATTTAGTAGTGACTTTACCTAATTCATGCATGATAACCTTTGAGTATGAGATCAAATCATTAGCGTGCACGACTCGAAAACATTATCCAAGCACATTTTTCATCTCACTATCTGCTTAGAACTTAAAGGACTTTTCGTTCGAATTTTGCACCAAGATTTGGCATTCTTTAGATAATGACCGGAATTTGCCTAGACCATGTTCAGTTTTTAAGATTTTAGACTTCTCTGAGCAGTGGAAAATCTAGAATCTGAAAAATTTCTTTTTTTCAGTGAAGTGTAGCTTAATTGTGAGTTGGAAAATGTGAAAATGAATGATGAAAGAAGATAATTTCAAATACAATATGAAAACATGCTTTTGCTCCAAGCCATATAGAATGCTCGTTAATGTACATCATATGTACGGCAGCATTGCAGTATTGTCTCGTTCTCCTCCGGGATTAGCCGCAATTCAGGAGAATCTTCCACAATTAGTTCAATATTGCTTTTATACAAGACGAGAATGTAGTTAAACATGCATATTTCAAAATATGATCACTATCTTTACCAAAGTATTATCACAGAGAAAATATTTCCTTATTGTTATGTTCTAGTGACGTAGCATTGAGTAGATATTATGTAGTGTTCACATAACTAAGTTAGCTTCCTTGAAGACTTTTATTTTCCTTCTTCAAAGGTTGTCTCAAAGATCATTACGGATATACTTACAAAGGAAATACACATGTATCAGCAAGTGGGAAGAAATGTCTATCTTGGAGATCTGTTGAAAAATTCGATGCAGGTTTTACATGGATACAAAAACATTCGGGCGGTAAGTATCTTCGTGTAAACTTCCAATCAGTTGCTGATAATAATGTATAGTATTCCTGATTGATGCTTCTTGTCAATCATTGGCTAATCTGTAAATGTGTCGTGAAAAGGACTGAATCATTTAAGCCCCGCAGCCCAATCTGCTGGACTGCTCCAACTACCCATGTCATTTGCTCATACCTACAACTCCTCAGACGCTGAGTGAACAATGGGAACTCTACTACAGAGATGCCGTGTAGTGGAGATGATGAGCATGTCATGTGCAAGCTTATCTCATAGACATTCATGGTGAAATGTCTGTCAGCATGCATCCACGTCATGAGCAATAGCAGCAACTTTTGAACACTTCTCATATTGGCCTTTTAGCACACGCGAGATTGGTGTGCTTTGACAAACGCGACCTGCTGGGGAGGAGGCGCTAAGTGACGCATTTCCGAACCTAAGGGTCCTACTCCAAAACAAAATGCAATAAATGAAAGTTCTTATGATGACAAGTCAGAATATCATAATTATTTTGATATCCAAGGTCATTGTGGAAGTTAAATGTAAGGTGAAAGGTCAAAAAGATGATTTTTATTACTATGGTTTTCAACTCTTGCGCTATCTCAGAAGCCATTTGACCAAATTCGAAACAAAATACACCAAATGACGAGTCAGAGTATCATAATAAAAAGATGTAGAACGTAGAACGTTGAGATAAGAAACACCAATAAATATTAATTCGACAAATCTGTCTCATATTCAAATTTTTCAAACATCATTGTGACAAAAGCATTAAACCGATGTTATTCATAATTAGTAGAAAGCTGTGGAATGCGTAGAAAAAAGCTATCTGCAATTTGGAGTTCTTATCTTCCTCCGTTCTGGAGCTGGATAATATTTTTGATAGGTGAAGGTTCTCAACTTCATCCCTCAGTGCGGCGAAGGTTAAGAAATGCCAAGTGAAACGTTATGTCCATCGGATTTGAATTATCACTTCAATATGTTGCAACGGCGGCAAAATATGCTGTAGAATCACGCGCCATGTCAACTACTGTTGGAAGAGGTTGTTCTTGATAAACTCTATTTTGAAGAAAGCAGCTCCTTGCATAGTTTACAAGTGAAAAATGCCACACAGACATTGGTAGATAACATGACATATATTCGCGAGGCCGTCCGTCCGGCTTTCGTCTGGCAACCACACTGGAATGACTTGACACGCATTCATTAATCAATTCATCTGAACATGAACGTCATCTAATGCCCCAAATGTACATGAACTTGACATAGAAATCTCTGATGAACGCGTCCTACACCAAAAACTAGAATTGAAGACAGAAAAAGAAGAGACAATTTCATTAAATGGAGATGAGGAAATGCAGAATGTAGATATGCACAAGGACGATGCAAGCACGAATTAATGAGTAAATGACAAATGCTGCATAACACACAGGTTGAGATAGCACGACACAAACACATTTCGACTTTGTACTAAAAGTAGAACCTTCTAGCGTATGGATATATTATTCAAGGTTGATGTCCAGAAAAGGAAAGAATGTTGACGCCGATGTGTGGTACATGTTGGTATTCTTAGCAGGTGAATGTTGGGCAGTCTATGGCACGAGGTGATGTGATGGATGCTCAACGTGGTTTTCCGCAGCACTTAACAATTTGCTGGCAGTCTTTTCCGCACGCAGCGAACCCTGAACACTGACAAGCATGGAACACTGATAATTAATGTCACAAAGTAGTCTGTGAGGCCTACGTTGGAACTTTTCTTACTTATCCATTAAAGAAATAGGCAAACTGCCGTCTCAGCAAATGTGTGATAAGAATGACATTCACCTGTCTTCTTTCTGTCAGCAGTTATAAGAAAATAGAGCTTCTGAATTGAAGGCCTTCCAATAGTGAGCGAATCAAACTTCCAAACTATCAATTATTAATCAAATTGATGAACATGAAACTCTTACAAGGGGTTTGCATTGCATGCATTGATAGTCATTTTATTAACGTGATTGTGAAATTTTAATATAAATGGTGATAAATATAAATCTTTGCCATGCATCGATCTCAGCGACTGGAAGCTACCACCGCTTAGGTACCGCTGTCATGACAACCCAGGTTTGCGACGTAGTATCGTTTTCAATCTGCTGTCCGCTCTATTCATTTTATTATTGAAGCATTTAGTGGCCTTCATGATATTCAATATAAAGGCATGACATGACAATCGTTTCATCACAGAATTAGATTGTTTAATAGTATCACTTTGCTAGAAGTGCAAACTGATTCAAACAAATGGCAAATGCAGGAACTTAATAAGTGGGCAAAAAGAAATTTTTAATACATTACAGAGATAGGAAAAATAGTCGTGCGTCGCTTGCGGATTGCTCTGAATTCCTTCAAAATGCTCCGATCGCCACGATTCCTTCAGATTCGAAGAATTCAGATCATTGCGCAAAAGTTTTCTCGATGATGTTGGGCCCTCCGATCATTTTAAAAAAAGTTAGCAGGCGCATGAAAAACGTTCACAAACTTCTCTGTAGAACTTGACATCGTCTGTGTTTCTTTGCTGTGTGATCCGGTTGATAACAGTCACTGAAACTTTACACAATTTGGCGTGTTTAATGTAGAACTGGCTGCTCATTGTTCGATTGCTATGGTATTCAGTCAGAATATTGTGCCATTTCATTTACGTTACATGTTCCAATGCTTCCCTTCTAGTCAAACAGAAGAAGAGACGACCTGTCTAATTCTGTGCGTTTCATCATGAAATGGTGACGCCCGTCGACTGACTCTATTCACGCGATTACATCGGAGAAGGACACAATATACAGAACAAAGTCAAGCTGAGTGAAAAGAAATCAATGCTATGGAAAAGCAAGCGTCATCAATGTTGGTTTTTGAACACATAGCAGTGGATGGATTTGATGAATAAACATTGCTGCCAGGTATAATAATAATAATAATAATGTAGCTTTATTCGTACTTCACAACCGGTGGTTATTCAGAAGTAGCGTTACACAAATCATTTATAAAATACATCAGAAGTAGAATCAGATAGAAGTCAGGCAAAGCGAATAAAAGAATTTTGGAAGCGCATTGTTCTTGATCTGAGTTTTCTGTTCCGACTACCAAGTCTTTCACTATGTCGAGTTTCTTCGCTATCGTGAATAAGATGTAATGGGTGTTCCTCATCTTCTGCCTTTAATGCTAATTGCTCGGCCGTTCGCAAACAGAAGCTGGTAATATCCTCTGAACAGCTAAAACCGTACAACTTGCACAATCGCTTTTCAAGGCTAGCAATATGTCTGATCTCGAGGCAGTGATGTTGCACACGCGGGATTAGCATATGTCAAGATAGATCTTATCATGGTCACGTACACGGTTCGGAGCAATTGGTGGTTATTCGGCGAAATTTGCTTTAGGCAGTGTAGTAGATAAATTCGGCGTCTAGCTTTCGAAAGTGTGTGGTCGAGATGCTGTTGCCAATTGAGCTTGTTGTCAAGAACAATTCCCAGAAGTTTGGCAGAGCTAACCTTCCTCAATAATGGTTGATGATTCTGGGTCACAGAGAGCTGAAAGGTTGAGGGCCTTCTTAGTATTGAAATTCATTACTTTGGTTTTCATATAGTTCAAATGCATGCCATGCTCATGAGACCATGTCAGTATATGATTCAGCTCCTCACTGAGCTTATCGTCTCGACTTCGCGAATGCAGTGCAGCCACTGATATGTCATCTGCAAATTTTACCAGGGTGGAGTTTCCAAACTTTGGCTCCAAGCTATCCATTGCTGAGGCAAACAACAATGGAGCTAACACGCCTCCCTGAGGGACTCACTTGTGGCTCTAAACCACAATGAATAGTTACCATTGCATTTAATTCTTTGTTCTCGCACAGACAGATATGATGCAATCCAGAGCAACAGTTCTTTTGGAGCTTTTTGTCAATCAAGGATTGTAGAATAACTGATGTGGTATTCTGTCAAATGCCTTGCTGTAATCTAACATCAGAAGTCTAACGGCTCCCGGAGTGTCTAGATGGATAAAATACGATGAATCGTGTAGGTGAGTGCCGTCACAGTTCCTTGACCAGTCCTTGGTACAAAGGCGAATTGAGTTGGTCCAATTGGTGAACGCTTGGTAAAGCCACTTTTTCAAAACAAGCTTCTCGATCACTTTAGAAAGAATCGGTAGTAAAGAAATAGGGCGATAATCAGTAAGTTTAGGTTGGCTGACTTTGGGGATAGGCACAACATTAGCCCTCCTCCAACAAGTTGGCATCACACCGGTAGCAAGACTTAAATTAATCACATGTGGGATAGACGGAGCCAGTATATCAGCAAAGTCCCGCAATACCCAAAGGGAACTTCGTCAGGTCCTGGTGAGCCTTTTTTCAGATGGATCAAAATGTCAAATACTTCGTTCTGAGTGACGATAAGGGTGCATTATATGGCATGGTATCCAATTGCTCAAGAATGCCATCAATGTCAGAGGGGACAAATGTTTGTGAAAATACTTCAAGCATATCATTGACATTGACTTGAGTTGGCTTTTTCTTGTGATGAATTAGTTCATTAACTGCTTTCCATTTTCGTGAGTTGCTGTTACTGTTGTTGCAAGGCACAGAATTGAGAAAATTTCTCTTCAAGTCACGAATATGAGCAATTACTGTATCACGCAGTCTCAGATATTTGAGATGTTTTCTTTCTGCATAGGCCCGATCGCGTGCGTTTATAAGAAGCTTTAATGATGGTTTCACCCATGCCGTGACGTTGCAAACTTTGTGAAATATGACAGCTTTGGTCTGACAGTTGCAAATGATCGGCAGCCAATCACGTGCCTTGTCACAGCACTGCTTGATTCAAGGTTGGTTCTAATCTTGGGGTACACCCCAAGACCCAAGACCAAGATTGATCTTGGGTATAATCTTGCGTGTCACCCAAGATTGACCAGATTTCAGTAAAATATGTACAACTGGCAATTCTTGAAGACTGACTTTGAAATTTATTTTGTTGATACGAAGCATACTTTTCTATTAGCATATTTATCCATCGTCTTGGCTTGATATTCGTCATTGGCTTACAATATTCGGCCGATATTCAGTTTTGATTTAATGTTGGTAGCCAAATATCTGATAATTCTACAGGCCTATCTTATTTCGAATATATTTGGTTTACAATGTGTATATACATAAAAAGACCTGAAAATATGATATAATGATGGTAAGTGTATATAAATGAAGAATGAAAAATATATCTAGAAAATTCACGGACTTGTGGTGATAATATGAAATTCATAAAAAAGAAACCAATAAATTAATCACGGGTTAGCCTATATACATAAGCTTACGGTATATCTATACTTCATTAATGTATTAATATAGTTTTCTGTCAGAATTTGACCTATTTTACAAGGCTTTAAATGTTTATGCTAATAAAAGCAAATGATAAAAAGCTTAACATTGTATTAAGCATTTATCATTTCTTAGTTTTTACATATACAGCATAAATGAAGTACAGTGTAGGCCTAAATAATATTAACGGTTTCATAAATATAATACGGTAACCTATACAAAAATGACAATTAGGCTAATTATTATTAGATGGTGTAAAACATAGGCATATGTTTGATTACCATGTGTAGTTATAATTTTGACTCAAAACGACTACAATAATCAAGTGTAGACAAATACACATTTAGGCCAAATATTGTAAAGTACTCAAAATGTTAGATTCTTTGATTTGGTTGCAGGTGCTAACATACTGATTTCAAGGACTACGACTTTTTTGATTTTCCGGGTAAATTCTACATAGGCCTACAAGTATGTATTACACTTGTTTTTTTTTACACTATATATTTTTTAATCTTGGGTTTTAAATCTTGGGTGTCACCCAAGATCTTGGTTCGGCACCCCAAGATTCTTGGGTCCCCCCCCCCAAGATCACCCAAGATCCAACCTTGCTTGATTCAGCAAACGATCTTGGGCTTTCTGCAACGCCCATCCTGGAAGGTGCTCGTCAGCACGTCTCTGTGGCCATCTCTCGGTGCGCCCAGCGCAACTATCACCGCAGTTACATTCAAATTTGTAGAAAATGTTAGACGCACACGAGAGAGGCAGAGGGTCCTTGAGAAGTCGGACTGGGATGCGGCTGATGGTGAAGACGATTCTTGGCACAACAGCAGGAAATGCCAGGCCGGATGGTGCTCGCACTCTTCACTATACGGTGCAGGAGAACTGTTCGCCCAAGAATGAAACGGACAGGTAAACGTCCTCTTTTGGGGGTCCATACATGACATCTTTTTCTTGCGGGTTGGTGTTGCACCGCTTGATGAAGGAAGGTGGATTCCAACGTTTGACTAAGAAGATACTCATGGCCCTTACATGGCATTGATTTCATGTCACCACCCTTGACTTTGTATATGATGTCCTTTTCTTGTTTGTTCTTGTTCTCCGATGTAATCGCATGAATAGAGTCGGTGGAAAGGACTCGCGATTTAATGATGAAACTGTTGTCTTGTCATTTATCATTATTAATTGTTGGATTTTCATTGCATTCACCTTGACAACGTTTTCCGCCACATACATAACTTTTGCTTTCAGATAATAACAGCAAAAGTCACTCAAGCTGGTTATTAAGAGGTGCAGGTCCGAGACCTCATTTCAGCGGGGACCTGTTTCAATACAATCATGAGAATCCAAGAGATTTTTGTCGAAACAATCCCAAGTGGCCATTTCGGGTATCGGATCCTGTCTGCATCGTTCAAGATTCAATAACCAATACGAATATTATTGAGATTTGTGCAGTTCCTTTCTGCGCCAAGAACAGTAAGTCGCGCTCCTATCAATTATGAATATTCACCAGGACATTGAATTCACAGTCACATGTACAATTGTACGTGGAAATTGAAGAATATCAAAGAAATGCAATGATCAACACAATTTTATTCCGATTGGTGTAATGCCCTTCCATCGAGCTTCTTTCTAACAACTGTTTTCAGATGAGCAGCTTCACTGTTCCACAGTTCATCTAATGCACTGTGTTTAATTCACCCTTCAACATGTGCTTGAGGTTTGCTGTCTTGTGGCAGCATTGAACATGTCGATTCCCTCATGTCTCATCTGCATTAAGCATCTTTTACATTTCAGGAGGGAGGAAGACAGCACATCTGGGTGTCCAATCAACAACAACTGAAATTGAAGTTTTCTTGTGTACAACTCCTGTTGTTGTGCTCGCCGGTCCTTATCGTTTGACGATGGTGCCTTCAGAAAGCGATTTGCGTGGTCCGATGTTGGCTTGCCATATTCAGCTTGGTGAAATATTATCAATTATCGGCTATGCATCCTTGTGCATATTGGTGATCATATTCTTTGCAATATGCATTTATAAAAGAAGGACAGCAGAAGAAGAAGAAATTTAACCCTCCTACTGTACACATAAAGGCGTCACACCACACACCAAATTTTCTTATGAACTCCTCCAGTACAGCAGCCATTTGTTATGTGATCTTCTGCTACTTTGTCATTGAGCATTTGACCTTTATAAATACATTGTCACTTTGACTCCTACATTTAATCAAATATTTTTATTCAGTGTTTTGTGCAATTATGACGCTTTCTGCACTCAATGACTATGCGCAATTCTGCACTACATGCACACACACAGAAGTCTGACTAGCGCAGTGCCTTTCACGTCAGTGTTTGGAAGTCAATGACGCACATTGTACGAGAAGCTGAGCTCAGAACTGAACAATATCCAGGCATGCAATAATAGAATGAATCGAAAAGTTCGTTTTAAGACAGAAGCAAGAGGAATAATGAAATCGATCACAAGTAATAACTTCAACAATCAGCCTGAAGGGAGAGATAAATTGCAGGCAATTTCATACGCACAGCATGGTGCTTTGGTCAACAGTGAAAACTATAAAAACTAGGAAACAATGAATCAACCTTTTGAGTTTGGGGATCAAGTAGATAATGTAAAGCATGAAAGAAAGGATAAAAGAGAAGGTACAAAGATACAAGAAACTGAAAAAATTGAGGGTAGGCATATATAATAGAAAAATAGACATTGACAGAAGAAAAGAGGAATAAACAGACATGCGCATACCCATACTCATGCAAAGAGAGAGAGAAGAGAAGTTGCGCCCAAACCTGCATTACTCTCCTTTGCTCTGTATTAATGCAGAAACGGTTAATAAACAATAAAGGAAGACAATTCAAGAGAATGCATTGATTTTGCATTACCAGTCAATTGACCGGTGTGGGAGTTCTAGGAGTATGAAAAGTCCGGTAGTGCGAGTTAGTGCACTAATTTCATTATTCTTACTCCAAGAGAGTAATAGACATGAATAACATTTCTTCATGACGGAAATTTACTGCGAATTGTTTAGAAATGAAAAGCAGTTGCCACCGGAGTTTTACTCACGGCATCAGACACACATAAGCAGGATGATTTATGCAACTAGGAGTGCACTATTCAATTACTATTGTATTAACAAATTATTCAATTTGTTTAAAACTTTCAATTTCTGTGTGTCACGGTGAAATTTCATGAAGACCACGGCTATATATATTTCTTGGCGGTGAGAAAAACTAGAAAGAAGTGACGAAAATTAGATGATTCAAGCTCATAACAAATCATTTTTGGCAACGAAATCTTTCAGCATTTTTATTATTTCTCTGTGAATAATGTGAATACCCCGCTGTTGCTCCTCCTGCTAATATGTAGGTTATCTTTATCTTAACAAATTACATTTCATAATTGCTTCAGCATGATTTCGAAATATTCGGTGCGAGCAGGTGTGCCTAGCGTACAGCTTTAAAAAAATCATTGTTTTAGGCAGCTAAAATCATAAAATAAATGTAGCGTAATTATTTTGGACATTTTCAATTCATGATAAATATAAATTTCGATTGAAGAAACACCTTTTCTAAATTGATCAAAATTTGATTATTAAGCTTCTGTTAAAGTCTTAAATAACAAAACAATATATATATCATATATTATATAAAGAATATAAGTCATCATGTCATAGTGGTTATCATTGAGCAAATAAACAGATTTTTCAACAACAGTGTCTCATTCACCCTAGTTTACCCTATGTCAAAAAGTTCATCCGAATTACTAAGCAAAGTAATCAATGCCCGTCTGAACATTTTGAATATGCATACTCCTAGAGATTAAACAAGTGCATCAATTTGTACCTTCTGATATGCCTACAACTTTTCTCAAGCGTGTTGATTTCACATAAAATTAAAAACTGTACATGGAAGAATATTGATGACCATCTGAATTCCAGACGAGCAGCGACAACAAATTGCTGGAAAGACATATTCAGTAGATATTGTATGCATATATGCGAAATAGCTCTAAAATTTCCTATAAATTTGATACTATGTGACTTTGATAACGTGTTCAGTAGATAATCACTTCTAAGAAACAATTGCTCAATTCTAACGATTAATGCTTAAAAAAATTGTGTAGAATATTTACAGTGATCATGCAAAAATTTGAACGTTCAGTAAAAATGTTACCATTTCGACGAATTCTTTCATCTGAAAAAACCAACTGTATAGTTATGGCTGCTGGTACCCAGCTTTACGTGGGAATAACATAGCCTCAGTTGTCTGGTTATTTACACGCAACATTGTGTGCGAATAACCTCACGTCTTTTGATGTCGGATCAAATTAAGCCTTGAGTTGGCAATTAAATATTAATTTCACTTTTACCAATTCTATTGAAGAACCTATCTAAGAATCTAATTTTCTTTAATTGCAAGCACTAACTCACAAAAAGACTCTCAGCTGCCATTACTTTTCTTTAATAGGCCTACTAAAATTGTTCTTTAAGGGCGTTCATTATTAAACATAGCAACCTGGAAGAACCTTTTCTTATAACATTCATGATGCGGTAAACTGGGTTGAATTGGATTACTTGTGCGAAATTGATCTGCATGGTTGCTGACATGGCGTAAATTATTGCACATTATACATTTATCGTCTTTACATATAGTTTCATTATAGGCCAAAATTTGACCGACATACTGATCCAGTTGATTGTGTCAAACTTTTTTATACAGCATGGACCATTAAATGCATAGTAGTGTGTATGTCAAACGTGAGCCTTGTCATACGAGGTTGTGTGAACTATGTAGTTAACCATCATTGAGTTGGCACTTAAAAATTATATTTACTTTTACTAAATGAAATGTATAACCGTAGATAGCTGATATCAACGGCATAAAATGTAGTGACTACTGTTCACTCGTGCTGTAAAAATTTGACGCTTTAAGTTGAATCAATCAACCATCATCAACATCAACTTACCAGACGTCATTTCACGCACAGATCAGAATGATTCTCTGAACAGAAAAATTTAGAACTGTGCGCCTTGTGAACCGTCTCACAGCGACTGTCTCTCTCTGCTTCCTTAGTTAGTAAAGCAATCAGACAGCGACTAGGCATGACGTCACAACAGTGAAAACGTAGATTAAATACGAGTTGTTGGTATGTTTTATATACGAGACCCGATGCAAATAAGGGGTGTTCGTTAACTTCGACGCGGATTTCAAAACATTACTTTTCAGCGTCTAAGTCCCTATTGCAAAGACTTGAATGAAAACTATGCCATTGATGTCAAGTCTCGTCGTCGTCATCATCGAGTTAGCGATCAATATCGCTACCATAGATATCTAATTTTAAATTAAATGAATCATGTCTATCTGCTGTCATTCTCGCGATGCCGTTTCCTACACCAACATCACCTCGATCACCGATTTCGGCTACTGAAAGGACTGTTGTTCATGTATTGGTACACCACTAACGTCGTCTTCAATGATTGGCCATTACCTGAGTCTGATGATGAGTGGAAAGAAAGGATTCAGTCTGCGTGGGACAATGTCTCCGTGGAGTTGTGGGTGCGACTTATTCATGAGATTCCGGCTAGACTTCATCAGATTGCCAACAATAATGGCACAAAAATTTATCCGTCTTGGCGATGCAAAACCTCACAGCATCGGTGCAGGTGCAGCATTTGTGATCCGCAGGATTCTAGTGATTCCTTCACAGAAGATAGTGAACTTCTCCTGACGGAAATTGAATCTCAGGAATATGATAGCGAATAAAGCAAAGTTTTAAACTTTAACTTTAAACAAAACTTTAAAGTAAAGTTTTTGTTTAAAAGAAATTCTACCTGATCATTTTGCTTTTAATTCGCTAAGAGGGGTCACATACGAAAGACACAGTCTGGGTATTATATTTCATTCATAGGGGAAAACTTCAGGGCGTTAGAAACTTATGAAATAATTATCTAAAAACCGCGTCGAAGTTAACGAACACCCCTCCTACGTCCTCATTCGTACGTCTTTCATATGTAGAGCTTTAAGTCACATTGCAAAAAAAATTATATTACGTACTACCGTCAAATAACTTTTTTCAGTGATACCAGTCGTGAATATTTCTTTTTGATAGTATGGTATTTAACTACATTAGATTTATCGTCAATTTTACGCTGTATGTTCTCGTCGCTACTTGGCTAGTAACATTTACAGGACGCTTAGTTAGCTCTACTTCATGAACCAACTTGATTAACATCAATTCATTCAAACGATATTTTTCTTTGTGCAATCATGTTGACTTATATATTTCAAACAGAACTATTTTGCGTTCATGAATTATGACGTGTTTTTATTTCGAATTGATAATATCCTTAATTTCAAAATTACATAATGCATTCCTGTTGATGGCTGAATAATTGATTATTTATAAAATGCCTTAAATTCAAATTAGACTTGCATGTATTGAAATCGAATTCATTATTGTAAGTTTGACTCTTGAATGTCATCATCTCACTACTTACAAAACAGTATTTAGCACCATGCAACATTGGTGTGATCTGTATTGATAAAAGGCATTATTAAATCAACATATTTTAGAAATCATTGATGCTTTCCTTTAACATTGTGCTGGTATGTCTTTAGTTTGTAAAGCATACTACCATTGAAATATCATACGATAAGCACACAAATAGATTCAGAAATATACCAAAAAATATTTTGGTATGCATCCTTCGTATGTGATTGGTATTGAGCGATATACAGTAAAAACTGTAAACCGTACCCTGCCAAACCGATGAAATGCTTGCGACCAAATGCTTTATTGCTTTTCATTTGGTAGCGATTTTTTACTGTTTGGTAGCGCCTACCAAACCTGTATGGTGTCTACCAGATGCCTATATTTTTTCTAGTCGCATAAATATGCTAATAAGGCATATTAAAATGTAGATCAAATAATTTTCATAGTATTGTATCATGAATGACACCAAATTTCTACTAGTGGATAGCTGATAATTGAGAGAAAGAGTTGAAATCAATGCTATCGATATATTGCTTGTATATCCGATATCTTGATATATCCGATTGTTATCTGAATTCTTCATGATCGATTTCAATCTAGTCCCATTTCACGTTTTGCTTTGTTGATAATGTGGTAGTGGTTGTGACAATCATGTGGTTGATAAAGCGATTGTGTCAGGCTCTGCTGTGGATTCCTCTCTACCTGAGAAAAAAATGATTGTTTATTTTAGAAATTGTCTTAAAATACCTTAACTTTGTGGCAATGTTCAGTGTCTGTCATGACAATACGAAGCATGTATTGCGAATTATTTGACGTACTTTTTGAAGGTTATAGACACATTTATTCCATGAATTACATATCATTCCATAAATGTGACACTCTCAAAAATGATGTTTCATAAGCCGCAATGCTACAAAGAGAAATTGTGCAATAAACTTATCAATGTATGAGTGGTTACTCAATAACATCTTTTTAAGCTGTATCGTGAATGAGGAAAAGCTTGATTGCTGTAAAAATATCACTCAAATTTTATTCATAGGCCTACGGATTATAAGTTCATTTTTCTGCGGTTAATCAAATCTGTCACCTTATTTGACACATTAACTCCCATGGATGGCAAGCTTCTTAGGGGAAATTTGTAATTTCTTTTGTAGGCCCAATTTCATCGAAATTGCTACTTTTTGAAATTTGATGCTTTTTATTCACAAGCATAAATAAGTAACTGATACTAGAGCTTCAATTTCATTCAAATCAACTGATATTGAAATATTGATAACTAAGTTTTCAGAGGTGTTTGCAATAATGTTTAGACGGTGGAGATCTAATCAACAAGTGTTCAATAAGTCACGTGGTTACAATCTGCAACGAAGAAAAGGTTATTTAAATTCTACGTGTAAACAATTAAGCAATCGGTAATGTTAGTTAAATATCTTTAAGAAATAAGAGCTACCATTATTAGGTGTTTGCAATAATTTGAAGCAGACTGTTTAATTTTGTCCATTCAAAGAATCATAAAATCGTTGCATTATGAAAAAGATGTCGGGAATTTCATACTGTCAGCCAATTGTCGTCAAAAATCGCCTCTATCCTGAACCTGTTAAAGGCTACGATCAATTGTTTTCTTGAGGACTACTGGTCAAAGCTAACAAACAAAATTTTGGAAAGTGACATATATGCCAGTTTAGGTATGCCAAACATCAGGTTCCTCATGGTATTATTTCCATGAAAATTGAACTGCAACTTCAACGCGAATTTGCAATCTAAAATATGGTTATTTGAGCATTTTGTCAATATACAACGCTCTTTCGTTGCATAGGACGCATTACTGCGTTATAAGTAGTAAGCTATTGACATTTAAGAGTGAAACTTGCAATGATGAATTCGATTACATTGCACGGAAGTCTAAAAGATTTTTATAAATAATCAATAAGTTTGCAACAATGAACAAAGTGCATTACGCAAACTTCTAATTATGACGACAATCAATCCAAAATGTTATTTCATAAAGTAACAAATGCAATTATGTTTGAGATATTTAATTAAAGGTGGTTGCAGTAAATTTGTGGTTCTATCCAGATGACTTTAAGTCATTGCACTATATGGAATTGACTATTTGCGGAGTTGGGTGTAGAAGGAAGTGATAAATTCTATGCCAATCGACCTAGGAAATGATTCTCACTCTTCATGTTTATTTGAAAATAATGTAATACAAGACTGCTGCATAAATATATTAAAATATATGTAGTACATCAGCTACTGTTAACTTAGAAGTAGTGTTTAAATTCAATATAAACTAAATATGAGAAGTTCCAGTAAAATTCAACATGATGGCCACCAGATGATTATGTAATTGAATGAATAATAAGCTTATGATGAATGAAAATATAGATGATAATGAATATAATGAAATGAAGAAAATAGAAATTAGATAGCAAGCAATAAAATTCAAGGTTATTTGGCAGCCGTTTTAAGGTTTGGCAGCAAATTACCTACCAGACCGTCAGATTTCACCCAGGCGGCCGCTACCAAATGAAGACCAAGTATTAATACTCCACTGCACACTGTAAATCAAACTGTGCTCAATATGTGACCGATTATGTGCCAAACACATGTGACGTTTGCCAAGGCCTTTTTGTGACCAAATGTCCCCAAATCGGTCATATTCAACACGGCTGATATCTGACTTAATGTAACTGATATGTGCTCGGCAATGCATGACTAGCGCTTCTTCAAATTATTCTGATAATTAAAACCCACTATTTGTGTAGGTTTAACATAGTAGAATTAATGTCTCTAAATTTGAAGTATAAATTATGGTTTAAATGATTTCACTTCCTAGTGGGAAGAAATGACCATACTTTCAATTGAGGATTTTTTGGAAAGAACAACAGTTATTTTCAAAGCATTTGATGCATATTCCACTTTCCATTTACTTCTAAATTAACCATCAACACCTAATTCAGAACGGCAACCGCCACCTGATGTTCAAAAACAAATAGATAAGCTGATGTAGTAAACACCATATCTATAGGCCAATAAAACAATCGATGGCTGTGGCAGCAACTCTTTCTGTTTTCACCGATAAAATTGTTTGATTGAACCATATATACATTGATTCAATTTTGTATAGGCTCACTTCTCAGGACATTGCGATTGAAGATTCTATTTGGGAATAGGACGTCATTATGTAATTTCTTCCAGTGTGTGATTCTCAATGTAATAACCAAGCAGACCATTGACATGAAGCTCATTTGTTTCACGCTGTCTAGTCAAGGTAATACAACTTCACTTACAACACGATGATACAACTTCCCGGCGAGATCAAGCAGATTAAAAGAAGACATGTGTCACATTTTTCAATCACACAATCATTATCCTGATTAAAACAGTTTTCAATATGATAACATCTTCTTGCCAGTGATGTCCTTGAACAAAACACACCGCAAAGTATTCGGAAAGTCAATTTGAATTATTCTCATCGAGCACTCGCCGCATATGCATGGTCCATGGTGATTCATCATCCGTCATATATGTGACCAAATGTGACTGATATGTGACGAAGAATGTGTCACATTTTTAAACTGCACAATCATTATCCTCATTAAAACATTTTTTAATCAAACCAAGTTCAATATAATATTATCTTCTTGCCATTGATATTCTTGAACAAAACATACCGAAAAGTATTCGTAAAATCAATTTGAATTATTCTCATCAAGTACTCGCCATATGTGCATGATTTATGATGATTCATCATCGGTCACATGGAAGTCACATACATACATGTATGTCTGTGACCAAATGTGACCGATGTGAAGAAAAAGTGTCGGGCACATAATCAGTCACTTATTGGGCACAGTTTGGTTTACAGTGTAGCATAGCGCTGTTCACACTAGCCCGATTTTCTCAAAGATAATAGTTAAAATGTAAACAGTTGAGCTAAACGATAAAATGAAATATCGGCACGATTTTATCGTTATCGTCATCGTGCTAGTGTGAACGCGCCTTTAAACAAAAGGAAAGGTCGGATTGGTTTGCACTATCAATTTGTGACTGCAACGCAGCAGTGATTTGTCTAACATCGCATGTGAGGAAGACACTGCTAGTGACAGACACTTATGCGCTTCATTTTATGCTGTACTCTGCCGATGAATATACCGTTATAGAAGCAGAAATGCGCAGAATTGGAAATGTGTTGTTCTTACGCCAATTATTTTCCCTTCAAGAATTTGACATATATCTCCTCAACCGGCTGTTCAACTATTACAGTGCTCTGTCTATCCAACAGTGTAAATTTCAATTTTGTGTCTTTTTACAAAACGTGATTAAGTTTAAAATCGAAGGCAAATGACAAATTAAGTTGGAGTAGGCAGCTTGTACGATCATATTTTTCAATCAGGGAAAATCAACTCGTTAGGCATATTGCTATTGAATATAGGATAGTTGTTTTCTATGATAACATTGAATTTTAATTGACATTTTGCGATATTGGTAAACCGTAGAAATTCTGATAAACAATTTCAGCATCTGATTTTCTTTCAGGCAAGATGATAAAATTGGGACTCCTCCTCCTACTTGGCCTTGTTGCCATCTGTGCTGGCCCAGCCTCAATAGTCCGGCAGCCAGAAAGAGTTTCTTCAGAGAACGAGGCCGAAAGTGAGACTTTCACAGAATGATGTACACCCTATGCCTACTACGAATTCGCACGTCTGCCGAGTTCTAGTGAGTTCCTCTTCTTGTCAGACAGGATTAAAGAAAAAACACATGTAAATCCAATGGGACGCAGATTGCAGGTTTTGGTTAAATTGACATTTTCTATGTTTTCTCTGATTAAGCGAAAAGTACAAAGCCCAGAGTCATAATTTTTGACATGGAATGTCTTCAGGTCATTTCCTTTCATGTTCATGTACCCCTATCTATAAAGCTAAACACATTTCGATTTGGCGAGCCTCTTAATGTCGACAAACACAAACATTTTGAGCAACTTTATCCACATTCAACAACAGTATCACATACATTGCCGATCAGAAACATGATAATAGTACATGCACAAAATAGGAAATGACCTGAAGACATTCAATGCCAAAAATTATGACTATTCGCTTAGTAGTTTTCGCTTAATCAGAGAAAACATAGACAATTTCATTTTAACCAAAACCTGCAATCTGCGTCCCATTGGATTTACATGTGTTTTTCTTTGATCCTGTCTGACAAGAAGAGGAACTCACTAGAACTCGGCAGACGTGCCGATTCGTAGTAGGCATAGGGTGCACATCATTCTGTGAAAGTCTCACTTTCGGCCTCGTTCCCTGCAGAAACTCGCTCTGGCTGCCGGACTTCAAGCTCCAGCTCTTCCGCAGCTTCACAATCCGGTTCTTCTGCAGCTACAGATGAAGATGTCGAAGATGAAAATGATGAAGAAGAAGAAGATAATGATGATGATGATGATGATGATGATGATGATGATGATGATGATGATGATGATGAAGATGACGAAGACCAAACTGAAGACGACGAAGAATAGGGTAAAGCAACTGACGAAAGTAAGTGAAGATGAATCGAGTAAGAATTCAAGAATCATTGTGATAGTCGGCCATCAAAGTGACGTTTTGAACATTCTTTATTTAATCTGTGCATCAAATGATATTCAATTATACAGTTTATCTTGTCTCCTTCCTCGTTTTTGATTAGAAACATGAGAAATTGAGAGGGATTATGGTGGATTCCATCATGAACACCATGATCGATATTCCCTCGTTCGTGTATCCGTTTGCAAACTGTGACACAAATCTTCTCCGTTGTGGGTATAGGCGGTGACATGAAGGTGAGAAGTAGGGTGACCAAAAGTCAAAAAGTCAATGAAGGTCGATGAAAAGTGCAAAAAATATTTTTTGAGTCAATAAAGTCGAAAAACGAATTATGTGTCAAAAAAACAGCCAAATTCCGCGATTTTGCAGGCAATGTTGACTTTACCTTTGTTTTCACCAGAGTTGTTAGTGATGTGCAGCTCGTACAAAATGCTTCTTCGCATTTTGTATTGAAACAAATTTAGTCTCTTTCGTTTGTTTTACCCATGTCCTTCCACGCTGAATGATTCATGTGGCGAAAAGCAGCAGGCTATTGTCTGTCTATCAGACAGATTGTCAAATAATGAGGGACTGCAGGGTCGCTAAGAAACAGATGTGAATCACACATTGAAATTTGAAAATGCTACTACGGTCAATGCTTGACATTTCGGAGTTGGATAATAAAGATTATCCAAGTCCAAGATCAAGAATTTTATCCAAGTGAAGATTCTGGTTAATAAAGACCGCTGTTTTCTGGTATTAGCTCTAACCTGCATGTACAGTGTACATCTCACATATTGGTGGTTAGTTTAGACTTCCAGTAGGCCCATGATTGAACATTGAACTCATTAATAACTGTCTTGATGTTTTTGAAGTCTTGACTCTAATGTTTCTTTGACTGTAATCCTTTTTTCGTATTTCAAATACCAACTGCATATTGTAGGCATATTTGTAATTCGAATGTACAAGGCTTTAATCAAAACTTGGGATGTCTAATGTATAGGCCATAGGCCCTACCGAAGTTTTGATAGGCACGAAGCCTTGTATGACTAAACTGCTTTCTTCGATTATCTATTATTTGGAATATATCGATGCTGCATGCAATCTAATTTCAATTTCATTGCTAAGAACAGTAAAAGTAGCATGGTTGCAGTGTAAATCGAAAAATTCGCACTGACCGCGATGACTAGATCTATTTACGGTGTATGCCTACGTCTATTTCACTAAAAATGGTATATCTTCACTATGAAAAATTGAAATGATATATAATGACATCACTTTATATCATTTTATAAAATTCGTAAAATGATATCATTGCCGATCATAGGTCGCTGAGACATAGAATCCTGGAAAATACTTGTGTATGAAGACGTGATCAATACACTTCGACGACGGTATCGTCACTTTCAACATGCCTAAGTCAACTCAATCGCCGCTTTCTAAAGTTTTGTCTTGCGTCAATGAATTTCCGAAGAAGTTCGCCAAGTCACCACGGAATGAACTGTATTGCATTTTATGTAATTTTATTGTGAAATATGATAAAAGATTCTTTGTCAATTCACACATGGAGTCAGCCAAGCACCAGAAAGCAACAGGAAACAACAGGAAGGAAACAAGGCGAAACAACACTTCTTGCCAACTGTCAGCAAGCAAGGACTTTACTGCTGATGTACATGTAGTTTGCGCTTTTCTTTCTGCTGATATCCCTTTGAAGAAAGTTCGAAACCCAGATTTGCGGAAATTGTTTATTCAGATGGGGAAGCCACTCACACGTGAAGCATCCTGCCATGACAAAACCACTCAACTGGCCGACAAAGAAACTGCTCGTGTCAAGAGGATTCTCGCGAACAAGAACATCTTCCTCATTGTGGATGAAAGTGATATTAAAGGCAACAAATTCCTAGCCATTCTCGGTGGAGTGATTGACGATCCCCAAAAACCTTTTATGATTGACTGTATTCCTTTGAGTCAATCTCCTCAAATCATCCTGCATGCCATAGACGGGAGGGGGTACTGGGGCACTGTGAGGCGCGTTCGGAAAAACACCCCATTGGGGCGAGGGTTAAGTGTCCTATGAGAGGAATTAGTTTTGAGTCCGTGGAAGCATGTTGTTCCTGAAGCATGTATTCATTTCAAAACCCACTGCAGTTATTCGACAGTTATCAGAGCAATGAAATCGTGCAATTGAGTCGATAGGAGACTATCATGAAGGATTTTGATGCATAGTACGCTACATTGTAATGGTTGCTTCTACTTTCCACATCATTGGAGCGGACTTTTGACTTGATCCTCGTAAGGAATATTTCTACTCCTCTGCTCATGAAGAATGTGCCAAATTACATTCTTCTCCGGTTGTGGTGAGCAACGCGTGGCACACTGAGACATATTGGATGGCTTCCCACCGCTTCTTATAGCTAAAGTGTCCTGTTGACATTATTTGAATCGGTGATTTCATGGCAAGGCATGCCTTGTTGAGCATATTTCACTACGCAATAAATTAAGGCTTCAATGAACCTGTAAATAGGTTATATTAAGTGGAACTATTCTGTGTATGGAGGAATCCAACCGCATGATTTTGACACGCCAACATTTTTTTCAAATATTCTTGCTGAATTTCAGTTGCACATTACAACACCAATATATTTTGTACTCGATCGGTATTAGCTCTCGACTACCGTTTGTGGAGGCCATGCACGGTTTTTGAAAGCCGTCTATGTTCGGGTGATTTTATCTTGCACGGCTTTCAGGCGGAAAGTTGGAGTGCACTTACCGACCGTTGTTTTTATCAGTCATCATAATAAGGTAATATCAGTCATATCACCAAAAAGGTCAAATGATCGTGTGAAAAGACAAAATAAAGGTTTCCACGATTTGTTAAAGGCTTATTCGTTCTTCAATACTCACATGAATTGTAGAAGGCAAATCATCATTCGTTAACATTAAACAAATTAGTTGCGTGCCATACTGCTGTATACATTTACATGGAGAATTTTGCTATGCAACGGTACAGCAGTCGGAATGAATTACGGAATAAAAGAATTTAAGCCTACTGCCGCCTTTTAAAATTAGTGGCCCTCGAGCCTTTTCTCGGGCCCCACTCCTTGTGACCCACTACCCCTACTTGGTTGCCCACCACTGTTCTAGGGGAATGTCGTAGCATGACAAGTGCTGCAAGAAGCGCTGTACATTACCAAACTTCTATGATACCATCAATTCTTCAATTTCAATTTTCTTATAAATTTGCAATGAAGATTCAAATTTGGTTGCCTGACTTGCAAACAGATACAAATCAAAAACTTGAACCGTCTCTTTATTGATAAATACATGTAGAAATCTATTGTATTTTTCACCGTGCGTATAATGTAGATATACTGTCACGGGCGTGCAATAATATTTTCATTATTGCACTGGTTGAATTATAGATTTCTATATAGATATATGCGATTGAATTATATAAAACCCGCTTATTATTGCAACTCATCAAGGACCATAGAATTAGATTAGTCATAATGGTAATGATATCGGTGAAAAATATAATTACCTACACAACTCGTGCAAAGATATCCATCTTTTGCTTTCTCCTCGATCAACATTCTATGCCCTCGCCCTTCGGGGTCGTGCATAGATATGTTGATCTCGAAGAAAACAATAAATATGGGTATTTTTCACTAGTTGCGTAAATAACTATTATACGAATTCATGTATTTGATACCGCATTTAATTTCAATGATAAATCGTCAATCAAAGTAAATGACATGGTGCCTGCTAATATCTCTGTAATGTTTAACATACATGGTAACACCATAATAATATCACCATGGAATGACATCGCATTGATTACCAGGATGATTGATTAGTGGTTTATTGTCTCCAATTGAACGGAGTTTACATGTAGCCAAATCTCTATCATTCTAAACAAAAGCAAATAATGCAAACAAAGCAACTGCAAACTAAAAATCGGTCAACGTGTTGCAAAGCCAGCTTATGTACACTTCTAGTTTTTACTTTGAAGAAATGTTTTGCAACCTTTGGTGACCTCATGAAGAAATGTGAAAGCATTAGTAATAAATGAAATATGATAAAGAAAGTAGCAAAGCGAAAGGTTTATAGCACTTTCTTGATCAGAAGACTTAAGAAAAGTGTCCATGTCACCGTAAAGATGAAATTTCAGCACGCATGTAGAAATGAAGCAAACGGATGTTTTCCTGAAATCATTCGAAATCTTTAGGTACAAAGTACATTTCAATAAGAAAGATAATGGTCGTAAGTAAATATTCAGGCAAATGCAATACTCATCCATCTGGCTGAGACAATTGAATGATTTGTCGATCAATCATAGTAGTACTTCCAATGATAGCAGTTGGCGGAAAGAAGGAGTTACGTCGGCGAGAAGTCTTCCATATGGAGCAGATGGACACAAATGGTGCATGGGATGATCTTGATTTGCAATGATCTTAAGCATGAACCGCAGCATTTACGCGACAAAAATTCAGATCTGGAAATGAGGAACCATTGCAGTCTTGATGACGTCACGTACTTGACAGCATGCAGTACTTGATGGTAGAGAGAATCAGGCCACAATAATTCGCTTTAAGTCTACAAAACTGAGCAGTGGTAGGCAAATCCACAAGCATGCAACCGCTACGATGCAAGTTGGTCAACATTCTCAAAGTCTCAAAGAGATAATGAAACCTCTGTATTGTTTACTAACTCAAGGACTTGCATTTATCAACGCAGATTTAACTAATGCTGACGATCTTCTATCCTTACTGAATGAGTTTGGTGACGGTAATGATGATAAAGTGTATATTTCGCTTTATGTGAACAACCTTTATCCTAGTAGGTTGTGACCTTGCACCAATAGGTTGTCACTTGGCACCATCCTTCGCAGTTATATTTATGCACATGATCGAAACCTGTGCTCTGACGAAGTTGGGATGTGACCCTACACTTTATAAGCGATGCATAGACGACATCATAATGGGCCCTATGGAATATGATGAGAATCTTTTTAAACGAATATTGGAAGTGCTTAATCATAAAAAATTCGTATTAATTTTCCATAGAATCCCCTAAACTAAACGAATCGCTGTCATTCCTAGACATAAAAATGCAAATAAATGGAGGCAAAATAATTTATTCTTGGTGCCACAGAGAGTGTTATTCTGTATTTTGTATTTATTTATTGACTCAATGAAAATCATTCACTGCAAAGAATTTAAATGCACATTATGCATAGGAATAAAGCGAATAAAAAGGAAAGTAATTAAGAAAGTAAGTCAAGCATCGAGCATCGTTAGTCAAGGCACAAATGAATGGAACAAATGCGGTGCGGAGTCTCATTGTGACTGACGTTGACTGGAGAAAGCGTTTGGAAAAATTCGATTTCTGGTTCATAATTGTATGAAGAATGTGATAGCAGTCAGTTGCAGCTTGTTGAAAGAGGCGAACAGATGCTTGCTCACGGGGCGAAGTTTTAGACCTGGAATCTTTCAGCACAGGCATTCGGATGAACAGAAATCTCTTGACATTGAACAGATGAGTTTGTGAACCCGATTTTGGAAACGATCAATCTTGAGTTAGCAAATAAACAAAAACTGGAGAGTTCAAACGAAGATCTGATCAAAGAGAAATACACAACAATCCACTCTTTGAAGGGTTTTAGAATGCCGCAACCCATAGAAACGTTTGCTTGCACTTTTCAACATATCGTCGACATGAGAGTTCAATGTGAGCCCTTGATTAAGATGAAGTTCGAGCACACGCAGTTTTGCAACTTCATTAACGGCATCTATTGGTTGCAATTTGCACTCTTGAATTTTCTTCAGCAAAAGAGTGTTTGATTTGTTGGGATTGATCAGAAGGTCGTTTTCGGATGACCATTTGAGATCATTTTGTTGTTGTGCTCATCGATTACAGAATTCGAACCTGACAAAAATGTATTTGATAATATGAGTAGCATCACTGACAGGTGGCAAGGAGGAAGCAACAAGACAATCTAAATAGGGACCAAGAGTGCAACCTTGCGGAGCACCAGAAGAAATAGGCATCACAGAGCTTACATGATCACCGATTCAAGTTGATTGGGTTCAACATGACAAATAACTTCCAATCAGTCTCAAGAGATCAATTGGGATGCCAAGAGATTCAAGTTTCTGAAGAATTACCTTGTGGCTAAACATGTCAAAGGCCTTTGTTGTGTCGTATGAGAAGAAACAAAAAAAAACCACAAACACATCTGCGAAGGAGAGATACATCATATCACAATTTTTTACTTGAGCAGAGAGTTGAGGACTGGACTTCAAGGACATCCAAAAACATCTGGACCGAAAATGACGAAAGAAAGGAACTGTTTTTGACTAATAAATAATAAAAAACATACATTTTTTGGTAATAATGAGATTGTAGAAATATCGTTCAAGGTAAATTGTCCATGTTTTGGAATTGGTGCGATATGACCATACTTCCATTCAGCAGGAAAGACGCACTCTCGGAAGGAAAGACAGAAAATATGGACAGAAAACAACGGACCAGCAATTATTGATACAGAAGCCTTGTACAGAATCGTGGGAATGCAATCGCTCCCAAGAGCTTTGTTGTCAGGAATCTGAATTAAACGTGCACCGGCATCTGATACAGTTATAGCTGCACCAAACTCGTGGCTACTGTTTGTAATTCTCTTGGGTATCTCATACGAACGACAAGAGACGAACACTTTTCTTTAAGTCTCATTGATTCATTCAACGGCTGAATCAGGCCCACCCAACTGAGTGGAAAGGCAAAGAAGTTGATCAACGGATATTGTACCTCGTATAGATTGTGTCAATTCAAATATAGTCTTGCGAAAGGATTCGTTCCTACCAAACCATGTGAAATTCAACTACATACAAGACGGTATTAATAACGTAAGCAAGCGGTGAATGGTGAAGCAATGGTGAATCTAGACAAAACAATTTGAGTGAGTTTGATGAAATTTTAGATGAAAATGGTTTTGATGAAAAGGAGCGTACATTAAGAGCTATAAAGAATAAAACTATTAAAGAGAAAAGTAATAATGTACATTTTAAATTACCGTTCGTAAATGATCGTTGTAATCGAAAAATAAATAAATTGATTAAACATTACGACTTGCCACCAACATTGATGAGTTTGGTTGTCAGACAGAATCTTATCTTAAAAATGTATCTAATAGTAACTCTTGGGTATGTAGCATATGTCAGGATACTAAGTTTAAATGTAGAGATCGTTTTTAGTTCACAATGTGGTGAATTATACATTGGCAAAACCCCTCAGATGTTTAAGACCAGACACCAGGAACACAAGCGTGCTATAGAAAATAAAAGCAGCAGTATCGATCTATGTCAACACATATGAACTTGCTAAACTAAAAATTCATTTTTGCATTCATTAATGAATTCATCGACTTTCTCTGGATCTCAATCTGACATTGAAATGTTGAGGATTTAAAAGCCTTCATTAGGTCAATAGTAATTTTTTTACGAATCTGAAATTATTATTTTCTAGTATCCAGTCCCTGTGGTAAATTGCTACAAGCAGAAATACATGTTTCAACAGCATTTCATAGTCTCCGATGCTTAATAATTCAGAGATTTGCATTATTATCAAAGTAAGCTCTTCGCACGAATATGCATTCGAATTGAAATGATGGATTTCCTAGTCCCAGGGAAATCAAAACGCTGTTGCTGGCAATACGAATTGAAGTATGATGTAAACATTTCAAGTTGTTTAATCGACGTTTGCCATTGTGGAACATGTTGTGTTTGAGATCCGTGGGTGGTTTGATGGACACATGACGAATTTGACACTTTTACCGAATGTATTTATAAAGCAAAGAAAGCTCCTACACGTTTCTTTACTTCGCAACATTCTATTTAGCTAACATTTTACTGTTAAACTCAAAATTCTCTTGCCGAATGAGAAATCGAAATTTACATGAGCAGATGGTGCCATTCATGGAGCGATTTTCAGTTTGTTATCGTTGTGTTTGTGTTGTTTGTTTCTGTGTGGAGGGAAAATGATTGTAAGTTATATAAGCCCTTTGAATTATGGGAAAGTCAGTAATTAATCATTTCGGTGAGTACACAACTGATATCATATCATAGTGACATTTTTATGGTGCCACTATGCAGTGTTATAGAGAAATATTGTCAGGCACAATGTCACTTACTTTGATTGAAGATTTATTACTGAAGTCAAACACGCTATCACATGCTGACAGACAGAGTTGTGACTGTAATTTTTGAAAGTGACGGTTTAAGCTTTGATTATTTACCTTCAATTGTAAAGATCTGACATCTTTCTCATAATCTGCATTATATCTCTACACTGTTATTCATAAAGTCAGAAATGAGTGCTAGGAAGAGTACAGCACTTGATCACTAACTACGACTCAGAAGTGAGCCTCAGAATGTAGTACTCTTTGTGTGTGAAAATATTAGTACTTATTTTAGAACTTTTTGGGCTCGAAAGCACAGTACTTAATTCGTGCTCAGTTTAGTACCCATTTAATGAGCTGCATAGGACTAGCACTTCCTCCAGTCCTACGGCATATCTGACCTGCTATATCCCATGTGCACATCCATCGAATGACTGCTTTGGCAATTAAACACAACTGCACTTGGATCAGTAAAATATGTACAAGACTGAAAGCGTTGTCGGTGAACTGAATAAACATTGATAGGACTCAATGTGCAATAGGGGATAATAGAAAACAATTGTAGGAGTCAAAGCACTGTCGGAGAGGATGGAAAATCATTGTCATGAGTCAAAGCACTGTCGGATAGGATGGAAAACGTTGTCAGGAGTCAAAGCACTGTCGCAGAGGATGGAAAACGTTGTCAGGACTCAACGCATTGTCGGAAGGGAATGTGAAGCGCGCTGACAGTAGGAGCAAAGCACATTGAGCAAGCCACCACGAGCAGTAAAATGGAGACGGCATGGTGAAGTGTGTGATAAGGAATGTTATGTCAATCTTTCCCTTTTGTCCTACGCTTGCTTATCCTTCCCTCGTAGTGAGTCATTTCTCTATTGATCCTTCATGATATTAGATTAGCACCTACTGAGCTATTTATTACTGCTGTGACTTTGAGTTCGGTAATTTTAGCACACTTTCACTCAGTACTCAGATTGGAACATGAACAGGACCATATGATATGCAGTGTACAGTTGTATTTTGTTGTTGGACATTTCCAAGTTCCGTTGTCTATTTCATATTGTCTGTGCTTTACCCTTGTGCAGTTTTTTGAAAATTCATCCGATTTATAGGTTTACTATTACGTTCCAACCCTGAAAATCCTTTCTAGCTGGATTAGGTTTTCCAAGTATGAAGTTAGCATTTCAGAAATCAAATCTCGGATACAAATATTTTAGAGGCACAACATCCCAGCGCTTCGCTCATCTTCAGACAAGTAGAGGTCAAAGTGAAGCGGCAACGCAAGTCTCAATTTGAACGTGATGACGTTTCTTTGAAGACTGGTGGTGACGTTTGACAAGATGGCAGTGCTGTTCTATTTGTGATTCAAAATTATACTTAATATCAGATTAAATAAATAGTAGCAATAAAGAATCAAATGCGAAACTAGGAAACTTTGCGAAAGTTAGAAAGTAGAATACTTAGATGGCAGTCAGTATACATAGGATAGACTTCCATCTTTGATCCACCATCGTTACCACGATTGAATGCTTTATTAATCATGATGCGCAATCCTGCTTTGCTTTCGCACTTAGTTCTTTAATGCCATTACTTACCCTAATAGCAGTAGGAGATTATTGTGATTCTTTTACATAGTAATTGAGTAATGCATTTGTGTCAAACGTCAATTCGATGACAAATTGAATTTTGCTTTGTGAATTAAGATTGATGACTGCTTCTATCTGGCTTCACTTTTCCCATGTCTGACTGGAGAAGCGCTCGGAAACTCGCATCTATTAAAATTCGAATCTGAGATTGGTTATCTACAATACGAAATGCTTGGAAATTACATGGATGTCGGAGAAGAGGAATTATTTCAAATTGATTAGGCTAGGATAATCAATGAAGAACAAATATAGAAGATCAATGAAATAAAATGTTTCTAAAGCATAATTATAGAGTATTGTATTCAAAAGATGAAAAATGTATTCGATAAAATCATTTTGCATTGTAAGAAAATCGTAAAATCTTTAATAAGCAATTTGAAGTTATAAGAACAGATTTATGATATTGATGATCATTTTCTTTCCCATTTTTTCCGTGTGATGTTCCCTGTCCTAGAATTAACAATATAGAAGTCATCATTTGAATTATTTATTATTTCATTATATGCAACTTATCATTACAACTAAATGATCAACTTAATATTGAAGTCTGTTGTTTCATTATTCAAACCAAATTTGCTCTGGACAATCATTGCTAATTGTCAGAATCGCATAATTGTTAGAAATCATATAATTTCAGTCTTGTGTGAAATTATCAATTGTTAAAGTCTATTTCCTACAAATTCAATTATTTTGAGCATTTTATTTTCATAGGTTATCAGATTTACACTGATATCAGCTATGTTACGACAGGTTAAGTAGAAGTCCTAATATAACTTTTATATATCTTGCTTGTTTCAAAAGGAATCATTTATTTTCAAAAAGGAATTTTAAGTAGATATTGCTTTCACAATCAAGATTGAATTCGATCGAATAATTTATATGAAAACCGTCATGATTGAAGGCATGTAATTCTACATTTTGATATATCTAGTGATGTCATGTTGTCAGAAGAATTGTGCGGTTGCCTTTTCAAATCTGAAAGGAGTTACATTATTTGGAATGATTTTTTGACAAAAGCTTTGTATTTTTCGTATTGATTTCGTATGAGCTAGCAACCTATCTGCTATCTAGCTACAATGGATAGACGATAACGATCCATGGATAGCTACTGGATAGACGTAGTCATCATCGTCATCGTATAACGATGAATTGAAATATATTGCATGTGTAGCATAGCGCTGTTCACATCAGACCGATTTTCTCAAAGATAATAGTTAAAATGTAGACAGTTGAGCTCAACGATGAAATGAAATATCGGCACGATTTTATCGTTATCGTCATCGGGCTAGTGTGAACGCGACCTTAAACAGAAGGAAAGGTAGGATTGGTTTGCACTATCAATTTGTGACTGTAACGCAGCAGTGGCTTGTTTAACATCACATGTGAGGAAGACACTTAATGCGCTTCATTTTATGCTGTATTGTGCCGATGAATATACCGTTATAGAAGCAGAAATGCACAGAATTAGAAGTGTGTTGCTCTTACACTGTAATTCGCTGGATACGAAAATTACATACAAACATATACCAAGGTCACATACAATTTGAAGCTAGCATTTGATACGAGATTCTCGTATGGTTACAGAGATCTGGTATGTTTTTCATACGAAATCTCACTTACTTTCGTATGTGATTGGTATGTAGCGATACGAACTATTCTATCTGTGATTGGCTGTTTTACACTGAAATACGAGTTGTCGGTATGTTTTATATACGAGATCCGATGCAAATTCATCCTCATTCGTATGCCGATGGTAATGCCAGTCGTGAAAATTTCTTTTTGATAATGAGATATTTAACTAGATTGTATTTATTGTGAATTTTATGCTCCACGAGTATGTCGTCGTTATTTATGAAATGACTTAGACTTACATGTATTAAAATCGAATTCAGGGGTATTGTAAGTATGACACTTGAATGTCATTATCTCACTTCTTACAAAACAGCAGTAACATTAGTGTCATCTTTATTGACAAAAGGCCTTAAATCAACATACTTTAGACATAATTGATGCTTTCTTTTAACATTGTGCTGGTATGGAAAGCATACATCACTTGAAATAACATACGAAAAGCATACAAATATATAGAGAAGTATACCAAAAAATATTTTTTCTATGCATCCTTCGCATGTGATTGGTATTGAGCGATTTACAGTGTATGCCAATTATTTTTCCTTCAAGAATTTGACATATATCTCCTCAACCGGCTTTTCAACTATTACACTGCCTTGTCTATCCAACAGTGCAAATTTCAGTTTTGTGTCTTTTTACAAAACGTGATTAAGTTTGAAAACGAAGGCAATATACGCAAATGACAAATTTTATGAATGCAGATGATAAAATCATTGATGCATAAGTTGGAGTAGGCAGCTTGTACGATTATCTTTTTCGAAAAGGCAAAATCAATTCGTTAAGCATATTGCCATTGAACATATACTGTAGGGTAGTTGTTTTCCATGAAAACATTGAATTTTGCTTTACATTTTGGTATAGTGGTAAATATTAGAATTTCTGGTGTTCTGAAATTCTGATTAACAATTTCAGCTTCTGATTTTCTTTCAGCAAGATGATAAAATTGGGACTCCTCCTTCTACTTGGCCTTGTTGCCATCAGTGCTGCCGCCCCGGCCTCAAGCTCCAGCTCTTCCGCAGCTTCAAAATCAGGTTCTTCTGCAGCTGCAGCTACAGATGAAGATTTCGATGATGATGACCATTCTGAAGATGACGAAGAAGAAGATGACAAAGAAGAAGAAGAGGAAGAAGAAGACAAAGAAGAAGAAGATAAAAGAAGACGAAGACGAAAGTAAGTGAAGATGAATCGAGTAGGAATTCAAGAATCATTGTTTATTGTCGGCCATCAAAGTGACGTTTTGAACATTCTTTTTTTAATCTGTGCATCAAATGATATTCAATTATACAGTTTATCTTGTCTCCTTCCTCGTTTTTGATTAAAAACATGAGAAATTGAGAGGGATTATGGCAGATTCCATCATGAACACCATAATCAATATTCCCTCGTTCGTGTATCCGTTTGCAAGGAATCTAATTTAAATTTCGAAAGTATTGTGCTATAATACCATCACTACCAAAAGAGAAGTCCGGTATCCAGAGCGAGCTTCTGCAGGGAGCGAGGCCGAAGTGAGAATTTCACACAATGATGTACATGTACTCCTCAAGCTAACTACGAATCTGTGCGTCTGCCGAGTTCTTGATTCCTCTTCCCAAGTAAAAAATGACGTTTTTTCAACGGTTGAAATCATCGTTGAAAACTAACCAAAAATCAACTTGGTGTGACAAACGTTGAAAAAACGTTGAATAAACGTTGCTGATGAACGTACGGTTGAAATCATCGTTGAAAAATAACCAAAAATCAACTTGGTGTCAAAAGCTTTGAAAAAACGTCGAATAAACGTTGATTAAACATTTTAATTGTTTCTGCGGATATAAGCCCTAGATGACCGTTTTTGGATAAAACATGGATAATGCATGCACCATGGATAAACCCTATCAAGACGTATCGTTAGGCTACATATTAAGTAAAATGGTCTTTCTTTGGAATAAGAATGGCTATACTAATAATATTTAACACTGTGAAGAGTGGGAAATGTATGTATAATTTGCTCTAAATTATAATTTGGAATTGTACATGGTTAAAACATCGATCATCCATGTAAGTGGATAAAATATAACTAAAAGAGCGTTTCATTGTCCATTTGAAGAGTTGTCCATTTGAATTAGATACCGACTTTAACTAATAATATTGATGCTGTAAGAAGTGACATAAATGCATTTAAATAACTCAAAGAATCGCTCATGGATACAACATTGACATATGAAACATGCGTATATACTATTATTTCGAGTATTTTATATACATGTGCTCTTTTTATTTGATGAAATTTTGTAGACCTACAGAAAAAAATGATGAAGTCACCCGAATATCTACTTTATGCCTGTATAAAATAGATATTCGGGTGACTTCATCATCTCCTTCTCTCTTTCTCACTCACTCTGTCCTCTTTTCTTCTTCCTCTCATTTTTCATCATCGTTCACACTCACTACATGTGTACTGTATAGCTATTATAGCAACAACATCAATCAACACTGACGAACGAATCAGGTCAACAATTACACATGACATACGTATATTCTCAAAGGGAGCCTAAGCAATTCTACTGGCACACATTTTACCTTCTCAAATCGAATATCTGTCAATTGAAATCTATAAGCTCCACGTATACCGTACCCATCAGCATGTCGATTTTGATCGATTTGCTCGTGTGTTCGCCAAATTGCTTGGCTAATAATTTGCAAAAATTTTGATATTAAATCAGTGTGTAACTGGACTAACAAATGCATAAGCATCCAGCTCCATCTGCGTAATCGTATTTCGCTTCTATAACTTTCCGTCACTTAAGGAAATTCGATCGCCACGCGCACGCAGCTGAGAGAGTTCAGTCACATTGTTGGCAGCCTGTGATGGCCGTGGCCGCATCTGCGTGCAGATTGAGAAGTAGTGGTCGATAATATTCTCCCGCTGCCAATTGTTGATGCCTGTGACTCATAGTCCCTGCTTATAATTATTGTCCGCCCAGACGTGAAACAGTAAGCTGCGCAAGTCAGGCGCAGTAGCTTGTGCACTCTTCGCGCTCGTGGTTTATTTGACCCGTGTTTACGTGTGCTGCTTGCTATTACAAAAGTCAGCGCATCAAGAGGATATTTCTACTTACACACCGTTATTTAGTCGGTTTTTGTGATCGTCCACGTTTTTTCATCATCTTACTTCGTTAATATCATGCACAATACATGGAGCACAATCTACTTACGACTACCTCAATGACCTGCAATGTGTCCAGTTATATGGATTTACCATCAATTCTCTTTCAATTATCAACAAATCGAAAATGAAAAGCACTCGTATGTAGTCAGTGAGTTCTTCTACTCAATGAAGCCATCAAGTTCCTTTGATTCATGTATCAGAATTATTGAATTAAAAAAGCATCTATTGGATCAGACTACAGAAAAAGGGTAAGTTTCTAAATGTTTTCAGATTTAGCTTGTCAATTTTGTTTCAGCATTTAACTGCAAGTCTAGGTACATGTATTTGGAAATCCCAAAAACAAAATCGAAGGAGAGATTTGGGCATGGATTTGGGTTCATTGATCATGAACGTATAGACCTTTCTATTAGTGATTACTGTTATATCTGCTCTTACTTTTACAAATGATAAAAAGATATAAGCGTCATACTTCATATAATTTACTGGTAACAATAAAATATCTCAATTACTCTTAGCTGTGTACAGACTTATCACAAGGAGTCCTACCAATACTTTGAATTCATTTGTGTGATGAAAAAAAATGATGTCACATGCTCAAGGCTTATTTACTTCGAATTCAATATGTGAAATTGAGTTGTGCATGTTTATCAGTTTTCAAGTCGACGTTTCTCGTTGAAAAATTGATAAAAAGTTGATTGTGTCGTGAAAAGAATTATAATTAAATGGAATTATGTTGAAATGATATTATATTATTTTTAAATCCGTAATTTCTGATTGCTTGTATTTAAAATAGCACAAACATCTGGCATGTTGAGACAGAGTAGTTGCATGCTAAAAATTTGAGAAACTATGAGCATGAAAGAATTTGATTAGCACAATAAAACTCTTTGTAATTTAGCACTTCAATATTTAGATGTGTATCAGGCTATAGGCCTACTTATACTATAGCATTAATATTTGGATGACAAATAATTGAAAAATTTTTTGAAACAGTTTAACATGCGACAAGATCTAAAAATTCTATTTCAGGACCGCAAAAATTTTAGGTGGATAATGTTTTTATCAATTTCGACAATTATTATTGCTATTCGATTTCTGCTTAAGTGTATAATTTTTCTATCGTTTCTTAAAGATGCATCCATCAAGGAAACATGTTTAAATAGGTCATTATTTCCATTTTAATTTCCATTGAATTGAAAACCTGTAGCTATCGCCTGTGGTAATTACTTATTTCAGAATTGCCACATTTAAAAAAATACCATCAATTTGATATTTCGAGTCGTTTAAGAAAAATAATCAAGCACACAAAAGGTATAAATGCTACACCACGAACAACACGTTGTATACGGCTACATGCACACCGTATAATTATGCGCACAAGACTAGTTTTGTGTTAAAGCCCTACAATGGGTTTAGTTGTGCAATTTAATCAATAATTCTTCATGCTTTACGACAAGTATAAAATTATGCTTCGCACTTTTCAATATTATTGTAGGCCTAGGTATTGTGGTCACAGGTTTGCTGTATGCCCATATGTCACCATGAATTACTTGAAGAGATGTCATATAAATAGTAGAGACAAGAGGATATTATGTGTGTATGTGTTTGTAAACAAACTGTTTGGATATCAAAATGAATTTACATGTATCAATTTTATAATAAAAATTCAAGCGCTCCTGAATATTTTCATCGCATGAATTGTTGAAAAAGCGGTCGGCAATAGGCTACATACTCCGTTTTTATTTGCAGATCACATTTTTCTAAAAAAAGTTACTTGAATATCAGAATGAAATTGATAAATACTACGAGTATTGATTAGAAAATTGTTAATAAATTGATAATAATCACAATTTGTCCACTCCTGAATTTCTTCATTTGCTATCAAAATTCCAGTGAATATCGCATGCCACATTGTCGAAGATTAAATGATCCAAAAGCAATTTTCTTAATTATCTTTACTATAACGCCTAATATTACTATAAATGATTTCTTTTTTAAACTTTGAGTAGGCCTACCCATGGAATGTAAATTGAGGGTAGTTAAGTTTGATAATTCTGCTCTGCACATCAGCACAAAAGTTGTCTTCATTTTACAGGTGTTGATTGCTGAGGCTGTGCAAACTCGTCTTATCTGTGCATCGATGACTCAAGACCTGACCTACGTTCGGCTGCTTTTCTGTCTTGTTATTTGAGCTAATTAGCCCCGAAAGCTACTGGAATTTTATTTACCCATAAGTCTCTCATACTCGCAACGTCCAAGTGATCATCAGATTCGGACAACCGCCTTGTGATCCAACCAAAGATGCTTTTGAGTTACCTCGCATCATCGCCTCAAATTTCATTTGAGTAGTGAATGTTTCTCTGTTGAATTGCAACAGAGAAAATGGTATCACCTCTATTCTTTAAAATGCGACTGATAGCGGCGCGACGGTGTTCGACTCGAAATGACAGTGTTCCAGATGACGTGAAATACGCATTCGGGCTGTGGGCATCTTTTCTGTTTGGAAGGATTTTCAAATGAAGGATGTGATCAAATCCGGATAGAGAAATTTCCCATATATGTTGATAAAAGTGATTTTCATCAAGATTATTTGTATCTGATCGTTCGATGTGTGCTACTATATAAACGTCATCTTGTATGGTGGTAAAGCTTTCTTCATTTGCTAAATTCTTAAGCGGATGAAAAATTGTGTTTTTGAAAGATGTCCATCCCTTCTGCTGTTTACTTGGGAGAGAAGGGCTCAGTTTTTGTAATCTCGATGTTATCCTACAAAGTAAAATTTTAGTAGGAATATTTTACCAAATGTGTAGGCCTAACCACTGTTTTACTGCGAGGTTACTATTGTACGGAAAGACGATCATGTTTGAAATTTGAATAAAGAACACTTACTTCAGTTTAAAGCGCTATATTCTGTAGGCCCTATAGCTTAAAAAGAAGCGCATCGTGTCATAATGTATTTGTTTTAATCAGAAGAAAACTCCATAAGCTGAATGATTGTTCAATCGTTTTTTATTCAAATTTCAAATATCTAACTATATTACTCAATAAACTATGATGGCACCCTTGCGGTCGACAAAGCTCCATCAAGAAAAATCTAAAGAATATTTCAGAGTAGCATCTTCCGAATAATCGTTTGCGCTGCCATTTAATATAGGTTTGTTATCAGGGATCGCAATTTTCCGTTTTTTACGAAATTAAACTAATGTAGGCTAAATATTTCAAATTTACGCATTCAAACCCTGGTTTTTCCCGATTTTCCGTTTTATGTAGTACACCTTGTTTCATTTTCGTTTTAAGTCACATAATCGTCATATAAGCAATGATCAGCAAAATTTAGAGCATGTAAGAGTTTATGAACCTCAAATATGAAACATTTTCTTCTACAGCTATTCTACCAATTCCCGGTCAAAACATTGCAAGATTAATTCAATTCTGCTGCAAATTACTCAATTGCATTTTTATATTCAATCACCATAATAGGTACGGATATAGGATGATTTTATGTGTTTAATGCATGACTCCATATTGCATGAAGCCCGATATTTTCAGCGGATGTTCCAAGTGACCCAGCAGTTTGTGATTCCAGTTTTATGTCATTTTGCTCATGTCAAATTACGTCATTGAAATGTAAATAAATATGCCTATCAACAATTGTGATATTTTCCTTACTTATATCGTTGAACGGGTAATGAGGATGTAAGGTTGAAAATCAGTTTAAAGGTTTTATATTAACAGAAAGTAGTTGATAAAACGTTGATCACCCCACTTTCTTCAACGTTTTTAAGTAACGTTGAATCAACGTTATATCAGCGGCCAAAGCGTCACGATATCAACCATCCATCAACGTTGAATCAACCGTTTATCAACCAAAATCTCGTTGAACATCAACGTTTTTTCACCGTTGATTCAACGTCATCTTTTTAATTGGGGAGGAACCATTGCAGTCTTGATGACGTCACGTACTTGACAGCATGCAGTACTTGATGGTAGAGAGAATCAGGCCACAATAATTCGCTTTAAGTCTACAAAACTGAGCAGTGGTAGAAAATCCACAAGCATGCAACCGCTACGATGCAAGTTGGTCAACATTCTCAAAGTCTCAAAGAGATAATGAAACCTCTGTATTGTTTACTAACTCAAGGACTTGCATTTATCAACGTAGATTTAACTAATGCTGACAATCTTCTATCCTTACTTAATGAGTTTGGTGACGGTAATGATGACAAAGTGTATATTTCGCTTTATGTGAACAACCTTTATCCTAGTAGGAAGTGACCTTGCACCAATAGGTTGTCACTTGGCACCATCCTTCGCAGTTATATTTATGCACATGATCGAAACCTGTGCTCTGACGAAGTTTGGATGTGACCCTACACTTTATAAGCGATGCATAGACGACATCATAATGGGTCCTATGGAATATGATGAGAATCTTTTTAAACGAATATTGGAAGTGCTTAATCATAAAAAATCCGCATTAATTTTCCATAGAATCCCCTAAACTAAACGAATCACTGTCATTCCTAGACATACAAATGCAAATAAATGGAGGCAAAATAATTTATTCTTGGTGCCACAAGGAGTGTTATTCTGTATTTTGTATTTATTTATTGACTCAATGAAAATCATTCACTGCAAAGAATTTAAATGCACATTATGCATAGGAATCAAGCGAATAAAAAGGGAAGTAATAAAGAAAGTAAGTCAAACATCGAGGCTATTCACATTTTTACATGAACCATTAGTGTTAGTCAAGGCACAAATGAATGGAACAAATGCGGTGCCGAGTCTCATTGTGACTGACGTTGACTACAGAAAGTGGAGAAAGCGTTTGGAAAAATTCGATTTCTGGTTCATAATTGTATGAAGAATGTGATGGCAGTCAGTTGCAGCTTGTTGAAAGAGGCGAACAGATGCTTGCTCACGGCGAAGTTTTAGACCTGGGATCTTTCAGCACAGGCATTCGGATGAACAGAAATCTCTTGACAGTGAGCAGATGAGTTTGTGAACCCGATTTTGGAAACGATCAATCTTGAGTTGGCAAATAAACAAAAACTGGAGAGTTCAAACGAAGATCTGATCAAAGAGAAATACACAACAATCCACTCTTTGAAGGGTTTTGGCATGCCGCAACCCATAGAAACGTTTGCTTGCACTTTTCAACATATTGCAACCTCGTCTTATTCTATATATAAGACAGGGATTCGATCCCCACGAGTTCAAATCCGATGCGGTTCTACTATAAGGAAATCCGAAGACAAATAATATATGTGTATTGAAACCTCAGTTCAACTACGATGAGGCTTGCAAGTAATAAGGAGAAGATGGAAGAGGAAGGATGGATAGCAGATCCGTGACGTCTAGGTTTCTGAGCTTCACTTTAAATATCGAAATTTGGCTTGGGTCATCATTCTGTACTGATCGTTGGTAACCACCGTCGCGTATTGACCATCGGAGATCCCGCGGAGCTGCTCTGCCCGTCATTGGACCGTTATGGGGATCAGCAATCAAAGCAGATTTAGATGCCGCGATAGTAACCGTGTGCATCTTCTCTTTCCGTCTCGCCATCTGATTCACAAGTCATTAATCAAAAGCGTTAACCTGATATCAAAGTTCAGGAGAGTGTAAATTCTCTCCGTTCGCCGATAAGTGGAAATTACACGATAGAGCAGAGGTCACATACGTTCGCCCTTTGTAGGATGACGTCCACGTCATCAGATTGACAGAAAGCATCATATGTAGGAAGATAATTAATTGTTCAGAGGTTGATACACATGAATGATATTGTTCTGCTGATAGAGAAGATGGAAGATTACAATCAAGAGTAGAGGTCTCGTTTTAGAAAAGCTGAGGCTATAAAAATATACGTGATAAAATTGTCAGGAACACATGTAATGATGCAGTATTTATAAGAACATGCACACAATGAACATTCATTTATATGAGGCTGAGGTGGACAATGTTTGACAGATTACAGACAGAAAGAGAGAGGTATTGTACGAGTACACATCAAACACCGAAGCAAACAAAAGTCGTTAAGAAATGGTTCTATTTACATGTAGATGAAAATATGGTTCTCAATAACAAAGGAGATATAGATATGACACAATTTGATAGAAGATGATCAAAAGAATTCATGCAATAAGACATTTTCATTACTGGACAACAACCTTGGAAGATTATCTAGTCACACAACAACATTATTCTACCTATTCATATAATAGCACACCCATACTCGACAATATTCTCATGCTAACCTCTCCATTCACAAAATTATAAGTGAAAATTAAAAGAAATTACAGAGTTTGTCACCTCAGAGCTATGTGCAAGTAACAAGGATGAAATGCATATGAAAAGGTGCAATAACTGTCATCCTGAAGTAATCATGCAATCATGTTTCGAAGATACATTGCTTTGTAAATTGCTTATAGAGAGTCAAGTAGTTCATCACTAGTCACAAATACATGCACTGTATGTATAGACAAGAATCTGCATATACGTTATAGAGTGTTATAATGTTCATCACTTAAGTCACAAATTTGTAAAGATTGGAATATATACAGTGGTCTCCCAAAATTCAACACATGTACAACTTCTTCAACAATCATTTCTGCTTTCTAAGGAGACTAACTTGGGACATCGCATATAGAGATATAATGTGTAGTTTTGTAAGCAGGTAACTCCTATATAGTTATTAATGCATAATGGATATTATCCTGCACATCGCACAAGTCCCACAATTGCTATTGGCTATAGTTTAATTCAACTAGTGAACTTTATTAGTCAGCACTCTGGGTATTACTCAGTCGTCTTTCACATGCAGTTGCTTCTTTTGTAGAGATAGTTTTTCAGTGATAAGAGAAAATGTAATTGAATTAATTTTCATTATTTATATATCCTTATGATCAAGAAGTTATTATTAACGGATTGCAACTAGCTTGGTATAGTTTATTAGGATATATATATATTTTTGATGCTGAACGGTCGGCAGTTATTAATTAGGGTAAGTTACTTTTCTATTTCGGAGGGGTATCGGTGATTTTCAACTGGTTGAATAAGTTTCTCTGCCTCTCCTGTGAGGTCAGTACAATCAGGAGGAACGACCCGCGTTCCGGACATGTCAACTTATTGAGAAACTTTATCTTTCTCATCACTATCAAATTCATCATCAATTTCATCAATCTCATCAATGACCAACTCTTGGTCCTCTGTTCCTTCCTCGTTTCTGTCCATCTCAATGGCTGGCGGAGGTCCTGCTGCTTTATCCAGCTTCAATCGATTTATGTGAACCCACTGCGGCTTTGAACGTGGCTCGCGTATTGGTACTATCTTACAATTTGTATCGGTAATCTGCAATATCCTCATAGGGCCTTTCCAGCGGCACTGGAGTTTGGGAGATAACCCTTTTGTTCTGCTGGGGATATAAAGATATACTCCGTCCCCTACCGCTAGATTTTCGGCGGAAAAAGTTACATTGCGGTCATAATATTCCTTTTGTTTTTGTTGGGCCTCCTTGATCGTGACACTTGTGACGTTCCAAACACTTTCTAAACGCCGGGGAGGTCATGTTTACAATCATCCACGTTTTGTGAAGAATCTGAAAATTCTCGTAGTACTAAGTCATTAGGCAAACGTGGGTCGCGGCCATATAATAAGAAAAATGGACTTTCTTTGGTAGAACTATGAGCGGTGGATCTGTAGGCGAACAGAACGTACGGCAAAAGTGTATCCCAATCTTTTTGGTTTCGACTTGTATAAAACGATAGCATTTTCAGTAAAGTTTTGTTGAAGTTTTCTACTAAGCCATCTGTCTGAGCGTGGTAGGCCGATGTGTACACCTTCTCGGTATTTGTGGAGCACCAGTCACTGTAGGGAAAGATACAAGCGCCAAAACCCACGAAACAGGCCAAAAACCAACCCAAAGACCACCGGATAATGAATCAGAAGACTCCAAGGATCAATGTGATATAAAAATTACTCCACCAGAGGCCAAAAAGCTGCGAGAAACCCACAAAAACACGGAAATGCAGGAGCGCAGCACCAGACACGACCGCACGCTAACACGTTGAATTCAAGGAAGTGGTGCCGCTATTATGGCGAAATTTTTGACAAAACGTCGGTAATAGCTGCACAAACCCAAAAATTGACGGACTTGTTTCCTATTTGCTGGCGTAGGATAACTTTCAATTTTTTCAATATTAGTTTTCGTAGGACGTAGACCATTGTCTGACATGACGTGACCTAGAAATTGAACCTCTGGCTTTGCGAAGTCGCATTACAATAATTTGAGTTTCAGGCCATACTCGGTCAGACGTTTTAGTATTCGCTCTAACTTTTGCATGTGTTCTGTAAATGTCTCAGCGAAGATTATTATGTCATCTAAATACGTTATACAATCGACGTATTGTAGCCCAGCCAATACAAGTTCTAACGCCGAAATGAATGATGCCGGACTGTTACTCAAACCAAAGGGCATTCTGACGAATTCAAAGTTACCAAGATGGGTTGTAAATGCAGTTTTATGTCTGTCCTCTTCTGCCACATCTAACTGCCAGAATCCAGAAGCGAGATCTAATGTCGAAAAATACTTGGCTCTGTGTAGGCAATCTGTGATAGATTCTAATTGCGGAAGTGGTTGACATTGCGTATACGTGATCTTATTCAACTTTCTGTAATCGATGCAGAAACGTGTAGACCCGTCGCGTTTTGAGACCAATACTACAGGTGAACTAAAGGGGAATTAGATGGGCGAATTACATGTATATTGTAGTCAAGCATATTTTGTAATGGTTCCGAAGCTCTTCTTTCTGAACGTGAGGAATTCTATACGGCTTTTGGCGGATTGGCGGATGGTTTCCGATATCTATCCTGTGGTGATATGCCGTAAGGTGTCCTAAATCATATTCACCATGAGAGAAAGCATCTTTATATTTACGAGTATTTAATACTTGCTTCAGTTGTTCTAGCTCACCGCTTAAAAGTTGCGTGTGGTCGAATTTTACAGAAACTAGCCAATGCTTGGAAGGCGAATTTACTGTAGCAATTGATTCAGTCGATAGTCCGGCCTTTTGTAAAAGTGGCTCTATGAAACCGAAAGTAGTATCTTTGTATATAGTAACTGGGAACGTCGCGCAATTAAACAACATTAACGGAAATTGACCATCGGAAACTTTACCTACTATGTCAAACACTTTAAGAGGATAGTGATACAATTTAGGTGCCGGTTCTAAGAGCGAAGTTTGGATCGGCATAGGATTGAGAACTAATCCGTCCACATATGAGATACTCCTAGGCGGAATTATAATGGTCTGAAAGATGGATTGTAATTTCGCTGAGGTTGAGGTTGAGATGTTCGAAAAGTAATGTTTGAATTATAAGGCGGTATGACGGTCATACATCGCCTTGCTATGTGCCCACCCTTTCCACAGCGATAGCACTGTGGTAGACCGCCTGTGGTCCATTTTGCTAATAGCCTGGGCTGGTAGGCCATGGTGGGCTTTGTCGTAATAATAGTCGCGAGGAGACGACCGACTCTCTCCGATAGCTCATCTATATTTTAGTTGATGAATCCGGTGTTACGAGCTGTAGCACCTTTTTCCTGATTTCTTCTTTCGAAGCCATGATAATTGCATCGTCCAAAGATTTAGGTTCTAACCGCAATACTAGTTTTTTTAGTGTTGGGTTAAGCCCCGCTATTAATGCTTCTAAAGCTAAGGCGTCTCGCGCCGAATGATTTCGATTACTATAAGCTAGCCTGACCAGCTTTTTAATGTCTGCCGCATAACTAGCTACCGTTTCTCCCTCATTTGTTGCCGGTTCCTTAGCTGAATTGCTGTGTAGCGATTCATTTCAGGTGTTTGTAAACTTTTGCCTAGCTCTTCAAGAAGAGTAGTGATATCGGCTTTATAAACGTCTGGTAACCCACGATATATTTCCCGGGCGTGGCTGGTTAGATATAGAGGCAACATGGCTACTTTTTGATCGTTGTTCCACCCTAAGGCGTTCGACATTAACTGGAAGTGTGACTCGAATTCACTCCACTGGTTGTTGGAGTCTTGCAAGTCTCCGGAAAATGGCTTCAAAACTAAGGCGGAAGCACCAACTGGGAGATTGAGTCGTTTGTCATTATTTTGGATGTCCGCCAGAGATTGTGAAACTTGCTCGATTCTAAGTACTAAGTCTTCTACTGCCGCCATGGTTCGACTTCTGGTATTAATTCTGTGACTTGCCAGTATAGATGGATAACAGCCAAATTTGAAGGTTGTGCTCGAAATTTAAAGTTACAACTTTAAAGTTTTTGCGAAATGCACAATTACAATCGAAATATAGGCCTATTCTTATATCTTAAGGAACAGATAATTACGCCGCGGCAATCAATATTTCTCAACACACTCTTTCTTACAATCAGGCTTTATACTCCATAAATCACTTAACTCAATAATTCACATAACTCAATAACACCGATAATTTGGGGAATGCAATTTCGACAATAGCGCTGGCCACACACTAACGTACGAACAAATTAATATTAAATATACACATTAATGAAAATATAATATTCAACAGTGTATAATGTAATATGAAATATTTTGAAATTGTCAACCGTTCAGAATAGGAAATTTATTTACTTACCATATAGTGGATTCCCGGTCGACGGACTGTGAACATAGAGTGGAAGGAAGTGAAGAGGAAAGGAATACCGGACTCGGACACGGTGGGACCTCCAATGCAACCTCGTCTTATTCTATATATGAGACAGGTATTCGATCCCGACGAGTTCAAATCCGATGCGGTGGAAATATACACGATAGAGAAATAAACAAAAACTGGAGAGTTCAAGCGAAGATCTGATCAAAGAGAAATACACAACAATCCACTCTTTGAAGGATTTTAGCATGCCGCAACCCATAGAAACGTTTGCTTGCACTTTTCAACATATCGTCGACATGAGAGTTCCATGTGAGCCCTTGATTAAGATGAAGTTCGAGCATACGCAGTTTTTTAACTTCATTAACGTTGTCTGTTGGTTGCAATTGGCACTCTTGAATTTTCTTTCAAAGAGTGTTTGATTTGTTGGGATTGATCAGAAGGTCGTTTTCGGATGACCATTTGAGACCATTTTGTTGTTGTGCTCATCAATTACAGAATTCGAACCATGACAAAAATGAGGAATCATTAGGGTGACGTCGTCGATGTATTTGATAATATGAGTAGCATCACTGACAGGTGACAAGGAGGAAGCAACAAGACAACCTAAATAGGGACCAAGAGTGCAACCTTGCGGAGCACCAGAAGAAATAGGCATCACAGAGCTTGCATGATCACCGATTTAAGTTGATTGGGCTCAACATGACAAATAACTTCCAATCAGTCTCAAGAGATCAATTGGGATGCCAAGAGATTCCAGTTTCTGAAGAATTACCTTGTGGCTAAACATGTCAAAGGCCTTTGTGTAGTCGTATGAGACCAACTGAAAACCAGCAACATCGCTGCGATCTAGAAGGGTAGTTACATCATCCAACAATTTTACTAGAGCAGCCGTTGTTGAGGACTGTGGGCAACATCCAAACTGATCTGGACCGAAAGGATTGACGAAAGGAACCTTGTTGAATAATAAAATACTCCAACATTTTACCGGGTAGTGGTAATAATGAGATTGTACGAATATCGTTCAAGGTAAATTGTCCATGTTTTGGAATAGGTGCGATGTGACCATACTTCCATTCAGCAGGAAAGACGCACTCTCGTAAGGAAAGACAGAAAATATGGACAGAAAACAACGGACCAGCAATTATTGATGCAGAAGCCCTGTGCAGAATCGTGGGAATGCAATCGCTGCCAAGAGCTTTGTTGTCAGGAATCTTACTTAAACGTGTATCGGCAACTGACACAGTTATAGCTGCACCAAACTCGTGTCTACTGTTTGAAATTCTCGTGGGTATCTCATACGAACGACGAGAGACGAACACTTTTCATAAAGTCTCATTGATTCATTCAACGGCTGAATCAGGCCCACTCAACTGAGTGGAAAGGCGAAGAAGTTGATCAACGGATATTGTACCTCGTATAGATTGTGTCAATTCAAATATAGTCTTGCGAAAGGATTCGTTCCTACCAAACCATGTGAAATTCAACTACATACAAGACGGTATTAATAACGTAAGCAAGCGGTGAATGATGAAGCAATGGTGAATCTAGACAAAACAATTTGAGTGATTTTCATGAAATTTTAGATGAAAATGGTTTTGATGAAAAGGAGCGTACATTAAGAGCTAAAAAGAATAAAACTATTAAAGAGAAAAGTAATAATGCATATTTTAAATTACCGTTCGTAAATGATCGTTGTAATCGAAAAATAAGTAAATTGATTAAACATTACGACTTGCCACCAACATTGATGAGTTTGGTTGTCAGACAGAATCTAATCTTAATAATGTATCTAATAGTAACTCTTGTGTATGTAGCATACACTGTAATCTGGCACCTCCTAAAGCGGAAAAAATCTGCATCCTAAAGCGCCACACACTAAAATTTCAGAAGGCTAAGTTGATTTAGTAGGCTAGCACACTGAAGAGAACAATAAACCTTAGACGTAAGCAGCTGCATAGTGGAGAGCGTGAGTCACTGCTTGCCATACAGTAGGAACGCTGTCGCATAACAATAGCTGCTATTGAGGACATCATAAGTTCACGTTGCTGTATGTACATGAATCATTCTCCGCTTCATCTCTCCGAGGTTATGTAGCTGGCTTTGTCTTCGAATGGCAAATTGACTTTCCGTCAGTTGATATTGCAATTAAATTGTTTATTGAAATTATCTGTTGAAGTTGTGCAGTGGTAAATTGCAAATATATGGGCATCATGATGTCATACCAGGGGACTACATCTTTCCCATCAACGTCGATCGAAATACTGGATAAATGGAAAAGAAATATGGTAAGACTTGAAACCAAATGGCCAAAAATCTGCATTCTATATTTTCTCGTGATACTCAATCGTAACAGATATACTAATCAATCTGGTTCATCAACTAAACGGCAGCTCTGAAAAATGAGGTGAGTTTCCTGTTGCTCTGATAGCCTACCGTATTCGAAAGAGTTGTAATGCATGTATGCTGTATAGCACTAATGTAAATCGAGTCTACGACTTCCGTAGTTAAAATGCCACTTTTCATAATGGGACTAAATTAATTCTTGCGGATAATGCAAATATATATATTTCAAAAAGCTGTAAATTTTCGAGGTAGGCATACATTGTATTTGTCAATTTCATGCATTCATTCGCGCTATCTGTGCTCGGTAAAGCCTCTGAGAAGCAAATGCGTACTCATCTGTTATAAGTGGTGTGTCCAATAAGGTTTCCTAACGAAGGTGGAAAAATAATAGATACACGCATGTGAAGGGTTAAATTGAATTGGCATATCAAGTTTAGGATTCAATGCAAAGTTCTAAATGCTTTGATGTACACATACATTACTGTATTTATGTGTGGTCAATTATATTCAGAATATTCGAAAATTGGTTTATTTCAATGAAATTTAATGGAAATACAACAATCAATTCTGTATTTAGTTTATTGGAAGCACACATTAGTTGAATATAACCTGCTAATGTAACCATTTATCACCAACTGTCATGATAATCTATAGTCAGATAATAGTATAGACATCGAAAAAATGCAATAGACGACACTGAAGGACATTCGTTTCCATTATGTAGTAGAATAGTTGTCTACAGTGTTTCCTGATTCGGACATTTAAGAAAAAACATATTTTTGCAAACATATGCTTAAAATTACGCATTCAATCTTTTAAACGTTTTTATCTAATCTATTGAAATTCTGCTGCCATAGAGTTGTGAAATCGCTTAATAAATATTCATCAAAATATATGAAATTCCGGATGTTGAACTATGGGCCAAAAGACTACTGACAAATTAAAACTTCTATACTTCTGTATAGAATCTTCTGCCAATAAATATCCTTCTTGTCAGTATTCAAATATCCGCGGTTTTTCTACAATGTCCAGACACTATTGGATGCAAACGTATTTTTAATGTACGGCTTTAATTGCTCAACATCTATAAATATTCAGTCCATCCTGTTGGCCACTTTTAAAAAATAGACCCATTTTAGTAATGAAAGTCTTTTTCATACTCTATTCATATTAGTCATTATTATTAAATTCTCAACGTAGCATGATATCAAGGCAAAGAAAGACTAAACAGTCATCATCGCAAACATTGAAAGATTACTTAACTTAATATAGAATGTTTCTATTCTGTAAAAATACATGATAGGTATTTCTGATTGCAGGAAAATGTCCGCCTATTGAATGGAGCTTTCAAAAAATCTCTCATATCATCTATAAATATCATGAGATAAAATCATCTCATGATCAGCATATCATGCTGGTTTCCTCAAACGAACTATAGGCCTACACACATAGAACCAAAACCTCTGACGTTGAACAGTTTCAGACGCCTTCACAATGGCTATTAAATCACCGTAGAAAAGGAGATATTCCATTTTTTCATTTTTATTAAATTTCTAACGACGATCTTGGGCCATATAAGCTATGCCAGTTATTATTTCTGAAGTCAATTTAGCTCATGCATGTTTGGTAGAGACCTGTGACGCTCATATAGTTTTTATCTGATCAATAAGTGGGGGAACTTGTTGTCACTTGGCAGTTTGCAAGACAGTGCATGCTGTCTGAAGTGGGAGAATCAATAAGAAACATGTGCAGTATTGTATTAGAACTTTCAAACGAAAGTTAGTACTTGTGAATATGGATTATTAGCATAATATGTGCAATTTTTTGGAGATCTGAAACTCGTTAATTTCCATAATCTGTAGAACATCGAATAACTAAGAAAAGAGCCAATTTTCTGCAACAAGAGGTTCCAGTCATTTTATCAAAGTATATGTGCATGTATTCAATACAGCATTGATAAATTACATTATCTAGGCGTATATCAAAATAAATAGCGTAATAAAAATAGTTTTAAAAAATACGATATGCTCTATGTATGCATGATTATAAGAAATTCTATTTTTTTCAATTATCAGACAAATCAAAAACTTCGAATATTTCGAGTGGAATATCAGTGAATGCAAATATGTGGTGTCCAAATATTGAATAGGTGCTTTGGCGGATGAAGCATCTATACCATCATGGTACATGCAGTCTTGTTTCATACGTATAATCTCCAACGCAATTGACAGTACTTGACCACCGTAAAAACTGCTGGAAGGTCTTCTTCGTGTGCGTCACATCTTCATCAAGATCAGTGCAAAACTCTGTGAATTTTTGTTTGTGCCATAAATTACTTTGAATTCTTTAGTTTTTATCTTTCTACAATAATTTCTTGATGTTTTCCATGATGTTTTAGAGCTGCAATATCTGTTAGTTCAGATCGTAATTTACTTGAAAAACAATAGAGATTGACTTGCATATTGATTGATACTCGATTGTTATTGTTACATTTGATTGTTATTCGATATTCGCATCTTGAGACTCTATTTTGTTACTTATCTTTATTGCAACTGTTGATCTGCGATTTCACTCATGCTTTTATCCACATAATTCTGTAATAAATATCCTACATGTTTCTCACATTTTATACTGTCTAGACACTGATTATATTATGCAGCATTTGTATTTTTGTCACCGAAAATTGCGTGGTCAGGCCAAAATTTTCATTGTACATGTATACATGAAATTTCGCTGTATCTGTTTCATCAATAGACCTGTGATTGCATTCTTTTTGGTACCGGGTGTCAATTTTACAAATTTGTTTTATAAAATAAATATATTACCAATTATTGTTAATTATTAATAAATAAATTAAATTTTATAAATTTTTCATGTATTCGAATTGTACTTTAAAGTACAACACTAATGTCATGTTTTCTTGCATAACAATACTACAGGGGTTAAAGGGTTCTTATTTCTTTAGAGGGTTGTTTGTGAAGCAAGAGGTGAATATTGAATGAATATAATGAGAACTTTGTCTGCAATAAATCTTAATGCGTAACCCGTCTATTGCTGAATAAAGATAGTAGTATGCATTGTCATAAGGGAAAAGTAGAAAATGTCATTGAAAAAATGTTTTAGGAGGTGAGAGGCTAGCCTTCTAAAAGGCGCATGCTTTAGGATTTTTTTATTAGTTACGAATAGTGTCTTGCTTTAGGAGGTGATTCAGCTCGCTTTAGGAGGTGCTGGTTTACAGTGTATGTCAGGATACTAAGTTTAAATGTAGAGATCGTTTTTTAGTTCACAATGTGGTGAATTATACTCGTACATTGGCAAAACCCCTCAGATGTTTAAGACCAGACACCAGGAACACAAGCGTGCTATAGAAAATAAAAGCAGCAGTATCGATCTATGTCAACACATATGAACTTGCTAAACTAAAAATTCATTTTTGCATTCATTAATGAACTCATCGACTTTCTCTGGATCTCAATCTGACATTGAAATGTTGAGGATTTAAAAGCCTCCATTAGGTCAATAGTAATTTTTTAAGAATCTGAAATTATTATTTTCTAGTATCCAGTCCCTGTGGTAAATTGCTACAAGCAGAAATACATCTTTCAACAGCATTTCATAGTCTCCGATGCTTAATAATTCAGAGATTTGCATTATTATCAAAGTAAGCTCTTCGCACGAATATGCATTCGAATTGAAATGATGGATTTCCTAGTCCCAGGGAAATCAAAACGCTGTTGCTGGCAATACGAATTGAAGTATGATGTAAACATTTCAAGTTGTTTAATCGACGTTTGCCATTGTGGAACATGTTTTGTTTGAGATCCGTGGGTGGTTTGATGGGCACATGACGAATTTGACACTTTTACCGAATGTATTTATAAAGCAAAGAAAGCTCCTACACGTTTCTTTACTTCGCAACATTCTATTTAGCTAACATTTTACTGCTAAACTCAAAATTCTCTTGCCGAATGAGAAATCGAAATTTACATGAGCAGATGGTGCCATTCATGGAGCGATTTTCAGTTTGTTATCGTTGTGTTTGTGTTGTTTGTTTCTGTGTGGAGGGAAAATGATTGTAAGTTATATAAGCCCTTTGAATCATGGGAAAGTCAGTAATTAATCATTTCGGTGAGTACACAACTGATATCATTTCATAGTGACATTTTTATGGTGCCACTATGCAGTGTCATAGAGAAATATCAATGTCACTTACTTTGATTGAAGATTTATTACTGAAGTCAAACACGCTATCACATGCTGACAGACAGAGTTGTAACTGTAATTTTTGAAAGTGACGGTTTAGGCTTTGATTATTTACCTTCAATTGTAAAGATCTGACATCTTTCTCATAATCTGCATTATATCTCTACACTGTTATTCATAAAGTCAGAAATGAGTGCTAGGAAGAGTACAGCACTTGATCAATTACTACGACTCAGAAGTGAGCCTCAGAATGTAGTACTCTTTGTGTGTGAAAATATTAGTACTTATTTTAGAACTTTTTGGGCTCGAAAGCACAGTACTTAATTCGTACTCATTTTAGTACCCATTTAATGAGCTGCATAGGACTAGCACTTCCTCCAGTCCTACGGCATATCTGACCTGCTATATCCCATGTGCACATCCATCGAATGACTGCTTTGGCAATTAAACACAACTGCACTTGGATCAGTAAAATATGTACAAGACTGAAAGCGTTGTCGGTGAACTGAATAAACATTGATAGGACGCAATGTGCAATAGGGGATAATGGAAAACAAGGAGTCAAAGCACTGTCGGAGAGGATGGAAAATCATTGTCAGGAGTCAAAGCACTGTCGCAGGGGATGGAAAACGTTGTCAGGACTCAACGCATTGTCCGGAGGGAATGTGAAGCGTGCTGACAGTAGGAGCAAAGCACATTGAGCAAGCCACCACGAGCAGTGACAATGGAGACGGCATGGTGAAGTGTGTGATGAGGAATGTTATGTCAATGTTTCGCTATTGTCCTACGCTTGCTTATCCTTCCCTCTTAGTGAGTCATTTCTCTATTGATCCTTCATGATATTAGATTAGCACCTACTGAGCTATTTATTACTTCTGTGACTTTGAGTTCGGTAATTTTAGCACTCTTTCACTCAGTACTCAGATTGGAACATGAATAGGACCATATGATATGCAGTGTACAGTTGTATTTTGTTATTGGACATTTCCAAGTTCCGTTGTCTATTTCATATTGTCTGTGCTTTACCCTTGTGCAGTTTTTTGAAAATTCATCCGATTTATAGGTTTACTATTACGTTCCAACCCTGAAAATCCTTTCTAGCTGGATTAGGTTTTCCAAGTATGACGTTAGCATTTCAGAAATCAAATCTCGGATTCAAATATTTTAGAGGCACAACATCCCAGCGTTTCGCTCATCTTCAAACAAGCAGAGGTCAAAGTCGAAGCGGCAACGACCATCAACCACAAAGACAACAGTTAAATTCAATTTGACAACGTGATGACGATTCTTTGAAGACATTAATTGGTGGTGACGTTTGACAAGATGGCAGTGCTGTTCTATTTGTGTGAAGTTCAATTCAAAATTATACTTAATATCAGATTAAATAAATAGTAGCAATAAAGAATCAAATGCGAAACTAGGACACTTTGCGAAAGTAAGAAAGTAGAATACTTAGATGGCAGTCAGTACACATAGGATAGACTTCCATCTTTGATCCACCATCGTTGTCACGATTGAATACTTTATTAATCATGATGCGCAATCCTGTTTTGCTTTCGCACTTAGTTCTTTAATGCCATTACTTAGCCTGATAGCAGTAGGAGATTATTGTGATTCTTTTACATAGTAATTGAGTAATGCATTTGTGTCAAACGTCAATTCGATGACAAATTGAATTTTGGTTTGGGAATTAAGATTGATGACTGATTCTATCTGGCTTCACTTTTCCCATGTCTGAATGGAGAAGCGCTCGGAAACTCGCATCTATTAAAACTCGAATCTGAGATTGGTTATCTACAATACGAAATGCTTGGAAATTACATGGATGTCGGAGAAGAGGAATTATTTCAAATTGATTAGGCTAGGATAATCAATGAAGAACAAATATAGAAGATCAATGAAATAAAATGTTTCTAAAGCATAATTATAGAGTATTGTATTCAAAAGATGAAAAATGTGTTCGATAAAATCATTTTGCATTGTAAGAAAATCGTAAAATCTTTAATAAGCAATTTGAAGTTATAAGAACAGATCAATGGTATTGATGATCATTTTCTTTCCCATTTTCCGTGTGATGTTCCCTGTCCTAGAATTAACAATATAGAAGTCATCATTTGAATTATTTACTATTTCATTATATGCAACTTATTATTACAACTAAATGATCAACGTAATATTAAAGTCTGTTGTTTCATTATTAAAACCAAATTTGCTCTGGACAATCATTGCTAATTGTCAGAATCGCATAATTGTTAGAAATCGTATAATTTCAGTCTTGTGCGAAATTATCAATTGTTAAAGTCCATTTCCTACAAATTCAATTATTTTGAGGATTAAATTTTCATAGGTTATCAGATTTACACTGATATCAGCTATGTTACGACAGGTTAAGTAGAAGTCCTGATATAACTTTTATCTATCTTGCTTGTTTCAAAAGGAATCATTTATTTTCAAAAAGGAATTTTAAGTAGATATTGCTTTCACAATCAAGATTGAATTCGATCGAATTATTTATATGAAAACCGTCATGCTTGAAGGCATGTAATTCTACATTTAGATATATCTAGTGATGTCATTTTGTCAGAAGAATTGTGCGGTTGCCTTTTCAAATCTGAAAGGAGCTACATGTACATTATTTGGAATGATTTTTTGACAAAAGCTTTGTATGTTTCGTATTGATTTCGTATGAGATAGCAACCTATCTGCTATCTAGCTACAATGGATAGACGATAACGATCCATGGATAGCTACTGGATAGACGTAGTCATCATCGTCATTGTATAACGATGAATTGAAATATATTGCATGTGTAACAAAGCGCTGTTCACATTAGACCGATTTTCTCAAAGATAATAGTTAAAATGTAGACAGTTGAGCTCAACGATGAAATGAAATATTGGCACGATTTTATCGTTATCGTCATCGGGCTAGTGTGAACGCGCCTTTAAACAGAAGGAAAGGTAGGATTGGTTTGCACCATCAATTTGTGACTGTAACGCAGCAGTGGCTTGTTTAACATCACATGTGAGGAAGACAATTAATGCGCTAAAATTTTATGCTGTATTGTGCCGATGAATATACCGTTATAGAAGCAGAAATGCACAGAATTAGAAGTGTGTTGCTCTTGCACTGTAATTCTCTGGATACGAAAACTACATACAAACATATACCAAGGTCACATACAATTTGAAGCTAGCATTTGATACGAGATTCTCGTATGATTATAGAGATCTGGTATGTTTTTCATACGAAACCTCACTTACTTTCGTATGTGATTGGTATGTAGCGATACGAACTATTCTATCTGTGATTGGCTGTTTTACACTGAAATACGAGTTGTCGGTATGTTTTATATACGAGATCCGATGCAAATTCATCCTCATTCGTATGCCGCTGGTAATGCCAGACGTGAAAATTTCTTTTTGATAGTGTGATATTTAACTAGATTGGATTTATTGTGAATTTTATGCTCCACGAGTATGTCGTCGTTATTTATGAAATGACTTAGACTTACATGTATTAAAATCGAATTCAGTATTGTAAGTATGACTCTTGAATGTCATTATCTCACTTCTTACAAAACAGCAGTAACATTAGTGTCATCTTTATTGACAAAAGGCCTTAAATCAACATACTTTAGACATAATTGATGCTTTCTTTTAACATTGTGCTGGTATGGAAAGCATACCACACTTGAAATAACATACGAAAAGCATACAAATATATAGAGAAGTATACCAAAATATATTTTTTCCATGCATCCTTCGCATGTGATTGGTATTGAGCGATTTACAGTGTATGCCAATTATTTTTCCTTCAAGAATTTGACATATATCTCCTCAACCAGCTGTTCGACTATTACACTGCCTTGTCTATCCAACAGTGCAAATTTCAGTTTTCTGTCTTTTTACAAAACGTGATTAAGTTTGAAAACGAAGGCAATATACGCAAATGATAAATTTTATGAATGCAGATGATAAAACCATTGATGCATAAGTTGGAGTAGGCAGCTTGTACGATTATCTTTTTCGAAAAGGCAAAATCAATTCGTTAAGCATATTGCAATTGAACATATAGGCTAGTTGTTTTCCATGAAAACATTGAATTTTGCTTTACATTTTGGTATAGTGGTAAATATTAGCAATTCTGATGTTCTGAAATTCTGATTAACAATTTCAGCTTCTGATTTTCTTTCAGCAAGATGATAAAATTGGGACTCCTCCTTCTACTTGGCCTTGTTGCCATCAGTGCTGCCGCCCCGGCCTCAAGCTCCAGCTCTTCCGCAGCTTCAAAATCAGGTTCTTCTGCAGCTGCAGCTACAGATGAAGATTTCGATGATGAGGATGACCATTCTGAAGATGACGAAGAAGAAGACAAAGAAGAAGAAGAGGAAGAAGAAGACAAAGAAGAAGAAGATAAAAGAAGACGAAGACGAAAGTAAGTGAAGATGAATCGAGTAGGAATTCAAGAATCATTGTTTATTGTCGGCCATCAAAGTGACGTTTTGAACATTCTTTATTTAATCTGTGCATCAAATGATATTCAATTATACAGTTTATCTTGTCTTCTTCCTCGTTTTTGATTAAAAACATGAGAAATTGAGAGGGATTATGGCAGATTCCATCATGAACACCATAATCGATATTCCCTCGTTCGTGTATCCGTTTGCAAGGAATCTAATTTGAAATTCGAAAGTATTGTGCTATAATACCATCACTACAAATAGAGAATGTCCGGCATCCAGAGCGAGCTTCTGCAGGGAGCGAGGCCGAAGTGAGAATTTCACACAATGATGTACTCCTCAAGCTAACTACGAATCTGTGCGTCTGCCCAGTTCTTGATTCCTCTTCCTGTCCGACAGGATCAAAGAAAGCATGGCATGTTGGTTTACTACATTCTCTGCCACTCCTGCTTCATGAGCCTCGATGTTGCGCTGCCACTACATATGTGGCAGACTGAAGAACAATAGTCTACAATACGTGTAAATACAATAATTAGCAGTCATGGAAACTTATACAAAAACTTATACTTTTAGGCCAATTGCTATGATCACGAGGACAAAAGAATTTGTCACTTTTCAATAAAGAAATGAACAATCTCTTTTTAGTGCGAAGATATATTGTAAGTGAAAAGTAAACAGACACGAAAGGCCAACGTTTCGGCGGTCTTGTTGGCTCATTGGTTCGTCTAACGGGTTCAAGAGTCAAAGCGAGTCGAATCGAGCGATTCTGATCAGAATGATAAGCAAACTATGGCATAAATCTTCTCCGCTGTGGGTATAGGCGGTGACATGAAGGTGAGAAGTAGGGTGACCAAAAGTCAAAAAGTCAATGAAGGTCGATGAAAAGTTCAAAAAATATTTTTTGAGTCAATAAAGTGGAAAAACGAATTATGTGTCAAAAAAACAGCCAAATTCCGCGATTTTGCAGGCAATGTTGACTTTACCTTTGTTTTCACCAGAGTTGTTAGTGATGTGCAGGTCGTACAAAATGCTTCTTCGCATTTTGTATTGAAACAAATTTAGTCTCTTTCGTTTGTTTTACCCATGTCCTTCCACGCTGAATGATTCATGTGGCGAAAAGCAGCAGGCTATTGTCTGTCTATCAGACAGATTGTCAAATAATGAGGGACTGCAGGGTCGCTAAGAAACAGATGTGAATCACACATTGAAATTTGAAAATGCTACTACGGTCAATGCTTGACATTTCGGAGTTGGATAATAAAGATTATCCAAGTCCAAGATCAAGAATTTTATCCAAGTGAAGATTCTGGTTAATAAAGACCGCTGTTTTCTGGTATTAGCTCTAACCTGCATGTACAGTGTACATCTCACATATTGGTGGTTAGTTTAGACTTCCAGTAGGCACATGATTGAACATTGAACTCATTAATAACTGTCTTGATGTTTTTGAAGTCTTGACTCTAATGTTTCTTTGACTGTAATCCTTTTTTCGTATTTCAAATACCAACTGCATATTGTAGGCATATGTATTTGTAATTCGAATGTACAAGGCTTTAATCAAAACTTGAGATGTCTAATGTATAGGCCATAAGCCCTACCGAAGTTTTGATAGGCACGAAGACTTGTATGACTAAACTGCTTTCTTCGATTATCTATTATTTGGAATATATCGATGCTGCATGCAATCTAATTTCAATTTCATTGCTAAGAACAGTAAAAGTAGCATGGTTGCAGTGTAAATCGAAAAATTCGCACTGACCGCGATGACTAGATCTATTTACGGTGTATGCCTACGTCTATTTCACTAAAAATAGTATATCTTCACTATGAAAAATTGAAATGATATATAATGACATCACTTTATATCATTTTATAAAATTCGTAAAATGATATCATTGCCGATCATAGGTCGCTGAGACATAGAATCCGGGAAAATGCTTGTGTATGAAGACGTGATCAATACACTTCGACGACGGTATCGTCACTTTCAACATGCCTAAGTCAACTCAATCGCCGCTTTCTAAAGTTTTGTCTTACATCAATGAATTTCCGAAGGAGTTCACCAAGTCACCGCGAAATGAACTGTATTGAATTTTATGTAATTTTATTGTGAAATATGATAAAAGATTCTTTGTCAATTCACACATGGAGTCAGCCAAGCACCAGAAAGCAACAGGAAACAACAGGAAGGAAACAGGGCGAAACAACACTTCTTGCCAACTGTCAGCAAGCAAGGACTTTACTGCTGATGTACATGTAGTTTGCGCTTTTCTTTCTGCCGATATCCCTTTGAAGAAAGTTCGAAACCCAGATGTGCGGAAATTGTTTATTCAGATGGGGAAGCCACTCCCACGCGAAGCATCCTGCCATGACAAAACCACTCAACTGGCCGACAAAGAAACTGCTCAAGTCAAGAGGATTCTCGCGAACAAGAACATCTTCCTCATTGTGGATGAAAGTGATATCAAAGGCAACAAATTCCAAGCCATTCTCGGTGGAGTGATTGACGATCCCCAAAAACCTTTTATGATTGACTGTATTCCTTTGAGTCAATCTCCTCAAATCATCCTGCATGCCATAGACGGGAGGGGGTACTGGGGCACTGTGAGGCGCGTTCGGAAAAACACCGCATTGGGGCGAGGGTTAAGTGTCCTATGAGAAGAATTAGTTTTGAGTCCGTGGAAGCATGTTGTTCCTGAAGCATGCATTCATTTCAAAACCCACTGCAGTTATTCGACAGTTATCAGAGCAATGAAATCGTGCAATTGAGTCGATAGGAGACTATCATGAAGGATTCTGATGCATAGTACGCTACGTTGTAATGGTTGCTTCTACTTTCCACATCATTGGAGCGGACTTTTGACTTGATCCTCGTAAGGAATATTTCTACTCCACTGCTCATGAAGAGTGTGCCAAATTACATTCTTCTCCGGTTGTGGTGAGCAACGCGTGGCACACTGAGACATATTGGATGGCTTCCCACCGCTTCTTATAGCTAAAGTGTCCTGTTGACATTATTTGAATCGGTGATTTCATGGCAAGGCATGCCTTGTTGAGCATATTTCACTACGTAATAAATTAAGTCTTCAATGAACCTGCAAATAGGCTATATTAAGTGGAACTATTCTGTGTATGGAGGAATCCAACCGCCTGATTTTGACACGCCAACATTTTTTTCAAATATTCTTGCTGAAATTCAGTTGCACATTACAACACCAATAAATTTTGTACTCGATTGGCATTAGCTCTCGACTACCGTTTGTGGAGGCCATGCACGGTTTTTGAAAGCCGTCTATGTTCGGGTGATTTTATCTTGCACGGCTTTCAGGCGGATAGTTGGAGTGCACTTACCGACCGTTGTTTTTATCAGTCATCATAATAAGGTAATATCAGTCATATCACCAAAAAGGTCAAATGATCGTGTGAAAAGACAAAATAAAGGTTTCCACGATTTGTTAAAGGCTTATTCGTTCTTCAATACTCACATGAATTGTAGAAGGCAAATCATCATTCGTTAACATTAAACAAATTAGTTGCGTGCCATACTGCTGTATACATTTACATGGAGAATTTTGCTATGTAACGGTACAGCAGTCGGAATAAATTGCAGAATAAAAGAATTTAAGCCTACTGCCGCCTTTTAAAATTAGTGGCCATCGAGCCTTTTCTCGGGCCCCACTCCTTGTGACCCACCACCCCTACTTGGTTGCCCACCACTGTTCTAGGGGAATGTCGTAGCATGACAAGTGCTGCAAGAAGCGCTGTACATTACCAAACTTCTATGATACCATCAATTCTTCAATTTCAATTTTCTTATAAATTTGCAATGAAGATTCAAATTTGGTTGCCTGACTTGCAAACAGTTACAAATCGAAAACTTGAACCGTCTCTTTATTGATAAATACATGTAGAAATCTATTGTATTTTTCACCGTGCGTATAATGTAGATATACTGTCACGGGCGTGCAATAATATTTTCATTATTGCACTGGTTGAATTATAGATTTCTATATAGATATATGCGATTGAATTATGTAAAACCCGATTATTATTGTAACTCATGAAACACCATAGAATTAGATAAGTCATAATGGTAATGATATCGGTGAAAAATATAATTACCTACACAACTCGTGCAAAGATATCCATCTTTTGCTTTCTCCTCGATCAACATTCTATGCCCTCGCCCTTCGGGGTCGTGCATAGATATGTTGACCTCGAAGAAAGCAATAAATATGGGTATTTTTCACTAGTTGCGTAAATAACTATTATACGAATTCATGTATTTGATACCGCATTTAATTTCAATGATAAATCGTCAGTCAAAGTAAATGACATGGTGCCTGCTAATATCTCTGTAATGTTTAACATACATGGTAACACCATAATAATATCACCATGGAATGACATCGCATTGATTACCAGGATGATTGATTAGTGGTTTATTGTCTCCAATTGAACGGAGTTTACATGTAGCCAAATCTCTATCATTCTAAACAAAAGCAAATAATGCAAACAAAGCAACTGCAAACTAAAAATCGGTCAACGTGTTGCAAAACCAGCTTATGTACACTTCTAGTTTTTACTTTGAAGAAATGTTTTGCAACCTTTGGTGACCTCATGAAGAAATGTGAAAGCATTAGTAATAAATGAAATATGATAAAGAAAGTAGCAAAGCGAAAGGTTTATACCACTTTCTTGATCAGAAGACTTAAGAAAAGTGTCCATGTCACCGTAAAGATGAAATTACAGCACGCATGTAGAAATGAAGCAAACGGATGTTTTCCTGAAATCATTCGAAATCTTTAGGTACAAAGTACATTTCAATAAGAAAGATAATGGTCGTAAGTAAATATTCAGGCAAATACAATTCACATCCATCTGGCTGAGACAATTGAATGATTTGTCAGTCAATCATAGTAGTACTTCCAATGATAGCAGTTGGCGGAAAGAAGGAGTTACGTCGGCGAGAAGTCTTCCATATGGAGCAGATGGACACAAATGGTGAATGGGATGATCTTGATTTGTAATGATCTTAAGCATGAACCGCAGCATTTACGCGACAAAAATTCAGATCTGGAAATGAGGAACCATTGCAGTCTTGATGACGTCACGTACTTGACAGCGTGCAGTACTTGATGGTAGAGAGAATCAGGCCACACTAATTCGCTTTAAGTCTACAAAACTGAGCAGTGGTAGGCAAATCCACAAGCATGCAACCGCTACGATGCAACTTGGTCAACATTCTCAAAGTCTCAAAGAGATAATGAAACCTGTGTATTGTTTACTAACTCAAGGACTTGCATTTATCAACGCAGATTCAACTAATGATGACGATCTTCTATCCTTACTGAATGAGTTTGGTGACGGTAATGATGATAAAGTGTATATTTCGCTTTATGTGAACAACCTTTATCCTAATAGGTTGTGACCTTGCACCAATAGGTTGTCACTTGGCACCATCCTTCGCAGTTATATTTATGCACATGATCGAAACCTGTGCTCTGACGAAGTTTGGATGTTACTCTACACTTTATAAGCGATGCGTAGACGACATCATAATGGGTCCTATGGAATATGATGAGAATCTTTTTAAACGAATATTGGAAGTGCTTAATCATAAAAAATCCGCAATAATTTTCCATAGAGTCCCCTAAACGAAACGAATCGCTGTCATTCCTAGACATAAAAATGCAAATAAATGGAGGCAAAATAATTTATTCTTGGTGCCACAGAGAGTGTTATTCTGTATTTTGTATTTATTTATTGACTCAATAAAAATCATTCACTGCAAAGAATTTAAATGCACATTATGCATAGGAATAAAGCGAATAAAAAGGAAAGTAATTAAGAAAGTAAGTCAAACATCGAGGCTATTCACATTTTCACATTAACAATTAGTGTTAGTCAAGGCACAAATGTATGGAACAAATGCGGTGCGGAGTCTCATTGTGACTGACGTTGACTGGAGAAAGTGGAGAAAGCGTTTGGAAAAATTCGATTTCTGGTTCATAATTGTATGAAGAATGTGATGGCAGTCAGTTGCAGCTTGTTGAAAGAGGCGAACAGATGCTTGCTCACGGCGAAGTTTTCGTCCAAAATACCAGTCATCGAGTTAATTAATATAATAGATAATCAAACCAAATAAGAAAAGATATGCGTATAGAACTCGAATGTATTAAAATGAAGTCAATTAAATCACAAATTTTCGGCCGAAGCCTTCATCAGGTGAGAGACAAATAGTTAACGGCGAAGTTTTAGACCTAGGATCTTTCAGCACAGACATTCGGATGAACAGAAATCTCTTGGCATTGAACAGATGAGTTTGTGAACCCGATTTTGGAAACGATCAATCTTGAGTTGGCAAATAAACAAAAACTGGAGAGTTCAAACAAAGATCTGATCAAAGAGAAATACACAACAATCCACTCTTTGAAGGGTTTTAGCATGCCGCAACCCATAGAAACGATTGCTTGCACTTTTCAACATATCGTCGACATGAGAGTTCCATGTGAGCCCTTGATTAAGGTGAAGTTCGAGCACACGCAGTTTTGTAACTTCATTGACGTTGTCTATTGGTTGCAATTGGCACTCTTGAATTTTCTTCAGCAAAAGAGTGTTTGATTTGTTGGGATTGATCAGAAGGTCGTTTTCGGATGACCATTTGAGACCATTTTGTTGTTGTGTTCATCAATTACAGAATTCGAACCCTGACAAAAATGAGGAATCATTAGCGTGACGTCGTCGATGTATTTGATAATATGAGTAGCATCACTGACAGGTGACAAGGAGGAAGTAACAAGACAATCTAAATAGGGACCAAGAGTGCAACCTTGCGGAGCACCAGAAGAAATAGGCATCACAGAGCTTACATGATCACCGATTCAAGTTGATTGGGTTCAACATGACAAATAACTTCCAATCAGTCTCAAGAGATCAATTGGGATGCCAAGAGATTCCAGTTTGGTGCGATAAGGTGCGATATTGGTGCGATATGACCATACTTCCATTCAGCAGGAAAGACGCACTCTCGTAAGACTCTCAGAAGATGTGGCACAACGGACCAGCAATTATTGATACAGAAGCCTTGTACAGAATCGTGGGAATGCAATCGCTCCCAAGAGCTTTGTTGTCAGGAATCTGAATTAAACGTGTATCGGCATCTGATACAGTTATAGCTGCACCAAACTCGTGGCTACTGTTTGTAATTCTCTTGGGTATCTCATACGAACGACGAGAGACGAACACTTTTCTTAAAGTCTCATTGATTCATTCAACGGCTGAATCAGGCCCACCCAACTGAGTGGAAAGGCAAAGAAGTTGATCAACGGATATTGTACCTCGTATAGATTGTGTCAATTCACATATACGGGGTCTTGCTGATGTGTTGAATAACATAAACATCAGCTAAAATATGTAAATGAGTCACGATAATCCACAGCTCCTGAATAAACTCTTTCTGATGTCATGAATAAATGTAGATAATCAAAAGCTCGAAAAAGCTGTTGAATATCTCTTACTGATCTGTTGAATAAGAAGCTTCCGGTTAAAACATCATAAAATTAGAGATGTGACGTCAGAGGGAAATCTCGATGACGAAACAAATGCTGAGGTGTTGATTAAGCGTCTTTCTGATGTGATGATTAATCAGGTATTGATTAAACGAAAGCTTTGACATAAATAGTAGGTCTTTCTGATGTCTTGTATAATAGGTGCTGCATATCTCCTACATAATCAACACCTATTCTGTCCATATGAAAAGTTATTCCTGAGTGATAGCAGGAATAAGAAGCTAATCGACTCTTTGATGTGGTTGAAGGAGGTAAACTTCAGCGGATTCACTCATCGGTAGTGCCAAAAACGGAAGCAGGAACAAAATGGATTATTTGGATTACGTTGCAGATTTAAGGACAGAAGAAAGATCACAGCGAACACGCCTACGACGCATTCATCCACTTGTGTTTTATGATGACAAAGAATTCCGTGATCGATTTCGAATGACTTGCGATTTCGAATTGTGTGATAGCTTTGCACAATGAAATTTCAGAATCACTGGGAAAACAGCATTCGGGTGATATCTCAATTTCGCCGATGCTCCAAATTTTGGTGGCATTGAGATTCTATGCTGATGGCAGTTTTCTACGAGCAGTTGGAGATATTTTCAACATTATTGATGCTAGTGCCAGTCGTACACTGCATTCTGTAACAAGGCCTATCTGCTTTCTTACAGATAGATGTATATCATTTCCGTCTAATCAACAGTAGCGAATTGATTTCAAACGAGCATTCTACCAGATTGACGACTTTCCAGGTGAGTTTGAATTGTTCATCACGAATGACCAATACTTTTTTAGGAAGCATTCATGCAATATTTGCCGTGCTTTTAAGTCATCATAAATGGCCTACAAGACCATTGTTCATTGCAGAGATGATGCCTGGGTCTGGGTCCAAGGGTCATGGGTCCAGTTTGGGTCTGGGTCTGAGATTTGGACCCATGTATAAATTCTGGTTCATTAATGATACTAATGTTGTAAATGTCATAGAAGCATGTTTCAAGAGATTCTAACAAAGTGACTAAATGATTAGTGGACGAACAGAGGACGATCATTTGCTAGCCTTTTAAACTTGCTTGACTTTAGCAGCCCCACTATGGTCAACTGAGTTGTCCAAGACACTCGATTAAAACCCAGCTAGCCGAGTTTGTAATTAGCTCATGAACTCTGTTAAAGCTCAGCATAAATTTTGGTTAAACTCGGTTAATTTGGCTACATAAATTTTATGAAAAGTACCAAAAAGCTGTCGGATTGCAGTTTTGAGCAACAGGCATCTCAATAAGGAATCTCTTGGTAGACGAAAGCGAGCCTATTTGATGTTGTTCAATCGTGTTGTCAATAGTGTTCCCTTTAACTGAATATGTTTATTTATGCTACTATGTTTTTGCTGCATAGGGATTTAGACAACTATACCATTATTGAATTAGTCTTGATGCTGAAATATAAATTGTCAATCTTATTAAATTTGAAGATCAAACTTTTACAGAGGGTTCACTACTATATTTGATTCATGTTGGCTTGGATATGATGCAATAATATCTTAGTACGCACACAAAAGTACATGTTTTTGTGAAGTAATATAGAACAGTACCGGCAATTATTCACCCGGCAGCACTGTCCATATTTGCCGGCTACATACATGTAGATGCAGGCTAGGCTACTGCATAATATTGCTTGAACGATTGTGTCAAGTGATATATAAATGCTGACCCCCAAAAACATCTACATGAATTACGTTGCATGTCACGACGCAGGCTTAGAATAATCAGAACGACATAGAACGATTAGGCTATTAAGTAGGTCCATTGCATCATTTCATCTTGTTTTAGGGGTGATCGGCTGCATCGATGGCTCTCACGTACCAATAATCAAGCCTTCAACACTGGACTACGAGGAGTATAGAAATCGCAAAAATTTCTTCTCAATCAACGTGCAGGCTGTCACCACACTCGATTTGATGTTTTCGAACATAGTTTCACGCTGGAAGGGATCGACTGATGATGCTAGGATTTGGATGAATAGTGGGTTACATGCAATGATAGAAACTGAACCATCTGATGGATGCTTGTTAGAGGATAATGGATACGGTTGTTCAGACAATCTTTTGACCCCGATATTGAATCCGGCAACACAAGCAGAAATGCGATATAACAAGGCGCACATATCAACAAGAAATACAATCGAACGACTTTTTGGCATCTGGAAGAGTAGATTTCAGTGTTTGCGAAATAGGTTGAGATTTCGCCCGACGAAATGCTGTCGCATTATTGTGGCAACTGCTATACTACATAATTTCATAAAAATACACGGAGATCCTGACATTTCCGATGTGTTTAGTGATCCCCTTGAAGGTAACATTCCTGATTTAGGCATGAATGAAAATTCATCACAAACATTTCGACGTCGGCAGCAAGTCATCCAAACATTTTTCTCCCATTAGTTTATTGTACGGTAACTGTTGTCATCATTTGTTCAAATTTAATCGATGCTTACTTCTGGAAATTCACTGTGTATTTTACATGTGCATTATACTATACTACCTTGTAGGCCCATGCATTGTATATTTACTGCTTACTTGTTTTAAGAATCATGCATGCATGAATAACAAACGCGTTGCAGACAGTCGCTTCATCATTTATAATTTTTGAAGTGAAGCCAGTCCCATAACTAGCATTATCTGTCACTGAATTTCATTTGATCTAAACAAGGCAAAGTAAAGGACTTTCAAAGCAGCATGCTTCCATGTCGTACAAAATTTTATTCACAATTTTACATGGAATGATTTCAAGAGCGATCCAAGTCGCAATCGTAGTTCACATATTTTTCCTTGAGGCAATTGAGTGCACAGATACTTGCTTCACTCTCCTGAACTTTCAGCTTCAACTCTAGCTCCTTCATTTCATATTCTTTGGACAAAATCTTCATTTTCATCTCATTTTCTTCTAACAGGTACTTGACTTTCAATTCGTGAAATTCTTTTGCGTAGTCAGGTACATTATTCTTCCTCTTCTCCCTGACAGTCATAAAGTTATCATCCTCTTCCTCTGAAAGAAAAGCACACAGATATGATAATGCGAAACCACTATTTTGGCAAATGCAAAATAATTATCATCGAAATTTGCCGCATTGCTTTAAGAAGCTCAGTTAAACTCAGTAATCCGAGTTTGTCAGAATTAAACTCGGTTAGTGCAAGCCTCAGTGTAAACTCGGTTTACTGAGCATTTACTGAAACCGTGGTTAAAATTAGTAAAATATTTTGGCCAGACTCAATCAAAACTGCTTCTTGCAGTTTCCTAAAAATTTTCGAAAATTGATGTTTTGGTGCTGCTGATCGTAAATCCGGCCGGAATCCCAGGACAAACCCGCAAGAACTGATTTGGATATCTACGAGACTCGGTTCTAGTAAAACGCAGCTGTGCCGAGTTTTATAAACAGTGTTCAACTCAGATGCATAACAGAGTTTTCGACCACGAAATATAGAGCTCAGAGGGCCTACTCGGTAAACTCTGCTAAGTTAGAAATTAACACAAGCTGACTCACTCAGCCTGACAACACTGACCTGATGTCAAGTGGTCGTTGTCTTCCACTTCTGTAATCGAATTTTGAGATCCAAGAAGAGACCGCACGTTCTCTGATACATGGCTTGGAGGTGGAAGATTGGGAGCTCCTCCTCCCGTTCTGAATCGCTCCTGTCGTTCACGAGCCATGTCTTTCTTGGTTGATGCCTTCAGAGTTCTCCATAAGTTCTGAAAAGTTTGCACGTTGCGTTGAACAGCATGAAAGGAGAAAAGATGACCTACATTGTCCAATCTCTAAGTTAGGAGCATTAGGTCGGTGCCTCTATTCTTTCACTTTCTAAATTTTTTTCTAGAGTCAGTTAGAGTCCAGTAGGCCTAGCTCTTAAGTCACTAATCTTTCATGCCAAGGGGCAACTTGACTTTGTGCATCACTTGCATCACTCTACCACAGACAAAGTCTATACGAAACCAAATAAGCTATGACTATATTTTGAAACAATATTATGATTCTTAACAAATTTGGGGAAAGAATGGAAATACCAATAGATCACTTTTGATCAAGTCATGCTGATATGATTAGTAAAGCAATCGCTTACCTTGAGCTGAGACTCATCACGCACTTGAACATTCTCATCCGCATTGAAGCATTGTGTGATCCTTCTCCATGCATCCCTCTTTCTGTCTCCAGTGTGCGGTGTTTTCCGTTTATCTTCAATCACAGTGTGATTTTGAATAATTGAAGAAAACAATATTATTCTTTCTCGGCATTAGTAAAGTTAACTCGCTTGTTCATTTTTTCGATGCTTGTGAACGTTGAAATTCCAAACATTGAAGGAATCACAAGGCAGGATTGATTCGTCAAACGTGCGTAATGTCGATTCATTGCCATGACAACAATCGTCACTCTATACATCGCTGATACATCAGATGCAACGTCACAACTATTTCGTGACAATTACCATAGATATTTAAGTTATTCACGTGCTTTTGAAAATAGGTCATGAATAAGTTATTCACTACATCAGAAAGCCAAATTTTTATGTTTTACATAACTTGCACAAGAGCTGTTGTATATGATACCTAACTTATTCATCACATCTGCAAGACTCCGATAATCTTGCGAAAGGATTCGTTCCTACCAAACCATGTGAAATTCAACTAAAGGGTGTTCTTTAACTTCGACGCGGATTTCGAGACATCATTTTTCAGCGTCTAAGTGTCTATTGCAGAGACTTGAATGAAAACTATGCCATTGATGTCAAGTCTCGTCGTCATCATCGACTTAGCGATCAATATCGCTACCATAATTATCTAATTTTTAATTGAATGAATCATGTCTATCTGCTGTCATTCACGCGATGCCGTTTCCTACACCAACATCACCTCGATCACCGATTTCGGCTACTGAAAGGACTGTTGTTCATGTATTGGTACACCACGATCGCAAGGGATGTCAGCTTCAATCATAAATAAAAACCTGCTTCAGATTGATGGTTGGAATGTTACGGAAGGTGGAATAAGAAACATGTGGAACAAGGAGTTGGAAGAGATTGTGGACAGAAGGGGAAAAGGTGGAGGAAGACCATCATGATCACCAGAAACGAAGAACATCATCATCGAGAATCAACAATATTCGATCTCCACCATTCAAAGATTAGTCAAAGAGCAGCGCGATCAGACCATCAGCAGATCAACAATCTCAAATGAGTTTAAGCGAAATGGTTTGAAATCTCTTCGCTACGGATATGTGGGCGCCTTAAAAACATTTCACATTGAAAGTTGTTTGGCCTTTGCTGATCGCTTTAAGGACGAACCCGTAGAGTTCTGGGAAAGATGCCTCTTCACTGATGAGAAGATGTGGGAGCTGGACTCAGGAGGTGTGAACCGACAAAACAAGCGTCTGCGAGCCCATAGGGTCTCTGAGGTTCCACCGATGTATAAAGAACAGTATGCAAGAAGATGGCATGTCTGGGGAGGTCTGTCGGTCAATGGGCTCTCTAATCTTGTTTTCCTCTCACACTCGGTGGATGGCAATTCATACAGAGCTCTTCTGATGGACAACATGGACAACTTCAAGCAGTTATTCCCTCAATGGAACACCATGATATTCGAAGATGACTGGGCTCGTCCACACACAGCTGAAGAAAGCGTGAAGTTTAAAGAGCAGCATTTTCCGAACTTTTTTTCGGACACGTCTTCGTGAGAAGGAGCATGAATGGTATGCCCCTTCAAAGATGGATGACTTATGGCCAATTGAACGAATATGGCGCCATCTGGTTAACGTCGTCTTCAATGATTGGCCATTACCTGGGTCTGATGATGAGTGGAAAGAAAGGATTCAGTCTGCGTGGGACAATGTCTCCGTGGGGTTGTGCGTGCGACTTATCCATGAGATTCCGGCCAGACTTCATCAGATTGCCAACAATAATGGCACAAAAATTCATCCGTCTTGGCGATGCAAAACCTCACAGCATCGGTGCAGGTGCAGCATTTGTGATCCGCAGGATTCTAGTGATTCCTTCACAGAAGATAGTGAACTTCTCCTGACGGAAATCGAATCTCAGGAATATGATAGTGAATAAAGCAAAGCCAACGTGTCCTGTATTTGTTTAAAAGAAATTCTACCTGATCATTTTGCTTTTATTTCGCTAGTAGGGGTCACATACGAAAAACAGTCTGGGAAGTATATTTCATTCATAGGGGAAAACTTCAGGGCGTTAGAAACTTATGAAATAATTATCTAAAAACCGCGTCGAAGTTAACGAACACCCCTTACATACAAGACGGTATTAATAACGTAAGCAAGCGGTGAATGGTGAAGCAATGGTGAATCTAGACAAAACAATTTGAGTGAGTTTGATGAAATTTTAGATGAAAATGGTTTTGATGAAAAGGAGCGGACATTAAGAGCTAAAAAGAATAAAACTATTAAAGAGAAAAGTAATAATTTACATTTTAAATTACCGTTCGTAAATGATCGTTGTAATCGAAAAATAAATAAATTGATTAAACATTACGACTTGCCACCAACATTGATGAGTTTGGTTGTCAGACAGAATCTAATCTTAATAATGTATCTAATAGTAACTCTTGTGCATGTAGCATATGTCAGGATACTACATGTAAGTTTAAATGTAGAGATCGTTTTTTAGTTCACAATGTGGTGAATTTTACATTGGCAAAACCCCTCAGATGTTTAAGACCAGACACCAGGAACACAAGCGTGCTATAGAAAATAAAAGCAGCAGTATCGATCTATGTCAACACATATGAACTTGCTAAACTAAAAATTCATTTTTGCATTCATTAATGAATTCATCGACTTTCTCTGGATCTCAATCTGACATTGAAATGTTGAGGATTTAAAAGCCTCCATTAGGTCAATAGTAATTTTTTAAGAATCTGAAATTATTATTTTCTAGTATCCAGTCCCTGTGGTAAATTGCTACAAGCAGAAATACATGTTTCAACAGCATTTCATAGTCTCCGATGCTTAATAATTCAGAGATTTGCATTATTATCAAAGTAAGCTCTTCGCACGAATATGCATTCGAATTGAAATGATGGATTTCCTAGTCCCAGGGAAATCAAAACGCTGTTGCTGGCAATACGAATTGAAGTATGATGTAAACATTTCAAGTTGTTTAACCCTAGGACGTACAAAATGTTTTTAAGCCGACTTTGTACAATGAGGTCATTTTGACTCATTATTTTTTTCCAGCATTAAAATTCGATTATTTTAATTTAATTAGACCAGGAATTTTTCTGAATCATGCTGTATTCAAGAAATTCTCATTACTTTATGTTCATGTAGTTTGAAGATTCATCACTTGAAATAGGGCCTACATGTACATTGTACATGTACATTTGGTATAGAATATCAGTACATCTAAAATAATGATGGAATAAATTTCCCTTTTGCAAAATAAAAAATCGATTGTTCCAAGAATGTTATTATAATTATAAAAATATTTCATTATACTCTGGTTTTAGAATACGGGATCATACATATATTCTTCATGTAGTATTTAAACTTGTCAATCAGAAACACAATTTGAGCAGAGATGAATCGTGCGAGAGACGTGCTTTCCACAAACCCATTTTTGGCAAATGTGACACTTGTTCGATGTTCTGTTTCGATTTGAGGAGTCACACATTTGGCAGTTTGCTCTTTTGCACGAATCTCGCCGTTGAAAGTTGTCACGATCTACCGCACACAACGCATGGCGAACTGCAGGGTGTAAAGAGGAAGCTTCAGCGCGTTCTTGTTGGTGCCATGAGATCAACTTTTTGCACAATTCGTAAATGAATTGGACTCGCGTTTTTGGTTCAGAGCTGATATCACGTCATAAAATGAAAGCATTTAAAGCCGCAATGTCCAAGATATTGCAAAACACTCCAAGAGGCCACCGTCTCGACGCCATTTTGGTCGTGAAGTGACGCAACATTTGACCTACCGTGTCCACGCCTCCTTTGAATTTATTATAGTCCAAGATGATGTGAGGCTTTCTTTTCGGTGATTGGTCGACTGTATCACGAAAATTGTTCGAAGACAAGAGAACAACCACTTTCTTCCTTTTAGCAACGTAACTCACCAACACGGCATCCTTGTTTTCATGAAAAGCAAACAAGGACGAATAGAGAGGACGATCACCTTGAGTTAGTTCTTTTGGTATTTCCGTTCGATGCGATCTGATAATCCCCAAAAGCGTCATACCTCTAGCACGCAAAGTGCGAGCCAGTTTGAGAGATGTAAAAAAGTTGTCTGTAACCACCGTGCATCCCCTATTTCTGTAATCTTCGGTTAGTTTGAGAACCACCGACTCACCAAGAGAGCCTTCCCTCACCTCATTCTCTTTTCCGAGATATGGATTCACAGAAAGTACGAAATGTGTAGAGGAATCGGCAGCAATCCAGAATTTTATTCCAAATTTTGAAGGTTTCTGCGGCATATATGGCAAGAATGAGCATCTGTTTCTTGATGGGAAGAGTTGTTCGTCAACCGTTATGCATTCATGAGGCCAATAAAGGCGCGCTATGGCATCTTGAAAGAGAGTAAACACTTCCCTCACAGAGGCGAACTTGTCATTTCTGTAGCGTGCGTTCCGGGTAGATTTATCATCGAAGCGTAAACCTCGCAAAATTGTCTTGAAGCGTTGAAATCCGTTGAAGCGTTGAAACGACACAAACGTCAGTAATACGTAGACAATGACCATGCCACTAACCTGTAAATACATACTTCTTCCTTGCTGACAAAATACACTTCTGAGCGTCAGTCTGTTTATATCCATCACACAAGACAATATAGCTATACCAGTATGCAAATCTAGAAATTTACTTGTAACTTGCAATAGAAAGTTTGTTCTTGTGTCATTCTTACCTATAATAATGTAAAAAGTTCGTGCTTTTTGTGTTAGAAGCTGACGATGAAGTTCGTGTTAAGTGTTCGTGTCGTGTTGAGGCTAAATTTCCGAAGAACGCACACATCTAATCTACAGATATTCGAAAACAGGCAGGTGGATCGTGCCTCCAAGGTTGACTGTCATCCAATCAGCGCCAGTCATCCAATCAGTGCTTAGGGACATAGAATAATGCATAGATATCTTATTTTTTCAGTCTAGGCTGGGCATCAGCTGATTTTCAATGAAATTTTGAATGTAAAATTAGAAAATGTTAGCTTGAGTCAAAATGACCTCATTGTCCGAAGTAAGTAAACTTTCTGGAATTCCTTTCACAGATGATATTGGGAGCTTAAAATTTTATCATTTATAATTGAGAGCATATCATGAAATGTCAGTGAGTTTCATATGAAAAAAATGAGGATTTGTTGTTCTGTAGACATTTGAATTCCCAAATGAGTCAAAATGACCTCATTGTACGTTCTAGGGTTAATCAACGTTCGCCATTGTGGAACATGTTGTGTTTGAGATCCGTGGGAGGTTTGATGGACACATGACGAATTTGACACTTTTACCGAATGTATTTATAAAGCAAAGAAAGCGCCTACACGTTTCTTTACTTCGCAACATTCTATTTAGCTGACATTTTACTGCTAAACTCAAAATTCTCTTGCCGAATGAGAAATCGAAATTTACATGAGCAGATGGTGCCATTCATGGAGCGATTTTCAGTTTGTTATCGTTGTGTTTGTGTTGTTTGTTTCTGTGTGGAGGGAAAATGATTGTAAGTTATATAAGCCCTTTGAATTATGGGAAAGTCAGTAATTAATCATTTCGGTGAGTACACAACTGATATCATATCATAGTGACATTTTTATGGTGCCACTATGCAGTGTTATAGAGAAATATTGTCAGGCACAATGTCACTTACTTTGATTGACGATTTATTACTGAAGTCAAACACGCTATCACATGCTGACAGACAGAGTTGTGACTGTAATTTTTGAAAGTGACGGTTTAAGCTTTGATTATTTACATTCAATTGTAAAGATCTGACATCTTTCTCATAATCTGCATTATATCTCTACACTGTTATTCATAAAGTCAGAAATGAGTGCTAGGAAGAGTACAGCACTTGATCACTAACTACGACTCAGAAGTGAGCCTCAGCTCAGAATGTAGTACTCTTTGTGTGTGAAAATATTAGTACTTATTTTAGAACTTTTTGAGCTCGAAAGCACAGTACTTAATTCGTGCTCAGTTTAGTACCCATTTAATGAGCTGCATAGGACTAGCACTTCCTCCAGTCCTACGGCATATCTGACCTGCTATATCCCATGTGCACATCCATCGAATGACTGCTTTGGTAATTAAACACAACTGCACTTGGATCAGTAAAATATGTACAAGACTGAAAGCGTTGTCGGTGAACTGAATAAACATTGATAGGACTCAAGGTGCAATAGGGGATAATAGAAAACAATTGTAGGAGTCAAAGCACTGTCGGAGAGGATGGAAAATCATTGTCAGGAGTCAAAGCACTGTCGGAGAGGATGGAGAAATCATTGTCAGGAGTCAAAGCACTGTCGCAGAGGATGGAAAACGTTGTCAGGACTCAACGAATAGTCCGGAGGGAATGTGAAGCGCTCTGACAGTAGGAGCAAAGCACATTGAGCAAGCCACCACGAGCAGTGACAATGGAGACGGCATGGTGAAGTGTGTGATAAGGAATGTTATGTCAATGTTTCGCTATTGTCCTACGCTTGCTTATCCTTCCCTCGTAGTGAGTCATTTCTCTATTGATCCTTCATGATATTAGATTAGCACCTACTGAGCTATTTATTACTTCTGTGACTTTGAGTTCGGTAATTTTAGCACTCTTTCACTCAGTACTCAGATTGGAACATGAACAGGACCTTATGATATGCAGTGTACAGTTGTATTTTGTTGTTGGACATTTCCAAGTTCCGTTGTCTATTTCATATTGTCTGTGCTTTACCCTTGTGCAGTTTTTTGAAAATTCATCCGATTTATAGGTTTACTATTACGTTCCAACCCTGAAAATCCTTTCTAGCTGGATTAGGTTTTCCAAGTATGAAGTTAGCATTTCAGAAATCAAATCTCGGATTCAAATATTTTAGAGGCACAACATCCCAGCGCTTCGCTCATCTTCAAACAAGCAGAGGTCAAAGTGAAGCGGCAACGCAAGTCAATCACAATTACAACAGTTAAATTCAATTTGACAACGTGATGACGTTTCTTTGAAGACACTAATTGGTGGTGACGTTTGACAAGATGGCAGTGCTGTTCTATTTGTGTGAAGTTCAATTCAAAATTATACTTAATATCAGATTAAATAAATAGTAGCAATAAAGAATCAAATGCGAAACTAAGAAACTTTGCGAAAGTAAGAAAGTAGAATACTTAGATGGCAGTCAGTATACATAGGATAGACTTCCATCTTTGATCCACCATCGTTACCACGATTGAATGCTTTATTAATCATGATGCGCAATCCTGCTTTGCTTTCGCACTTAGTTCTTTAATGCCATTACTTAGCCTGATAGCAGTAGGAGATTATTGTGATTCTTTTACATATTAATTGAGTAATGCATTTGTGTCAAACGTCAATTCGATGACAAATTGAATTTTGGTTTGGGAATTAAGATTGATGACTGTTTCTATCTGGCTTCACTTTTCCCATGTCTGAATGGAGAAGCGCTCGGAAACTCGCATCTATTAAAATTCGAATCTGAGATTGGTTATCTACAATACGAAATGCTTGGAAATTACATGGATGTCGGAGAAGAGGAGTTTTTTCAATTTGATTCGGCTAAGATAATCAATGAAGAACAAATATAGAAGATCAATGAGATCAAATGTTTCTAAAGCATAATTATAGAGTATTGTATTCAAAAGATGAAAAATGTGTTCGATAAAATCATTTTGCATTGTAAGAAAATCGTAAAATCTTTAATAAGCAATTTGAAGTTATAAGAACAGATCAATGATATTGATGATCATTTTCTTTCCCATTTTTCCGTGTGATGTTCCTTGTCCTAGTATTAACAATATAGAAGTCATCATTTGAATTATTTACTATTTCATTATATGCAACTTATTATTACAACTAAATGATCAACTTAATATTAAAGTCTGTTGTTTCATTATTCAAGCCAAATTTGCTCTGGACAATCATTGCTAATTGTCAGAATCGCATAATTGTTAGAAATGGTATAATTTCAGTCTTGTGTGAAATTATCAATTGTTAAAGTCCATTTCCTACAAATTCAATTATTTTGAGGATTTTATTTTCATAGGTTATCAGATTTACACTGATATCCGCTGTGTTACGACAGGTTAAGTAGAAGTCCTGATATAACTTTTATATATCTTGCTTGTTTCAAAAGAAATCATTTATTTTCAAAAAGGAATTTTAAGTAGATATTGCTTTCACAATCAAGATTGAATTCGATCGAATAATTTATATGAAAACCGTCATGATTGAAGGCATGTAATTCTACATTTAGATATATCTAGTGATGTCATGTTGTCAGAAGAATTGTGCGGTTGCCTTTTCAAATCTGAAAGGAGTTACATTATTTGGAATGATTTTTTGACAAAAGCTTTATATGTTTCGTATTGATTTCGCATGAGCTAGCAACCTATCTGCTATCTAGCTACAATGGATAGACGATAACGATCCATGGATAGCTACTGGATAGACGTAGTCATCATCGTCATCGTATAACGATAAATTGAAATATATTGCATGTGTAGCATAGCGCTGTTCACATTAGACCGATTTTCTCAAAGATAATAGTTAAAATGTAGACAGTTGAGCTCAACGATAAAATGAAATATCGGCACGATTTTATCGTTATCGTCATCGGCTATTGTGTGAACGTGTCTTTAAACAGAAGGAAAGGTAGGATTGGTTTGCACTATCAATTTGTGACTGTAGCGCAGCAGTGGCTTGTTTAACATCACATGTGAGAAAGAAACTTAATACGCTTCATTTAATGCTGTATTGTGCCGATGAATATACCGTTATAGAAGCAGAAATGCACAGAATTAGAAGTCTGTTGCTCTTACACTGTAATTCTCTGGATGCGAAAATTACATACAAACATATACCAAGATCACATACAATTTGAAGCTAGCATTTGATACGAGATTCTCGTATGATTACAGAGATCTGGTTTGTTTTTCATACGAAATCTCACTTACCTTCTTATGTGATTGGTATGTAGCGATACGAACTATTCTATCTGTGATTGGCTGTTTTACACTGAAATACGAGTTGTTGGTATGTTTTATATACGAGATCCGATGCAAATTCATCCTCATTCGTATGCCGATGGTAATGCCAGTCGTGAAAATTTCTTTTTGATAGTGTGATATTTATATAGATTGGATTTATTGTGAATTTTATGCTCCACGAGTATGTCGTCGTTATTTATGAAATGACTTAGACTTACATGCATTAAAATCGAATTCAGTATTGTAAGTATGACTCTTGAATGTCATTATCTCACTACTTACAAAACAGCAGTAACATTAGTGTCATCTTTATTGACAAAAGGCCTTAAATCAACATACTTTAGACATAATTGATGCTTTCTTTTAACATTGTGCTGGTATGGAAAGCATACATCACTTGAAATAACATACGAAAAGCATACAAATATATAGAGAAGTATACCAAAAAATATTTTTTCTATGCATCCTTCGCATGTGGTTGGTATTGAGCGATTTACAGTGTATGCCAATTATTTTTCCTTCAGGAATTTGACATATATCTCCTCAACCGGCTTTTCGACTATTTCACTGCCTTGTCTATCCAACAGTGCAAATTTCAGTTTTGTGTCTTTTTACAAAACGTGATTAAGTTTGAAAATGAAGGCAATATACGCAAATGACAAATTTTATGAATGCAGATGGTAAAACCATTGATGCATAAGTTGGAGTAGGCAGCTTGTACGATTATCTTTTTCGAAAAGGCAAAATCAATTCGTTAAGCATATTGCAATTGAACATATAGGCTAGTTGTTTTCCATGAAAACATTGAATTTTGCTTTACATTTTGGTATAGTGGTAAATATTAGCAATTCTGATGTTCTGAAATTCTGATTAACAATTTCAGCTTCTGATTTTCTTTCAGCAAGATGATAAAATTGGGACTCCTCCTTCTACTTGGCCTTGTTGCCATCTGTGCTGCCGCCCCGGCCTCAAGCTCCAGCTCTTCCGCAGCTTCAAAATCCGGTTCTTCTGCAGCTGCAGCTACAGATGAAGATTTCGATGATGATGATGATGACCATTCTGAAGATGACGAAGAAGAAGATGACGAAGAAGAAGAAGACGAAGAAGAAGAAGACAAAGAAGAAGAAGATAAAAGAAGACGAAGACGAAAGTAAGTGAAGATGAATCGAGTAGGAATTCAAGAATCATTGTGATTGTCGGCCATCAAAGTGACGTTTTGAACATTCATTATTTAATCTGTGCATCAACTGATATTCAATTATACAGTTTATCTTGTCTCCTTCCTCGTTTTTGATTAAAAACATGAGAAATTGAGAGGGATTATGGCAGATTCCATCATGAACACCATAATCAATATTCCCTCGTTCGTGTGTCCGTTTGCAAGGAATCTAATTTGAAATTCGAAAGTATTGTGCTATAATACCATCACTACAAATAGAGAATGTCCGGCATCCAGAGCGACCTTCTGCAGGGAGCGAGGCCGAAGTGAGAATTTCACACAATGATGTACTCCTCAAGCTAACTACGAATCTGTGCGTCTGCCCAGTTCTTGATTCCTCTTCCTGTCCGACAGGATCAAAGAAAGCATGGCATGTTGGTTTACTATATTCTCTGCCACTCCTGCTTCATGAGCCTCGATGTTTCGCTGCCACTACATATGTGGCAGACTGAAGAACAACAGTCTACAATACGTGTAAATACAATAATTAGCAGTCATGGAAACTTATACGAAATTGATACTTTTAGGCCAATTGCTATGATCACGAGGACAAAAGAATTTGTCACTTTTCAATAAAGAAATGAATAATCTCTTTTTAGTGCGAAGATATATTGTAAGTGAAAAGTAAACAGACACGAAAGGCCAACGTTTCGGCGGTCTTGTTGGCTCATTGGTTCGTCTAACGGATTCAAGAGTCAAAGCGAGTCGAATCGAGCGATTCTGATCAGAATGATAAGCAAACTGTGACACAAATCTTCTCCGCTGTGGGTATAGGCGGTGACATGAAGGTGAGAAGTAGGGTGACCAAAAGTCAAAAAGTCAATGAAGGTCGATGAAAAGTTCAAAAAATATTTTTTGAGTCAATAAAGTCGAAAAACGAATTATGTGTCAAAAAACAGCCAAATTCCGCGATTTTGCAGGCAATGTTGACTTTACCTTTGTTTTCACCAGAGTTGTTAGTGATGTGCAGGTCGTACAAAATGCTTCTTCGCATTTTGTATTGAAACAAATTTAGTCTCTTTCGTTTGTTTTACCCATGTCCTTCCACGCTGAATGATTCATGTGGCGAAAAGCAGCAGGCTATTGTCTGTCTATCAGACAGATTGTCAAATAATGAGGGACTGCAGGGTCGCTAAGAAACAGATGTGAATCACACATTGAAATTTGAAAATGCTACTACGGTCAATGCTTGACATTTCGGAGTTGGATAATAAAGATTATCCAAGTCCAAGATCAAGAATTTTATCCAAGTGAAGATTCTGGTTAATAAAGACCGCTGTTTTCTGGTATTAGCTCTAACCTGCATGTACAGTGTACATCTCACATATTGGTGGTTAGTTTAGACTTCCAGTAGGCCCATGATTGAACATTGAACTCATTAATAACTGTCTTGATGTTTTTGAAGTCTTGACTCTAATGTTTCTTTGACTGTAATCCTTTTTTCGTATTTCAAATACCAACTGCATATTGTAGGCATATTTGTAATTCGAATGTACAAGGCTTTAATCAAAACTTGGGATGTCTAATGTATAGGCCATAGGCCCTACCGAAGTTTTGATATGCAAGAAGCCTTGTATGACTAAACTACTTTCTTCGATTATCTATTATTTGGAATATATCGATGCTGCATGCAATCTAATTTCCATTTCATTGCTAAGAACAGTAAAAGTAGCATGGTTGCAGTGTAAATCGAAAAATTCGCACTGACCGCGATGACTAGATCTATTTACGGTGTATGCCTACGTCTATTTCACTAAAAATGGTATATCTTCACTATGAAAAATTGAAATGATATATAATGACATCACTTTATATCATTTTACAGAATTCGTAAAATGATATCATTGCCGATCATAGGTCGCTGAGACATAGAATCCGGGGAAATACTTGTGTATGAAGACGTGATCAATACACTTCGACGACGGTATCGTCACTTTCAACATGCCTAAGTCAACTCAATCGCCGCTTTCTAAAGTTTTGTCTTGCGTCAATGAATTTCCGAAGGAGTTCGCCAAGTCACCGCGGAATGAACTGTATTGCATTTTATGTAATTTTATTGTGAAATATGATAAAAGATTCTTTGTCAATTCACACATGGAGTCAGCCAAGCACCAGAAAGCAACAGGAAACAACAGGAAGGAAACAAGGCGAAACAACACTTCTTGCCAACTGTCAGCAAGCAAGGACTTTACTGCTGATGTACATGTAGTTTGCGCTTTTCTTTCTGCCGATATCCCTTTGAAGAAAGTTCGAAACCCAGATTTGCGGAAATTGTTTATTCAGATGGGGAAGCCACTCCCACGCGAAGCATCCTGCATTGACAAAACCACTCAACTGGCCGACGGAGAAACTGCTCGTGTCAAGAGGATTCTCGCGAACAAGAACATCTTCCTCATTGTGAATGAAAGTGATATTAAAGGCAACAAATTCCTAGCCATTCTCGGTGGAGTGATTGACGATCCCCCAAAACCTTTTATGATTGACTGTATTCCTTTGAGTCAATCTCCTCAAATCATCCTGCATGCCATAGACGGGAGGGGGTACTGAGGCACTGTGAGGCGCGTTCGGAAAAACACCCCATTGGGGCGAGGGTTAAGTGTCCTATGAGAGGAATTAGTTTTGAGTCCGTGGAAGCATGTTGTTCCTGAAGCATGTATTCATTTCAAAACCCACTGCAGTTATTCGACAGTTATCAGAGCAATGAAATCGTGCAATTGAGTCGATAGGAGACTATCATGAAGGATTTTGATGCACAGTACGCTACGTTGTAATGGTTGCTTCTACTTTCCACATCATTGGAGCGGACTTTTGACTTGATCCTCGTAAGGAATATTTCTACTCCACTGCTCATGAAGAATATGCCAAATTACATTCTTCTCCGGTTGTGGTGAGCAACGCGTGGCACACTGAGACATATTGGATGGCTTCCCACCGCTTCTTATAGCTAAAGTGTCCTGTTGACATTATTTGAATCGGTGATTTCATGGCAAGGCATGCCTTGTTGAGCATATTTCACTACGCAATAAATTAAGGCTTCAATGAACCTGTAAATAGGCTATATTAAGTGGAACTATTCTGTGTATGGAGGAATCCAACCGCATGATTTTGACACGCCAACATTTTTTTCAAATATTCTTGCTGAATTTCAGTTGCACATTACAACACCAATATATTTTGTACTCGATCGGCATTAGCTCTCGACTACCGTTTGTGGAGGCCATGCACGGTTTTTGAAAGCCGTCTATGTTCGGGTGATTTTATCTTGCACGGCTTTCAGGCGGAAAGTTGGAGTGCACTTACCGACCGTTGTTTTTATCAGTCATCATAATAAGGTAATATCAGTCATATCACCAAAAAGGTCAAATGATCGTGTGAAAAGACAAAATAAAGGCTTCCACGATTTGTTAAAGGCTTATTCGTTCTTCAATACTCACATGAATTGTAGAAGGCAAATCATCATTCGTTAACATTAAACAAATTAGTTGCGTGCCATACTGCTGTATACATTTACATGGAGAATTTTGCTATGTAACGGTACAGCAGTCGGAATGAACTAAGGAATAAAAGAATTTAAGCCTACTGCTGCCTTTTAAAATTAGTGGCCCTCGAGCCTTTTCTCGGGCCCCACTCCTTGTGACCCACTACCCCTACTTGGTTGCCCACCACTGTTCTAGGGGAATGTCGTAGCATGACAAGTGCTGCAAGAAGCGATGTACATTACCAAACTTCTATGATACCATCAATTCTTCAATTTCAATTTTCTTATAAATTTGCAATGAAGATTCAAATTTGGTTGCCTGACTTACAAACAGATACAAATCGAAAACTTGAACCGTCTCTTTATTGATAAATACATGTAGAAATCTATTGTATTTTTCACCGTGAGTATAATGTAGATATACTGTCACGGGCATGCAATAATATTTTCATTATTGCACTGGTTGAATTACAGATTTCTATATAGATATATGCGATTGAATTATATAGGTTTTTCGACATTAATGTAGAAATATGCAGATCAAATGTAGAATATGCAAATTCGATATCACCCTTTGCAAATGAAATATTATTTCAGATCAAATGTAGACATATGCAGTATGAAATGTGGGAGCATAGAAATGGATGTGATCAAATGTAGAAATATGCAGATCAAATGTAGCTGCTCATCAATAAATTGTTCAGATTAATCATCAATCACTGTAGAGACTATCACTTAGGATGATGATGACAGATTCCAGTGTCATTCAAGATACGTTTCATAATTATTTACCCCTCATAACATTTAAAATTGCATCTCTAATGTACATATAGCTCATGCATCGTGCTAACCAAGTCGAGAATTGAAAAGATAAAACAAATTGATGAATTTGATGCAAACAATGTTCAAGCTAAAACATGTTGCCATTTGTGGGTAATGGACCATGACATTTGGGGTTGTGGAAGTAGGAGTCCAAGCCAGGGGAAATCAATTCTTCGATGATGTCATTCAGTGGACGGCAGTGGAGATTATCGAAGATAGAACGAGCTCACATATGAACAGATAAATCAATCATAGTAGTACTTCCAATGATAGCAGTTGGCGGAAAGAAGGAGTTACGTCGGCGAAAAGTCTTCCATATGGAGCAGATGGACACAAATGGTGCATGGGATGATCTTGATTTGCAATGATCATAAGCATGAACCGCAGCATTTACGCGACAAAAATTCAGATCTGGAAATGAGGAACCATTGCAGTCTTGATGACGTCACGTACTTGACAGCGTGCAGTACTTGATGGTAGAGAGAATCAGGCCACAATAATTCGCTTTAAGTCTACAAAACTGAGCAGTGGTAGGCAAATCCACAAGCATGCAACCGCTACGATGCAAGTTGGTCAACATTCTCAAAGTCTCAAAGAGATAATGAAACCTCTGTATTGTTTACTAACTCAAGGACTTGCATTTATCAACGCAGATTTAACTAATGCTGACGATCTTCTATCCTTACTGAATGAGTTTGGTGACGGTAATGATGACAAAGTGTATATTTCGCTTTATGTGAACAACCTTTATCCTAGTAGGAAGTGACCTTGCACCAATAGGTTGTCGCTTGGCACCATCCTTCGCAGTTATATTTATGCACATGATCGAAACCTGTGCTCTGACGAAGTTGGGATGTAACCCTACACTTTATAAGCGATGCATAGACGACATCATAATGGGTCCTATGGAATATGATGGGAATCTTTTTAAACGAATATTGGAAGTGCTTAATCATAAAAAATCCGCATTAGTTTTCCATAGAATCCCCTAAACTAAACGAATCGCTGTCATTCCTAGACATAAAAATGCAAATATATGGAGGCAAAATAATTTATTCTTGGTGCCACAAAGAGTGTTATTCTGTATTTTGTATTTATTTATTGACTCAATGAAAATCATTCACTGCAAAGAATTTAAATGCACATTATGCATAGGAATATAGCGAATAAAAAGGAAAGTAATTAAGAAAGTAAGTCAAACATCGAGGCTATTCACATTTTTACATGAACAATTAGTGTTAGTCAAGGCACAAATGAATGGAACAAATGCGGTGCGGAGTCTCATTGTGACTGACGTTGACTGGAGAAAGCGTTTGGAAAAATTCGATTTCTTGTTCATAATTGTATGAAGAATGTGATGGCAGTCAGTTGCAGCTTGTTGAAAGAGGCGAACAGATGCTTGCTCACGGGGCGAAGTTTTAGACCTGGGATCTTTCAGCACAGGCATTAGGATGAACAGAAATCTTTTGGCATTGAACAGATGAGTTTGTGAACCCGATTTTGGAAACGATCAATCTTGAGTTGGCAAATAAACAAAAACTGGAGAGTTCAAACGAAGATCTGATCAAAGAGAAATACACAACAATCCACTCTTTGAAGGGTTTTAGCATGCAGCAATCCATAGAAACGTTTGCTTGCACTTTTCAACATATCGTCGACATGAGAGTTCCATGTGAGCCCTTGATTAAGGTGAAGTTCGAGCACACGCAGTTTTTTAACTTCATTGACGTTGTCTATTGGTTGCAATTGGCACTCTTGAATTTTCTTCAGCAAAAGAGTGTTTGATCTGTTGGGATTGAATGACCATTTGAGACCATTTTGTTGTTGTGCTCATCAATTACAGAATTCGAACCCTGACAAAAATGAGGAATCATTAGGGTGACGTCGTCGATGTATTTGATAATGTGAGTAGCATCACTGACAGGTGACAAGGAGGAAGCAACAGGACAATCTAAATAGGGACCAAGAGTGCAACCTTGCGGAGCACCAGAAGAAATAGGCATCACAGAGCTTGCATGATCACCGATTCAAGTTGATTGGGTTCAACATGACAAATAACTTCCAATCAGTCTCAAGAGATCAATTGGGATGCCAAGAGATTCCAGGTTGGTGCGATAAGGTGCGATATTGGTGCGATATGACCATACTTCCATTCAGCAGGAAAGACGCACTCTCGTAAGGAAAAACAGAAAATATGGACAGAAAACAACGGACCAGCAATTATTGATGCAGAAGCCTTGTACAAAATCGTGGGAATGCAATCGCTGCCAAGAGCTTTGTTGTCAGGAATCTGAATTAAACGTGTATCGGCATCTGACACAGTTATAGCTGCACCAAACTCGTGGCTACTGTTTGTAATTCTCGTGGGTATCTCATACGAACGACGAGAGACGAACACTTTTCTTAAAGTCTCATTGATTCATTCAACGGCTGAATCAGGCCCACTCAACTGAGTGGAAAGGCAAAGAAGTTGATCAACGGATATTGTACCTCGTATAAATTGTGTCGATTCAAATATAGTCTTGCGAAAGGATTCGCTCCTACCAAACCATGTGAAATTCAACTACATACAAGACGGTATTAATAACGTAAGCAAGCGGTGAATGGTGAAGCAATGGTGAATCTAAACAAAACAATTTGAGTGAGTTTGATGAAATTTTAGATGAAAATGGTTTTGATGAAAAGGAGCGTACATTAAGAGCTAAAAAGAATAAAACTATTAAAGAGAAAAGTAGTAATGTTTATTTTGAATTACCGTTCGTAAATGATCGTTGTAATCGAAAAATAAATAAATTGATTAAACATTACGACTTGCCACCAACATTGGTGAGTTTGGTTGTTAGACAGAATCTTATCTTAATAATGTATCTAATAGTGGGGTGGAAGCAAGATTTAGATAGAAAAAATTGACCACCTACATATTATACACCATTAGAAAGCTAGAAGCATCAGGAATTCAAATATCGAAACTAAAAAATCGAATCTCATTGTCCTTTTTGTACAGAGTACAAAATTCAAAATGGCCGCCAAAATAACATAAATAGCTATCAGATCTCAATTGTGATTCAAGTCTTGTCTGATAATCTGTTTGAGAATCCTTTTTTATAGACCACATATTTTATCATCAAATGTCTCAGGAATAGTTGCGTAGCCTCAAAGATTGAATTTCGACTTGCAAGTAGTATTTATAGTAATCTAAGGTATTATACAAGAAAGTGATGAAAAATGAAGCTGTTATCTGAATGCAACCTACATGTAAACTTATTAGAGTATTTCATGATTTTATTACATTATTATTCAACAAAGAACGAGTACATATGATGAGTATTTGCAAACATTTATTTTTATACCACAAAATCTGACTGTGTGAGAAGAAATTAATGCGGAAGGCTTCAGGAGCTGCTCATAAGCGAATTCAGTCATTAAACAACAAATTCAAGAAGAATGTTATGTGTGTAGATGTTTTGAATTGTAATCATTAACAGCCTTCAACAGCTGCGATGGATAGCGCGGATTACTTTCGCCGACTTTATATTTGTTCCATGTCAACTTGAAATCGGCATGCACAGCCTCCACTGACTGTTCACTATATCGTCCGAGTCCAACGTCAACACTTTCGCAAAAATCTATGATTTGGCACGGGACCGCATGTACTTTTGGCGTGACCGATATCCCAAGACTAAGGTAACTAGTTTTGAAGTTCTGGATATGTCGCTTGTACTCAGTGTCTAAATTGTATCCGTAGCAGGAATTTACGACTTTACGAAAGTTCTCAAAGCATTCAACATACTTCAATCTCTGAATTGGACATAATGAACGAAGGATATCAAAGTTAGACAGCAACTTTTTGCAAGCATTGCCGTTGAATGAGGCCCCCGTGTATGGCATCTCTTTCAACATGACAAGCTCGTGGCCAACTCATGGTTTCCGACCATTCTTTTTAAGCTCCTTAAAGATCTTATTGAATGGACCGATGAGAAGGTGCAGTTCCGGTGGGGGAAGCAGATCGATTACTCGATCGGTTGGCTCGCCTTTTATTATCGGACTATGAATTACGTTTCCGAAGTTTTTGCCCCGAGACTTATCCTGTTTGGTGTTATCAAACCAGTCCCAGAATGACTCATTCAAACTGCCAAGAGTCCAGAGGACCTCCTTAAATCTCAATGAAGATTTATGTGAATCGCGCCAAGTGCATGGGTGCGTGGAGCCGTGCGCCATTAACCCTAGCAAAATGTTTGCTAATTTTAGATCAGTCGTGATGACACGGTTTGAAGACAATGAGGAAACTGGGTTGGGTCCTATCAAATGAATGATATGCCAAATCTTCAGAAGGTTAGTATAGTTTTCTTGTACATTTGGTGTAGGACCTATTATGATTACTCCTTTCACACCGTTGTCTCTATTTCTTGAAAGACTAGAACTTACTGAAAGACATACTTTCAAAAACCCTCCACCTCCATCTATTCCCAGCTTGAATAACAAAGAAGGCGCTTCATATTGACGGTTTTCAATTATAGTCGGTACCAAGGCATCTAAATCTTTGTAGCATATGAATGGCCTTTCTACGAATTTGCCATCATTAAGAAATGTCTCGCAAGAAACGTCAAAAAAGAGTCAAGTGAGTGATTCAACTTAATCAGTTTTGCTTTAGCGTTTGCTGCGATGCTCTTTCGACTACCCGAAGTAGTTCGAACTACACTCGCTAACTTTAATGTGGCATTTGAGCTCAAATTCAGGTGAGTCTGGATTTTGGATAGATCATTTACGTCTAATCTTGTTAGTGGATATCTTAAAGAGGACGTACTGGGCGACACTTCTACTTTCAATGGATGACCTGTGAAAGTTGACAAAATTACCTCACCTGAAGAAGAGTTGTGTACCTTTTCTGACAACAGAGATGCAGCAAGTTGTTCTGAGGCCTTACCTTGTGACATTTCTTTCAGGTTTTCATAACGTGAAGTTTTCGTACATTGATGTGGTAGTCCCTTACCTAGTGTCGTGAAACATGCGCCACAGAGTTTGATAGCCGTATTTTTCACAGATGGCACAACCGAGTCAGAATGTCTTCCTATCTTTGATTGACTCCATCCTTTTATTCTAGCAGTCTCACATATAAGACACATACACACCGAATTAGATCTCGTAACCATCGCCGGTGGTAAATCAGAAAGTTTAGAATAATCAAACAAATGTACTGATCGATTGAAGATTCCTTTTTCGTATTCTCCGACCACCACTCGGCAAGTACTGCACAAAGCATTTGGAAGACGCGAGTCGAACGGATCATAGCCATTAAAGAAATGGTTTTCAATAGCGATTCGGAGAGTTGCACTAATTGAACGCATAGTTTTCGTCTTTCCAAAGCTGAGTAGACACACTTAAAGTCAATTGTCATCATGAGTTTGAAGTTCACGAGCCATAGCGAAGAACCGAATGTGTAATGATTTGAATGATCGATTAACCTACACAATAATCCCTAGAAGCATCAACAGAGAAAGCATGCGAATTCAAGATTTTAAACGCATTCACGACTCACGTTCGCCTGTGCTTGATCAGTATCACCTGATTAAATGTGTGATGTAGGATATCTATGTCTATTGCATACGTCATTAGAGTGTGTATGTTTTTTTTCATACTCGATGTGCGTGACGTGATTAGGTACATGCAGTATAGTCAATATTTGGAAAATAAGAGATGGATTTGACTTGAACCGTTCATATTTTCAGTTCTAAAAATCAAAGTGTCGCATTTTATTGAAAAATATCATTATTATAGTATTGAAGTACATTCTATGGACTCTGGGTTTAGAATAATCATAAGCTATGATGTGATATACGCCGACTTACATCTGTTTGCATTAAGATGTATAAATATTCGTCAAAAGAAGAAAAGTACAATGTACTGCAAAATTATGTTTCATACAATTTATCACTTTCTTGTATAATACCTTAGATGACTATAAATACTACTTACAAGTCGAAATTCAATCTTTGAGGCTACGCAACTATTCCTGAGACATTTGATGATATAGGTGGTCTATAAAAAAGGGTTCTCAAACAGATTATCAGACAAGACTTGACTCACAATTGAGATCTGATAGCTATTTATGTTATTTTGGCGGCCATTTTCAAATTCGTACTCTGTACAAAAAGGACAATGAGATTCGATTTTTTAGTTTCGATATTTGAATTCCTGATGCTTTTAGCTTTCTAATGGTGTATAATATGTAGGTGGTCAATTTTTTCTATCTAAATCTTGCTTCCACCCCACCGTGTAGTAACTCTTGTGTATGTAGCATATGTAAGGATACTACATGTAAGTTTAAATGTAGAGATCGTTTTTTAGTTCACAATGTGGTGAATTATACATTGGCAAAACCCCTCAGATGTTTAAGACCAGACACCAGGAACACAAGCGTGCTATAGAAAATAAAAGCAGCAGTATCGATCAATGTCAACACATATGAACTTGCTAAACTAAAAATTCATTTTTGCATTCATTAATGAATTCATCGACTTTCTCTGGATCTCAATCTGACATTGAAATGTTGAGGATTTAAAAGCCTTCATTAGGTCAATAGTAATTTTTTACGAATCTGAAATTATTATTTCCTAGTATCCAGTCCCTGTGGTAAATTGCTACAAGCAGAAATACATGTTTCAACAGCATTTCATAGTCTCCGATGCTTAATAATTCAGAGATTTGCATTATTATCAAAGTAAGCTCTTCGCACGAATATGCATTCGAATTGAAATGATGGATTTCCTAGTCCCAGGGAAATCAAAACGCTGTTGCTGGCAATACGAATTGAAGTATGATGTAAACATTTCAAGTTGTTTAATCGACGTTTGCCATTGTGGAACATGTTGTGTTTGAGATCCGTGGGTGGTTTGATGGACACATGACGAATTTGACACTTTTAGTGAATGTATTTATAAAGCAAAGAAAGCTCCTACACGTTTCTTTACTTCGCAACATTCTATTTAGCTAACATTTTACTGTTAAACTCAAAATTCTCTTGCCGAATGAGAAATCGAAATTTACATGAGCAGATGGTGCCATTCATGGAGCGATTTTCAGTTTGTTATCGTTGTGTTTGTGTTGTTTGTTTCTGTGTGGAGGGAAAATGATTGTAAGTTATATAAGCCCTTTGAATCATGGGAAAGTCAGTAATTAATCATTTCGGTGAGTACACAACTGATATCATATCATAGTGACATTTTTATGGTGCCACTATGCAGTGTTATAGAGAAATATTGTCAGGCACAATGTCACTTACTTTGATTGACGATTTATTACTGAAGTCAAACACGCTATCACATGCTGACAGACAGAGTTGTGACTGTAATTTTTGAAAGTGACGGTTTAAGCTTTGATTATTTACATTCAATTGTAAAGATCTGACATCTTTCTCATAATCTGCATTATATCTCTACACTGTTATTCATAAAGTCAGAAATGAGTGCTAGGAAGAGTACAGCACTTGATCACTAACTACGACTCAGAAGTGAGCCTCAGAGTGTAGTACTCTTTGTGTGTGAAAATATTAGTACTTATTTTAGAACTTTTTGAGCTCGAAAGCACAGTACTTAATTCGTGCTCAGTTTAGTACCCATTTAATGAGCTGCATAGGACTAGCACTTCCTCCAGTCCTACGGCATATCTGACCTGCTATATCCCATGTGCACATCCATCGAACGACTGCTTTGGTAATTAAACACAACTGCACTTGGATCAGTAAAATATGTACAAGACTGAAAGCGTTGTCGGTGAACTGAATAAACATTGATAGGACTCAAGGTGCAATAGGGAATAATGGAAAACAATTGTAGGAGTCAAAGCACTGTCGGAGAGGATGGAAAATCATTGTCAGGAGTCAAAGCACTGTCGGAGAGGATGGAGAAATCATTGTCAGGAGTCAAAGCACTGTCGGAGAGGATGGAAAACGTTGTCAGGACTCAACGCATTGTCCGGAGGGAATGTGAAGCGCGCTGACAGTAGGAGCAAAGCACATTGAGCAAGCCACCACGAGCAGTGACAATGGAGACAGCATGGTGAAGTGTGTGATAAGGAATGTTATGTCAATGTTTCGCTATTGTCCTACGCTTGCTTATCCTTCCCTCGTAGTGAGTCATTTCTCTATTGATCCTTCATGATATTAGATTAGCACCTACTGAGCTATTTATTACTTCTGTGACTTTGAGTTCGGTAATTTTAGCACTCTTTCACTCAGTACTCAGATTGGAACATGAACAGGACCTTATGATATGCAGTGTACAGTTGTATTTTGTTGTTGGACATTTCCAAGTTCCGTTGTCTATTTCATATTGTCTGTGCTTTACCCTTGTGCAGTTTTTTGAAAATTCATCCGATTTATAGGTTTACTATTACGTTCCAACCCTGAAAATCCTTTCTAGCTGGATTAGGTTTTCCAAGTATGAAGTTAGCATTTCAGAAATCAAATCTCGGATTCAAATATTTTAGAGGCACAACATCCCAGCGCTTCGCTCATCTTCAAACAAGCAGAGGTCAAAGTGAAGCGGCAACGCAAGTCAATCACAATTACAACAGTTAAATTCAATTTGACAACGTGATGACGTTCCTTTGAAGACACTAATTGGTGGTGACGTTTGACAAGAAGGCAGTGCTGTTCTATTTGTGTGAAGTTCAATTCAAAATTATACTTAATATCAGATTAAATAAATAGTAGCAATAAAGAATCAAATGCGAAACTAAGAAACTTTGCGAAAGTAAGAAAGTAGAATACTTAGATGGCAGTCAGTATACATAGGATAGACTTCCATCTTTGATCCACCATCGTTATCACGATTGAATGCTTTATTAATCATGATGCGCAATCCTGCTTTGCTTTCGCACTTAGTTCTTTAATGCCATTACTTAGCCTGATAGCAGTAGGAGATTATTGTGATTCTTTTACATATTAATTGAGTAATGCATTTGTGTCAAACGTCAATTCGATGACAAATTGAATTTTGGTTTGGGAATTAAGATTGATGACTGTTTCTATCTGGCTTCACTTTTCCCATTTCTGACTGGAGAAGCGCTCGGAAACTCGCATCTATTAAAATTCGAATCTGAGATTGGTTATCTACAATACGAAATGCTTGGAAATTACATGGATGTCGGAGAAGAGGAATTATTTCAAATTGATTAGGCTAGGATAATCAATGAAGAACAAATATAGAAGATCAATGAGATCAAATGTTTCTAAAGCATAATTATAGAGTATTGTATTCAAAAGATGAAAAATGTGTTCGATAAAATCATTTTGCATTGTAAGAAAATCGTAAAATCTTTAATAAGCAATTTGAAGTTATAAGAACAGATCAATGATATTGATGATCATTTTCTTTCCCATTTTTTCCGTGTGATGTTCCTTGTCCTAGTATTAACAATATAGAAGTCATCATTTGAATTATTTATTATTTCATTATATGCAACTTATTATTGCAATTAAATGATCAACTTAATATTAAAGGCTGTTGTTTCATTATTCAAGCCAAATTTGCTCTGGACAATCATTGCTAATTGTCAGAATCGCATAATTGTTAGAAATGGTATAATTTCAGTCTTGTGTGAAATTATCAATTGTTAAAGTCCATTTCCTACAAATTCAATTATTTTGAGGATTTAATTTTCATAGGTTATCAGATTTACACTGATATCCGCTGTGTTACGACAGGTTAAGTAGAAGTCCTGATATAACTTTTATATATCTTGCTTGTTTCAAAAGAAATCATTTATTTTCAAAAAGGAATTTTAAGTAGATATTGCTTTCACAATCAAGATTGAATTCGATCGAATAATTTATATGAAAACCGTCATGATTGAAGGCATGTAATTCTACATTTAGATATATCTAGTGATGTCATGTTGTCAGAAGAATTGTGCGGTTGCCTTTTCAAATCTGAAAGGAGTTACATTATTTGGAATGATTTTTTGACAAAAGCTTTATATGTTTCGTATTGATTTCGCATGAGCTAGCAACCTATCTGCTATCTAGCTACAATGGATAGACGATAACGATCCATGGATAGCTACTGGATAGACGTAGTCATCATCGTCATCGTATAACGATAAATTGAAATATATTGCATGTGTAGCATAGCGCTGTTCACATTAGACCGATTTTCTCAAAGATAATAGTTAAAATGTAGACAGTTGAGCTCAACGATAAAATGAAATATCGGCACGATTTTATCGTTATCGTCATCGGCTATTGTGTGAACGTGTCTTTAAACAGAAGGAAAGGTAGGATTGGTTTGCACTATCAATTTGTGACTGTAGCGCAGCAGTGGCTTGTTTAACATCACATGTGAGAAGGAAACTTAATACGCTTCATTTAATGCTGTATTGTGCCGATGAATATACCGTTATAGAAGCAGAAATGCACAGAATTAGAAGTCTGTTGCTCTTACACTGTAATTCTCTGGATGCGAAAATTACATACAAACATATACCAAGATCACATACAATTTGAAGCTAGCATTTGATACGAGATTCTCGTATGATTACAGAGATCTGGTTTGTTTTTCATACGAAATCTCACTTACCTTCTTATGTGATTGGTATGTAGCGATACGAACTATTCTATCTGTGATTGGCTGTTTTACACTGAAATACGAGTTGTTGGTATGTTTTATATACGAGATCCGATGCAAATTCATCCTCATTCGTATGCCGATGGTAATGCCAGTCGTGAAAATTTCTTTTTGATAGTGTGATATTTATATAGATTGGATTTATTGTGAATTTTATGCTCCACGAGTATGTCGTCGTTATTTATGAAATGACTTAGACTTACATGCATTAAAATCGAATTCAGTATTGTAAGTATGACTCTTGAATGTCATTATCTCACTACTTACAAAACAGCAGTAACATTAGTGTCATCTTTATTGACAAAAGGCCTTAAATCAACATACTTTAGACATAATTGATGCTTTCTTTTAACATTGTGCTGGTATGGAAAGCATACATCACTTGAAATAACATACGAAAAGCATACAAATATATAGAGAAGTATACCAAAAAATATTTTTTCTATGCATCCTTCGCATGTGGTTGGTATTGAGCGATTTACAGTGTATGCCAATTATTTTTCCTTCAGGAATTTGACATATATCTCCTCAACCGGCTTTTCGACTATTTCACTGCCTTGTCTATCCAACAGTGCAAATTTCAGTTTTGTGTCTTTTTACAAAACGTGATTAAGTTTGAAAATGAAGGCAATATACGCAAATGACAAATTTTATGAATGCAGATGGTAAAACCATTGATGCATAAGTTGGAGTAGGCAGCTTGTACGATTATCTTTTTCGAAAAGGCAAAATCAATTCGTTAAGCATATTGCAATTGAACATATAGGCTAGTTGTTTTCCATGAAAACATTGAATTTTGCTTTACATTTTGGTATAGTGGTAAATATTAGCAATTCTGATGTTCTGAAATTCTGATTAACAATTTCAGCTTCTGATTTTCTTTCAGCAAGATGATAAAATTGGGACTCCTCCTTCTACTTGGCCTTGTTGCCATCAGTGCTGCCGCCCCGGCCTCAAGCTCCAGCTCTTCCGCAGCTTCAAAATCAGGTTCTTCTGCAGCTGCAGCTACAGATGAAGATGTCGATGATGATGATGATGACCATTCTGAAGATGACGAAGAAGAAGATGACGAAGAAGAAGATGACGAAGAAGAAGAAGAGGAAGAAGAAGACAAAGAAGAAGAAGATAAAAGAAGACGAAGACGAAAGTAAGTGAAGATGAATCGAGTAGGAATTCAAGAATCATTGTGATTGTCGGCCATCAAAGTGACGTTTTGAACATTCATTATTTAATCTGTGCATCAACTGATATTCAATTATACAGTTTATCTTGTCTCCTTCCTCGTTTTTGATTAAAAACATGAGAAATTGAGAGGGATTATGGCAGATTCCATCATGAACACCATAATCAATATTCCCTCGTTCGTGTGTCCGTTTGCAAGGAATCTAATTTGAAATTCGAAAGTATTGTGCTATAATACCATCACTACCAAAAGAGAATGTCCGGCATCCAGAGCGACCTTCTGCAGGGAGCGAGGCCGAAGTGAGAATTTCACACAATGATGTACTCCTCAAGCTAACTACGAATCTGTGCGTCTGCCCAGTTCTTGATTCCTCTTCCTGTCCGACAGGATCAAAGAAAGCATGGCATGTTGGTTTACTATATTCTCTGCCACTCCTGCTTCATGAGCCTCGATGTTTCGCTGCCACTACATATGTGGCAGACTGAAGAACAACAGTCTACAATACGTGTAAATACAATAATTAGCAGTCATGGAAACTTATACGAAATTGATACTTTTAGGCCAATTGCTATGATCACGAGGACAAAAGAATTTGTCACTTTTCAATAAAGAAATGAATAATCTCTTTTTAGTGCGAAGATATATTGTAAGTGAAAAGTAAACAGACACGAAAGGCCAACGTTTCGGCGGTCTTGTTGGCTCATTGGTTCGTCTAACGGATTCAAGAGTCAAAGCGAGTCGAATCGAGCGATTCTGATCAGAATGATAAGCAAACTGTGACACAAATCTTCTCCGCTGTGGGTATAGGCGGTGACATGAAGGTGAGAAGTAGGGTGACCAAAAGTCAAAAAGTCAATGAAGGTCGATGAAAAGTTCAAAAAATATTTTTTGAGTCAATAAAGTCGAAAAACGAATTATGTGTCAAAAAACAGCCAAATTCCGCGATTTTGCAGGCAATGTTGACTTTACCTTTGTTTCCACCAGAGTTGTTAGTGATGTGCAGGTCGTACAAAATGCTTCTTCGCATTTTGTATTGAAACAAATTTAGTCTCTTTCGTTTGTTTTACCCATGTCCTTCCACGCTGAATGATTCATGTGGCGAAAAGCAGCAGGCTATTGTCTGTCTATCAGACAGATTGTCAAATAATGAGGGACTGCAGGGTCGCTAAGAAACAGATGTGAATCACACATTGAAATTTGAAAATGCTACTACGGTCAATGCTTGACATTTCGGAGTTGGATAATAAAGATTATCCAAGTCCAAGATCAAGAATTTTATCCAAGTGAAGATTCTGGTTAATAAAGACCGCTGTTTTCTGGTATTAGCTCTAACCTGCATGTACAGTGTACATCTCACATATTGGTGGTTAGTTTAGACTTCCAGTAGGCCCATGATTGAACATTGAACTCATTAATAACTGTCTTGATGTTTTTGAAGTCTTGACTCTAATGTTTCTTTGACTGTAATCCTTTTTTCGTATTTCAAATACCAACTGCATATTGTAGGCATATTTGTAATTCGAATGTACAAGGCTTTAATCAAAACTTGGGATGTCTAATGTATAGGCCATAGGCCCTACCGAAGTTTTGATATGCAAGAAGCCTTGTATGACTAAACTACTTTCTTCGATTATCTATTATTTGGAATATATCGATGCTGCATGCAATCTAATTTCCATTTCATTGCTAAGAACAGTAAAAGTATCATGGTTGCAGTGTAAATCGAAAAATTCGCACTGACCGCGATGACTAGATCTATTTACGGTGTATGCCTACGTCTATTTCACTAAAAATGGTATATCTTCACTATGAAAAATTGAAATGATATATAATGACATCACT